>CM031234.1:975413454-976013454 GCA_018340775.1 Taxus wallichiana var. yunnanensis | reverse complement strand
TCCCCTTCAATTTTACATTGAGTTTTCATGCCTCATAGGAATGTATTGGGGTTCCCCTCGCTAGTGTACCTTGGTACCTGAGTAAATCCTAACCGCCTCACATACGTGACCTAATAATCCTAGTGACTCTTCCTTTGACCTCGCGCCTAATCATCTCGTACATGCCATGAGCCTAGTTATCACAAGCAACACTAGTAGTGTCACTCACAAACTACACATCCTCCTAATAAAGAACACCCTCCTTGGATGGTTCTAAATTATCTAGATCGATCACTGACTACACATATATCTTGTTTAGATCCTCCTTGCTCAATGGTTCAACATAGGGCTCAACCTTCTTTTCAAACAAATATATAATTACATGTTCTTCATCGTTATCAATATGGATGTACCTTTTAATAAAGTTTTGATCTACATTCTTAACATGGCACCAAGGTCATCCAAGTAATGCTAGAAATTTTCTCCTTTAGCAAGATCCAACATCTCAAATTATCAATAAACTTGGCCCCCTAAATAGTAATAGATGCATCCTTTAGGACCCCAATAGGCATAGCCCTAGTTTATTTTCCATATATAACACATTCAAAGATGGTTTTAATTGTGGTCTACTAATCTGATTTCATGTATCCAAAGTCAATACATTTACTTATGTTCCTATGTCAATTGTTATGTTGCACAATAACCACCAATCAATTACTGCATCAAGTGTAATCTCTTTATCAAATTCATGATTCTAAGGTGGCAGATTTGCGTGAAGCATCTGCCTTTTTTGCTCCACTCCAACGTGCGGTACCTTTTTCTTGTAGCCATTCTCCTAACAAAGAATGATGTTCTCCTGGGACAACATCCTACATACCTCCTTCAAGTCATCCAAATCCTTATGTGCGAGTTCAACCTTATTTACTCATTCTCTTTCATGTTTTTATTCCTTCAAGCATTGTATTTCTCCCTAAAGTTATCTAATGAATCCCATGGTTTCCTACTATACTTACTTCTAGTGCACAACATTTGGATACTTGGCATGTATCAATTCTTCCCTTATGATGATTGGATTATCCTTCGAGAGGCTCACATGTGTGTCAACCTCGCGTGTGTGGTAACATTTATTTTTTTGTAATGTCGTATCAAGTATTGGCTTAGGAATCCATTGATCAACAACAACATGTTGTACCTTGATCATTCCTACACCCTTTTCCTTCTTCTAAATCTTGTACATGTGTTCATACAACTCCAAACAATTATTTGACTTGTTTTGTTTCCCACACCATGAGAAAGTTGTATTATGAGTGTACTCATGCTAATAATAATCAGGGGATCCACAAGTATAAAAAGTACCTCATGCAAATATGCCTCTTCCACCACTACGACCTTAACCTCTATATCCTCCTCAGAAGCCTACATTATTTTTATCTATATGGTTGTTCCCTTCATGAGTATGGCCTTCTTGTAACTTTTACCCACTCAAAACACTAGTCTAATGCATTCCTATCTTGATGTATTTGTGAATTTGATTGATCAATCTACGATTAGTGATGTCCTAAGTGTGGGATTTACAAATATTACTGTTCATAGACACCTTATTATGATAGTGCATTATAAAAGAGGGAAATATTGAACATCATGGTTTAGGTGATAGAATTCACAATCTAGTAATAAAGCATGCACTAAATTACGTGGGTAACTATCCTTAGTATTTCCTTTAACTTCATAATTTTTGCACCATATACCATTGTGTGTCTCATATGTGAGCCGTGAGAAAACTTCTCCAACCGCTTCTCTATGGATAAAATATGCACCTCTAAGAATGGTCTCACTCTAGTATCAACACTTCAAAAATCCTCAGTGCACAGAGAGGTTTCCAAAGCCTCACATGGATCCACATATGTCTTATGAGAGAGTGCTCTTCGGAAAGGCATCAACAATCCTCCAAAAACACTAGGCATTATGACTAGGGTGAATGTCATAAGATAATTTAGACAATAGGATCTTACAACATACGTCATACTCCCTCACACTTTTAGGTAAACCCTACTTTATGTCTTTGAGCACACTGATACTATGTTGCTCAAATTCTAGAATATGAAAATCAGCACAAAGCATCGCAATCAACCATAATCTGATTTGGGTCATACTTTCTATACTAGCAATGCATGCTCGCTGAAGAGTAATAGAAAATCTACTTGTCTTCCTACATGAGGTTATAATTCCTTTAGTATGCCATAATATCTCACACTTGTGTACATGCTCTACTACATCTTCAATTCCTCTATATTTTGGAAAGTGAAGTGAAATCTCAGCATAGACCTACTGAGGTTAATGTGGGGGTTACTAGGGATATTGGTATTTACATGCTCCCTTATGTCCCAGTTGTAGTAATAAATTGGACACCCATGGTCTATGTTGTCATAGTTGATACTGAAGTACTCCCAATGTTCTACGTGCCAACATTTAGTCCCGATGACATGCTTGAAAATAACCCTGTAATCAAACTTCCAAACAATGTTGTTGAATATGTTGTCATGGGTGTGCTACTATCTTTATCTCCGAATCAACACCAAGTGATATCTACTTGTCTCTATGTATTTCCCTACACTATCCTACTTCTTAATGAATACTTCTAGATTTGGAACACCAAGCACAAGGGCTAGGTGGTTAGGTGGGATTAGATGTGCACCTATAGTCCTCATGTTCTATTATGATGCTCTCTCATCCAAAGTGAAGGGGATTATTTTTTTCTTTTACCCACTATCAAGAGAACCAAATGTTTTAGAACCTCTTCTCCTATGAGATTTTCAAATCCTTCCTGAGCCATCTCTCTTCTTAATGCCATTAAATATGTAACTTCCCTTGATATCTCCCTTTCATGTGCTTCACCGTATTTAAGTCGTCTTTCCTCTCTCGATTTGTTTCCGCTAGGTCCTCCATATTTCTCATCACTTTATCCTTCCCTTACAAATGGTGGGGATTTAGCTAGCCATATGGAGGTGCTCTAAATCTAGCTCTATGATCAAGATCTTAATTTCCAAGGGCATATCGTGTAAATACAATCCCATGGGTTCACACAATAATTAAAACTCAAATTCCTCCAGACATATATAAGTGGAAATATTATACTCCAAAGTATAATTTTGCAACACTCTAGCCCACCAAAAATCTACATCTCTAGTCCATTCTACATCATCATCAAACAAAGTCTGGTATTTTTCTTGTTTCTAGAGATTTGGCCTATAACTCCAACACTTTCCTAATGCATATGATGAAAAAAATTCATACAATTCCACTAGAAAGATGCAAAATAATGTCTCATAAAGTGCATCATAAAGGTTATCTTCCACCCATTGATGTGCATTGAAATTAGATCTAGTACTACATATCTACGTAAAATTATCTTATCCGTCTTCTACGTAACCTTCAATTCTCTCCAAATTCAATTGATACACCATCTACATGTAACATCCTAGAAAATAGTTTGAAAATAGATCTTAGAAATGAAACCAAAATGTAGTCTTTATTTAATTCTTAAGCACTAGCCACACTTTGGCACTTCATCCAACAAGATTTGAATTCTCACCCAAAGTATACGCAGCTACTAGATCCCTCCTTTTTGGTTTCTTGTCAAAATTTTAACACACATAACCATGAAAATTGTAACTAAATTACTCATTTCATTATGCATAACATGATATAAAATCAGTTAGAAATACACATAATAAATAAAGATAATAGATCATATAAGTATTAAAATCAACTACATCCTCACATAACCATATTCGGATACATCAATGATCATAACCCAACCACAATGATCCATTCATAACATAATTTATACATACCAAAATCATAATACATAATAACTATTATCATAGTCATGCACACCAATACATTAGAACTACATAACACTAACATAAAAACATGGTTCTTAATATAATGAATTTCAACCAGTATATATAGGGGTGGGACTTGACCTTCACTATATATGCATTCTTAAAATAGACAACATACATGCTCAAAATAGCCATGCATACATCCAAAACTAACCATAAATCATGCATGTTTTTTCTTCAATCCTAATAATAGATTAACCTATAAATAAACTCTTCATTGATCCTATTATTAGATTGATCCATGCATGACCTTTCATCTTCACTTTACATATCCTTTATCCCAAAAATAGACTTTCCTTGGTCATCAAGTATTCTTTATTTTGTATTTTTAGCCCATAACTCAAAAAAATTCTAAGTATTGGAATCTATTTTTCTAGGCATGAGCCTCTCATGTGCCACTCTACTAGCCCTTTTCACATGTCTACACTCCCCCACTTGTGCGCCATATTTTCTCGCATGCTTTTGTTACTTATTCATTCTTCTAGCACAACAATTTTCCATGTGTTCCTCTTGTCGGACCTTGGATATGGAAGCCGATTAGTCAGTATTACAAAAACTACAAGACTACTACAATGCCCCTCTTTCGAATTATTTCTAGATCGTGTCATGTGTCATTATTTTCATACTTTGAAGGTAAAATTAAAATAGTCATGTTTCTTTGCAATAAATGCAAGTTCTAAACTAAAAAATTGTAAAGTTTCCTTATATACTAAAGTATTGGTATTCTTTGAATATTTCTTTGTTAGGCCATGGGGAGGAACTTGAAAGTTACACATCTACATTAACTTTGACATTGCGTGAAAATTCATAAACTAAAGGAATATTTTGTAAATATTCATTTTTCAGAAGTCGATGTGTGATTATAGTTTGTAACTTTTATGAATTTGTAATAATACTTTTAAGACCCTGTTGGTGAAATAATTTTTTGTATGAGAAACTAGTTTATTTCCACAAACACTCATGAGACTACACCCCTCATTCTTGTGTATGGGGAGGTTCCTATTATTGAATGTAAAATAATCTAATCATATATATTATTTTTGTGTGGAAAAATAGGTTGGGGATCACATAGGGACACTTCACCAACCTACAAAAAGTTCTTATATGGTGTAGAAGGGAGGAAATTGTAGCGATGAGGTGTTAAGGAGAGAAATTAGACAAAGGAAGGTTATTTCTATGAGTAGGAACAAGTAGAATTCACACCCAATAACTAGAGTAGTTCAACATTCAATTATAATAAAGCAAAAATGAATCCATTTAGTGAGAATAAAAACCCATACACACGCTTTTAGATTCATTTATCAAAGATACACATCTCTTTCTTGGTCACTATGCTTACAAACTACATAAAAGAGAGAAAATAGAGGACCATGGGAAAAGGGGAAATTAGAAGAAATTGTAGATTTTTTTATTCTCATTGTGATAAAAATCTCAACACCCAAATCACAATCCATAATTTATACCAAGAACTAAATTTCAAGATTTTTCAGCATCCTTTGGAATGGAGAAGCCATACCAACTCATAACAATGTGAATTAAACTTTCTCCTACCCCTCCTACATGACTCTTCATGATCTTATTCAACTTTTTACTTTATATCTGCGCCTAGGAATTGAAAACTAAGTTCCATTTTTATAATTCAAAACCAATTATACAATAAAATTTATAAAGTCACTTAAGTGAATGAGACAAAATAAAATTATGACACTCAATGAATAATTAGAAATGGGAGAGAAGGAAGAGAGATAAAGAGAGGGGGAATGAATAAGTTTCTATATTTGATGAAGAATATCCTCGATGAAGAACTTGTTGATTCATACCTCCCGATGAGAATTTTCTGGAATGGGTTCTTGTTCCTTGAATTCCTTACTAAATTAAACTATTGTAACTATCAACCAATCTATCTCTGGAATAAAAATGCAGCTCAATACCTTGTTCCATGCCCTAGGAACTTTGTTGATATTCTTGATCTTGACTCGAGCCATCCTTCATGATCCTTTACAATTTCAGAAATGCAATTCCTAATGTTAGACAAGGACTCTAAGTTTTATTCATTGAAGGAAAGAGAGTTTCCTTATTCTTTCTTGACCAACTCCTAGAATAAAACAATAAATTCTAATGATGAATATTCAGTGAGAGGAGGGAAATCAAGTTTCTAAACACAATTATAAACAACGTTCAACATCTTAAAATCATGTTGTCCACACGATTCCACATTGAAGATTGTAGTTTTAAAAATTCCATATTGCATATCTATGATGTGGATCCATACTTGAGACAATTTCTTAGAAGCTGATAAAAAAATATTCTTATTGACAAGGGTGTGAGAGTCAAAGGATCTCATCTCGACACCGATGGGAACACCTCATATAAATGATTCAAGTATTTTTAAACTCCTCATTTTCTTTGTTTACTTCTAAGAATGTTGTAAGAATTTACTTCATAAGAGACATGATCTCTAGAAATAATACCTTGCCTTGCTCAATTATTTTCTCATTCCACTTCTTGTTATCCTTCTCATGCATCATGTAGCCTTGTGATTTACTAATCACCTTGAGATCAACACTTGTTGATCATAAGGATGTCTTATACTGAAAGGAGGATGATGAGTCATGTTCTAAGAAAGGTTAAATGTGAGAACTAAGAACTCTTACATGTTCCTCTAATTGTAAAATAATTTTCTTATATTCTTCATTCTGAATGAGGAGGCAGGAAGAAGATTCCTTGAAAAAGTGAGAATCACCTTCGTGTGAGGCTTGGCCTAATGAGATGCAGGTTAAATCATAGTTTGATGGAGTCATTTCCTTTATGAGATTTTATTTCTTAGGCATATTGATCCCAACATAATAATTACATAAGATTCTAATTAAAAAGTGGTCTTTTTATGCCTTATTTCTTCCTTGTACTTTAGTGTTCTGAGATTGCTTTGAGACTAGGTACGATAACAAGTGAGTTATCCTTGGATCAATATTTCTTATTTATTGAATCCATGGGAATGTATATTTATGGATTGATATTATTTCTATCACTTGATCACCTTCATAAACTTGTTGTAGAACTAGCTCTTGATCATTGTGGGGAAGCTCTAATATTGGGGAAGACATGTTTGGATACATGGATGCTCTTTAATGAATCACTCTTACTTGATGGGTTCTTCTTGCAATGCTTACCTAGACCAACTTGAATGATAAGTTATGATGAATTCCTTGGCTTGAATTGCAATTGAGATCTTGAATATTTTTAAATCTTTTTTATCTACATAATGCCTCTTGTTTCCAATCTTATGCCTTGTGACATTTTACCTTTTCTCTTAAATATAGTTGCAATCAAAATGATGCCTATGTAACTTTATAAAAGATAAATTAAATTTATTGAGCTATGCCACCACTTGGGAAGCCTATTAATATATCAAAAAAATATGGATGAAAATGGAGCAATCAGAACTTTCTGCACTAAGAAAGGAGACTTCCTATTTTTAGCAAGTTGAACCAAGACCTATTATTTTGGGAAATTTCACTTTTTTTCTCAAATATGAAACTCATGATCCCATGGCATGTTTATTTCCACTATCTTGGTGATTATTTTCTATTTTTGGAAAATTTCTATTTTTATATAGTTGCCTTTGTGTTTTGGTTTTTAGTTTTTTTTTCTTTTTAGTTAAAATTGGCTAGTTTTCCATTTTCAATGTTCACCGAGTGCACCATTCTGAAAAAAATTCTATTTTTATTAAGTGATAAGCCGGAGACTTAATAATTTCAGAAACTCCATTTCCCCACCTCATTTTTTAATCAAAATATCTTTATTGGATTAGTTTCCTTGTTAGAATCTCGTGCTCTGAATTTAAGCTCAATCGTATTTGGAATGATGGGAAATTGAAAACACATGAGCTAGGGCACAAAACAAGGATTTGATACCATAAAAATTAGAGAAAATTTTAATTTTTGTTACTTTATTCTTGAAGGCACCTTGTATGAGGAATGAATTTCAAAATTTTGCTTAGTTTCATTCACGGAATTGAGATATATGAACTTTTCTAGTTTTAGAGCATGTACTCATTCGGAAAAAAATTTGGCATGGTGTCTCAATAATTTGTAGGTTTAATGGAGGTTTTGAATATTTTTACATGAGGGCATGGAGGAAGAATGAATTTAAGATGATTTATAATGGATTTTACTACTTTTATGGTAGCACTTCTCATGCACGCATAAGGAAGGAATAAGCAACGACAACTTAAAAGTTAGTAAATTTTTAGTTTTTTAAACATCTTGGAAGGGAGAAAAAATGTCCCAAATTTCCCAAAGGGATAAGACATATGGGGTAGAAAAATGTGCCCTAATCTTAGCATGACAAGTGGCGATCAATGATTTCGTAGCAGGGGAAGAGAGAAAGCAAGCAAAAAGCACCTAGGGGATGACTGGGTCACATGAAGATCCTTGTCAAGGGATAAAATGGGGTACATTTTTTTCCAACTGTCCCAAAGTGGATGGGATACATGGGGTAGAAAATTTTCCGCATATGGGAGTGACAAGTTTCATAATGTGGTTTGATGAGATGGAGAGGAGAAAGGGCTTAAAAATGACCTCCGAGCCTTCTCACCATCATATATGATGATCCAAGGGCAAAGATGGACATGGGGAGAATTTTTTGTCCAAAATTTCCCAATGGGATGGGAAAGATGGGGAATAAATTTTTTTCCCTCATCTATGAGTGATAAGTGACACTTAATGATTTCACGACGGGAAGGGCTAGGATGAGGTGAGAAGGGGCTTAACTTGCATCATTGGGCTCTATCATGGTCATGTGTTGGACCAAGAGGCTCAAATAGGAATGGGAAAAAAATTTGTCACAATTTTAATAAGGGCATGGGATAGATGAGACACAAATTTTTTCCTTCACCACAGTTGACATGTGTCCACCTCAGTAAAAATGACTCGATCTTGAAAGCTTACCTTGAGGAGAGATGAAGTTTTTAGAGACTCCTAAGGAATTTTTCAATAATTATCTACATTTGACTTCAAACATAATTTTGATACAACATTAATGGGTCTTATGATCTAATTTGTCTTGAAACATTCTTAAAAATAGCATTTTTTCTTAGGACCACAAGGTGTGACTGTGACAATAGAAGCGTGGCAAGAAGCACCTAGGTTCTCTGAAAAATATGAAAGTACCACCATTTAGGGGATTAAATTATATTTCCAATGATATCTTATTTGACCTTTAACTCATTACGGAGCTCCTGAAATCACTTCCCGAATCTCAAGTGTTATTTTGAACTACAAGATCCTTAATAGTAAAAAACATGCTTTCACTGAACTTGTTCCCAAACCTTCAAATCTTCCCTAAATATTCCTAAACCACTAGGAAAATGTTATTATCTCCTTAATACTACTTCTTGATGAATTTTTTACTTCAAATTTATCCCATAGGAGGCACACATGTTCCGAGAAAGGATAGAAAGAGCCTTTCTAGGCTTCAAGAATTCTCCTTTGAAAGCATTGCACTGAAAGAAGTGAGCCACCTTGTATCAACATTTACAACATTAGGTAAATTTTATATAATATATATGATGGATTTCAAGGGTTGGGATGGGAATGATATAGAGGAAGCCCGATCTAGAAAAAGGTTCTTGGATGGCTTACAAACAAAACTTTTGACACTAGGGTATAGTTGTCATGTTTCAAAATTGAATTTTTCCCTTGCAAAAACACATTAAAACATATAGCTCTAGCTTTGGGACATGTTTTATATTGATAAAAATGAGGACAAGGAAAATAAGAACCATATAATCTCAATACGTTGTGTGGACTAGTGCCTTGTCCATTGGGCTTATGGAGTCATTTCTTCCAAACACACACACACACACACACACACACACACACACACACACACACACACACACACACACACACACACACACACACAACACAAATAAAAAAACAGAAGGAAACATGCTAAAATGTTAAAAAACACACAACATAAAGGGAAATTATATTATAGGTGAGGGATATTTATAGAGGTGTGGAAATAATGTACACATACCCAATAAAGGGTTGGGAGAAGTACCTACCATCATGGAACAATAGTTTAAAATATGATATTTGAAGCATGAAAATCACTATCTAATTATACCATGCTCCTTTTATGGCTTTTCATGGCTTGAGAAGAAGGAGACCAACCAAGATTCCATATTTATAATCATAATGCACTAAAAATTCTTGCATCCAATGATAACTTTGTTACCTATTTGAATTTATTGTACCCTAAAGTTTCCAAAAATTGATGTCATGTGATCATGAGAAACCATTCCTCCATGTCCTTGAAAGTGGAAACAATATATTTATCTTGGAAAAATTTATCTTTTTTTTAATTTCATCATGAAATCATATTTCGAGTCGATGAGGCACATAGAGGAATTGGTAATAAGCTTCTTAACTTCCTGATCAACAACTCCTTTGAAACTTTCATTTTGTTTTTTTTTGAAAGTGCTTTCTAGAATAGAGGCCACATTATTGACATAGAGGTCTTCATCTTCTTCAAGAAAACATTATAGCATAGAAACATGTTGAAGACATATTGGATCTTAATAACCCTATTGTTTTGTTACTCGGTTATGATAAGTGTGGTGAATTTATGACATACTTCTACATTAGGCCTATATTATTATTTGGTTATTGTTCATGATCTTAACTTACTTACATTACTGTATAGAACTTGAAATCATGGGATTAGTATACTTACGGTGAACATGTTTATGTATCATTCTTACGTTGATTTTATTTTTCATACTTTGCTATTACATTGCTAGATTAAGCTATAGCAAGCTCTTGCATTCTACCTCATACCTATATAAGTGTCGTATATGTTGTTATTACAAAATTTATTGGGTAACTATGAATAGGTATGTGAATGAGTAAAAGGCTAAGGTAAATAAGTACATGTTATTTTATCTTACACTTCTACCTAAACTATGAGATACCTTGATTATATTATTATTGTTATGCACCTTAGGCAACTATTATTGTTTTGATATGTAAATAAGATTAAATGAACTATAGTAATATGATCATGATCTTGTGCTAAATAATAAGGTCAGGTCATATATTATATTGAAAGGACCTAAGATAAGGTTGATATTCATTCAAAATTATGGTGATTGGAACTTGTGTTTGTAAAGCATGGCATAATTATAAAAGGGTCTAAACTAATGTTAAGCTAAGGTAATGTTTATTCAAACATCCCATGTTATATAAAAAGGGCACATTAAAAACCTCCTAACTTTACAAATTACAGATAGGTCAACTATGAATAATGATCTTAACTTACTTACATTACTGTATAGAACGATTAGTATACTTACAAAGGAACATGTTTATGTATCATTCTTACGTTGATTTTATTTCTCATACTTTTCTATTACATTGCTAGATTAAGCCTATGCTCTTGCATTCTACCTCATACCTATATAAGTGTCGTAATATGTTGTTATTAAAAATTTATTGGGTAACTATGAATAGGTATGTGAATGAGTAAAAGGGCTAAGGTAAATAAGTACATGTTATTTTATCTTACACTTCTACCTAAACTATGAGACTGCAGTATGTGGACCTTGATTATATTATTATTGTTACTGCACCTTAGGCACTCGCTATTATTGTTTTGATATGTAAATAAGATTAAATGAACTATAGTAATATGATCATGATCTTGTGCTAAATAATAAGGTCAGGTCATATATTATATTGAAAGGACCTAAGATAAGGTTGATATTCATTCAAAATTATGGTGATTGGAACTTGTGTTTGTAAATCATGGCATAATTATAAAAGGGTCTAAACTAATGTTAAGCTAAGGTAATGTTTATTCAAACATCCCATGTTCTAAATCCTATCTAAAAAGGGCACATTGGAAAACCCTCCTAACTTGGCTTGTACAAATTACAAATATTAATGAGTAGGTGCATTTATGAATCATCGCCAACCATTCATTATGGATATACACTCAAGTGAAGGCTTGATATATGTTAATACACTAAAATTTGGTGATCCATGTTGTGAGTCTATAAGGCATTTCTAAATTTGAAGGGGCAAGTTGGTGGTGAAAATTTGGAGGGAACTATACAAATGTAAAAGTGACATGCGAGGATAATAATTGATAAATGACCTTCCTCAGACCCGACCTCCCGAGGTAGTGTGGAGACAGCTAGTGGTTTGAAATGTGGGTGACTTAGATGAAGTCATGGTCGATTATGGTTAGTTTTCTATGATACAAAAGGTACATACGAGGATGAGAATTGGAAAGCAACTTTCCTAAAGCTAACTATGGGAGGATCGGTGACTAAGATCCGGTAGTGTGATCTCCCGGTAGTTGGAATGATAAAGGGAGAGTTAGAGGCTATGAACTGGTAGTGTAAATTCCCTATTGTTTATCCTTCTAACTAGGATCTAAGTGTTAATCTAGTTTTGAAGTCTCCAAATTAAGTTAAACCTGAAAATAATAATTTATACTATAGCTGAAACAAGAAACTATTCTAAACAAAATACATGATTGAAACATTATAATTACAAACAACAATTAAAATGCTTCTATACTAAAACTAAACAAGTGAGATAACCCGGTGTGGTTATTCACCTGTGTAAATGTGTGAATCTAGATGAAAGACAACTAATTAACTTAATTGAAAACCTTCAATCTTACCTCAAAAGTGAGGAACAAATCATAGCTTCTTAGAAACTATCATTCCCCACAGCTTCCCTGGAAATATTGAAAGCGAGATTTAACTGAAATAAAATGATTCACTACTCTATTTGATATGTTTAAAATTATAAATTTGATGATTTAAACCTAGAGTTTACAGAGCAGAGGTAAATCTATTCATGTTGTAGCTTGTCCCCTCAATGTGATCTCTTTATTCCTTCATGTTCTCATGAATCCAGAAAAGTGGGAATGTGATAGTGGCGGTAGGAGAAGATTATCAAACAATGGAAGCTTGGATGTAAGTAGAATAGAATGCATGTAGGAGAGGGATAGTGTGAGAGAAAAAATCTTGACTATTCAATTCCTAGTAGGATTGTTATAGGGATATAATACAAGCATATCGAAATCTATAAGACTTATACTTCCGGTGACAAAAACAATAATATATAATTCTAAGTAAAAAATAAGATTCAAATTGACATGATCTAGGACCAGAACTATGGAGCCTTGAGCTGAGAGGCTGAAAGATTTTACAAAATCTAAACTTATTGAAACTTATTGAAGAAATTTCAAAACACACTGAATAATTATTCATAGAAGGTGAGGGGCCATTTGCTTGTAAACAAGTTTGGTATTTATAACATTTGGATTTACCATAGGGTAAGTTTGAATTGAACTCTTCTATTATAAACAAAGAGAAATTACTATTTAGCAGGTGCCTAAAACATAAATGCAAGCAAGAGTGGTTGAGAAATGTGAGTGCCACTTGATTTTTATGTTGACAAAAGCGTCGAAAGTTATAGGAAACACACATAAGACCACCGCCCTGCACAGGGAGGTGGTTATAGGACCGCCACCCTATCTTGGGTGATGGTTACAGGAGTTTCACCTTGACGGTGACGATTCATGTGACTACCTCCTTGACAGGGGCGGTTATAGGACCGCCACCACAGGCGGAGGCATTCATGTAACTAATGAAAAAATGTAAGGAAAAAGAGAGAAATGGTTAGGACAAAACATATAGAGGTTGGACAAGGATTTTTGGGATGTAAATGTATACTCAGTGAGCTTTCTAGATTCCGAACACCTTGCGAAGATATCTAAATCATCATTGGGGTTTCTGTAACCTCTTTTCGATGGTACAAGATATAAAATTTTGGGTATGTACATGTTTCCCCCTTGAGAAGCATTTTAGCCATGAAGGGCATAAAACGGTGGGTCCGAGTATGGAAGTCCCAAAATGGGGAGTTAGAGGCTATACCGACACGCCCGTGTGTCAAATGTCACCATCCAAATTCCCGCAATGTAAAATGAAAAGGGGACTCAAGTGCGTATAGATAAAATAAATCAAAAATAAATACTAAATTAAAATGAAATGAGGACTCACCATTTTCATGGGGATAAGAACTTACCTCCGTCGGTGCTCCAACTTTGCGTAAGAACACTCAAAACAAGATTAGAATATATATATATATATATATATATATAAACAAGCTCATTTTACTTTTCATTTCTACGTATCGATTTGGTAATTTTTGAGCTCTAGGACCCACGATAACCATTTTTGAAAAGAGTGCAGTCAAAACGCGTTCGTTGTGAGATCATGATCATGCCGTCCAGAGCAAGAGATTTACCCATACGAAGTCTCGGGTTAGTTTTTCTCAATTTATCGTTTTTGAACCTAAAATATAGAAATGTTGAAATCTTTGTCTTGGGGGTTATTTTTGAAAATTTTAGTGTTAAATGAGTCTCTAGGGGGGCACCCATAGGGTAGGTTTTTATTTTGTCAAAATGGTGTATTTTTGTTGTTTTAAGCATTTTTACGGCTTTTTGAGCGTTTTGACCATTCTTAGTGCATGATGGCGTTATATGTAAAACACTTATTCTATATATATATATATATATATATATATATATATATATATATATATATATATATATATCTTCTTTGTATCTATAGTTTTTGTGGTTTGTTTCCGATGTGTACACTAGATGTTTTTAGAATATTTGTTTTTATATTCTTTTCGAAATGTATGCAATGGATGACAAGTGTTGAAAATAATTTTTCTCTTTTATTTGTTTTTGTAATGTTGATATGTGATGATGCAAACATATTGTAGTACTGAACTTTTGGATTCTTTGGGCAATTTTCGTTGCTTCTTCTTGTTTTGGAAAAACATGATGAATATGTAGTGATAATGAGATGAACTTGCCCCATTCCTAACTCCACATAACTAGTAAGATGCGAGGGCTCAACACCAAGAGTTGGGAAGGGCGCAAATTGTATGAGTTTGACTAAATGAAAATGATGAGAGAAAGACAAGGTTTTGACAGAAATCAAATTTACACTTACGTACTTACTCTTACTCGAAACTACTACATAGTTCAAAATGAAACTTACTTTCTAATTTATCTAAACTTAGATCCATCTATGGTAACTTTGTTGACAAATCTAGCTTTTAGGTTTCAATCTCTTTGGAATTTGGATACTTAATTTCACTTAATGCACTTTTCTTTAAAATACTAATATTCATTAATTTGCACCTGTGCCCTACCCCATGCCACTAGTAAGAAGTATGGGCTTACCATCGAAGGCAAGACATAGGCGTGTAAGGGAACTTATTTCATTTCTCAACCTTGCACCACTAGTAAGAGATGCGGGCTCATCACCAAGGTTGGTGGGGCAAAGAAGTGTGTAAAAATAAAATATTCTATTTTGTTTAGTATTTTTATTTAATTTGACATTTCTGATTTGTGATTTTGGAGTATCCTTATTTCAAAGAGATGTAAGAAGGATAGATGTGACACCAAGAAGCTTCTAGAATAGACCGTAGGTAAGAACAACTTAACCTAGTAGAAAATAATGAGTATGACCAAGTATGCAAGCCTTGGTATGGTTTTTGTCAAGAATTTGTTTGTCGAATTGATGAAATGATTTTGAAACTATTTGATGATATTATGAAAATTGAAGAGATATGATTTGAATGCTTTTTCCAATATTTTCAGAAGCTTGAAATAAATTTCTTAATAATAAGTTCCTTGACCACAAAATTTACAAAATGAGTGAACATAATGAAACAAATAAGTTTCTAATGTAATGTAGGTAGATATAATATACAAATGGTGATGTTGATGACTTATGTGTAAAACCATTTAAGATGCAAGGAGTTGACAGGTTCATTGAATTCCTCACCTTCTAGTGTACAAAAAGAGATACACATCATTTCCGTAGTCTTTCATGACTCGGTATGGGCCCAACCATTTGGGCTGGAATTTATTTCCTTCGTCGGTTTTCTTATGAATCGGGTTTCTAGTCTTAGAACTAGATCTCCCTAATATATTTCTTGTTTGTAGACCTTTTTTTATATTACTCGACATCCGATCAACATATGTCATTGTTTGGAATTTATCTTGGCCTCATCAAGGATTTCTAGTTGAGAGAGGTGTGCCTCTCTATATGCTTCTTCTCTCAATATCCCTTGTAATGAGATGCAGAGACGGTAGGTATTTCGACCTCAAGCGGGAGGACTCGTTCATACCCTGAATACCAATGAGAAAGGGGTTGTTCATGTTGGTGTTCTTATTGACATTTGATAGGACCATAAGGCCGGATATAATTTTAAATGCCAGTCCCATTTGTTCTCCTTAACTATTTTGAGGAGAATGGATTTTAATGTTTTGTTTGTTGCTTCAGCTTGTCCATTGGCTTGGGGTAATAAAGAGAGGCTGTATGATGGTTTATCTTGAATTTTTGCATAACTCATAAACCTCATCATTCTTAAAGGATGTTCCATTATCTGAGATAATGACTTATGGGACACCGTACCTGTAAATGATTTGATTCAAAATGAACTTAGTGATTACAAAACCTAGTATGGTGGTGAGAGGCATGGCCTCTACCCATTTAGTAAAATATTATGTGGCCATGATTATAAATTTATGGCCATTTATTGATGAGGAGATAATTTCCCTATCAAATCTAGGCCCCACATGGAAAAGGGCCATGGGGTTGTGATTGGTTGCAGAGCTTTTCTTTGGCATGTGAATCTCGTGGGAGAATTCTTGGCATTTATGACCCTTACACAAATTCTACTACGTCATGTTCCAGTGGGCCATAAATAGCCCATCCAATGTATTTTGTGAGTAGTGGCATGGCCACCAAAGTGGCCTCCACATATCCCACTATGGGATTTGTAAAGAATATTTTTGGATTCTTCCATGTCAACACATCTTAAAAGCATTTCGTCGAAGGCTTTATGATAGAGCACCTATTCTAAAATAACGTATTTAGCAGCGATAATGCATAACCACCTTCTTTGTTGTGATGTGGCACCTTTTGGGTATGTGTGGTCCATGATGAAATTGATGATGTCAGTGTACCAAGGACATATAGAGATGGGGGTCTAGTTTCGACAAAATATATGCACTCATCGGAAATTCTAGGTCTACCATATCGCCTCCATCTAATGGATTTTTAGCTAACCAATCTGCAATGATTTGTCCCTTAACGGATTTTTGTTTACAAATGTTAATTCAAACTCACCCATTAAGGTTATGAAACGTCCAACCTTTTTAGATAAAGACCCTTACGTGAGGAATGTCTGTAAATGATCTGTCTTTACAATAACCCTTGTTTCTTGATTTAACATGTAATGTCTTAAACATTTCATTTTGAAGACTATGGCAAGGCATTCTCTTTCTACCTGTGTGTAACATGTTTCATAATAAAGCAACGTCTAGCTAATGAAATAGACTACACATTCCCATTTATCATTATCTTGCTGACCCAACATGCAGACTAGCGATACATTAGTAGCTTTGTGATTAAATAGGATCAAAGGATGATCTGGTCTAGGAGGCATTAGTGTGGGAGGAGACAATAAGAAGCATTTATCTACTTTAAAGGCCTTGTTAAATTCTTCCATCCAATCAATGCTATAATCCTTCTTTAATAAATTTTTGATTGGATGAACAACAAAACTTAAGTCTGGGATGAACCTTCGAATTGCACCAAGTTTCCCAAGAAATGATCTAATACCAAATTCATCTAATGGTGGAATCATTTCAAGAACAACCCAGATTTTGGCTGGATCGACATCAATCCCTTGTGATGATATAATGTAGCCTAGAATCTTGCCTCCTATCACGCCAAATACGCATTTCTCTAGATTCAATGTGATGCCATATTTGATCAATCGTGAGAGAATGATACAGTACTTCTAGGTGATCACAACACTTCTTGGCCTTGGCCAACAAGTCATCTATGTAGGATTCCATAATCTTATGAATAAGGTCATGGAATATGTATGTCATTACCCATTGGTATGTAGCACCAACATTCTTAAGACCGAATGGCATGACAATGTAAAAATAAGTTCCCCAAGGAGTTATAAATGTAGTCTTGGCTTGATCCTATTTAGATATTTTGATTTGATTATATCCTGAGAACCCATCCATGAGAGACAAAATCTCAAATCCAGCTATTGCGTCAACAATGACATCGATGGATGGTAATGGGAAGTCATCTTTGGGAAAAACCTTATTAATGTCCTAGAAGTCTATGAAAATGTGTATCTTCCCATTATTTTTGAGAATAGGGATGATATTAGATACCCTTTGTGAATAGTCGACTAGTTTGATGAATCCCACCTAGAGAAGTTTCAGAGCCACTTTTGGTTTCATTGGTCTCAACTTTTACTTAATTGGCTTTGCATCTGGTTTAGTGACAAGATTTTGTACCATGATATTTGGTGTGATTCCTGTCATTTCTTTGTAATTAAATGTAAAATCCTTTTGGTGTTCCTTGAGGATCTGGGTGTGTATTTCTATCTCCTCTGGAGTTAACAAGGATCCTAACTTCAAGATCTTTGGTTCTTCCTCCATTCCAATATTTATGTCAATCATTCCTTCAATTAAGGAAGTGTTGCCTTCTTCAAATTTAGGCGAGCCCTGGAGGTAGTTCCAAACCTTCTCCATTCTCTACCTCATAGATTTTGAGATTCTTTTGCGGGGGAGATTCTATCATGGGATTTCCAAAATAGGAAGAGGAATGTGGGATTAGGGAAAAATCTACTATGTGATGAGTGAGATGTAGTTCCACATAGGCATTTAGATATCCAAGAGTGACCCTATCACTATCAAAGTGATCTAGGATAGAAAACTCATTCTCAACTTCTATATGTGTCAAAATCGGGGTTGTTGGTATTTTACGCACCAATGGTTCAGAGAAACTTGTATTTTCTAACTCACTGCTTGGAGTGAAATGGGAAGCTAAGGTTACTATTGAATTAACAAGAAGGTTTTATTCTCATGGTATTTCTTTGATTGATATGAAGTCGAATCCCTTGGTTAGATCTAACACCGTCATTTTATAGAGTTGTAAGTGTTCAGCTCTAGTTTCATATACCTCAGATACTTGGTTTGCAACTAATTGTGAGTCTCCTAGCACTCTAATGTTATCAATGCCCATCCTTTTAGCTATGATAAGGCCAAGGAGAAGGGCTTCATATTCAGCCCCGTTGTTCGTACATTCAAATTTTAACTTAAAGGAAAAAGGTAGGATATTTCCCTCGGTAGAAGTAAAGATCATACTTGCCTAGCTCCGAAACAACATCTAGCTCCATCGAAGTGGAGAGTCCAATATTTTCTTGGAAAAATGGATGTTGGGACATTCTTCATGTCTACTTATTTTTCCTTAGTTACTTCTACCATACAAACTTTGTGCCTTGAAGGGAGACAATTCCTAGGGTGTATTCAATACCCATGGAATCAAATGGTAGGAGAATAGGTAGATATTTCTCTAGTAACTCTAAAATTTTTGAGGTAGTTCCTAATGATAGCATCTCTATGACGTTGGTCTCATTTTTGAGTGTCGGAATGCCTTCGACTAGATTCGTAATTTCTAATTCTATTGTAGGTATTAAATTTTCTTCTAGTTTTGAATTGATTGCTTTGTTAAGTTGATTCATTGGGAGTTCAAACTTAGAGTGAACACCGGGTCTCTTTCTTCAAATCTACTAGGTGTATATCGAATGGTTTTGGGTCACCTTGCACCACAAATATTTTTCCCAGGTGTAAAAATCTTATTTCTTGGAATAACGTGGAAGGGATTTCCTTCATATGATGTATCCATGGTCGAATCGAGAATCATATTATAGTTGGTTTCCTAATCTATAATATAAAATTTGGTGAGGACTGTCTTAGGTCCTAAGGTGACTGGTAACACTATAGTCCCAATTGAAGTGGCCTTGAGGCTATCATAACCCCTTAGCGTATTTTGTGTTGTGGAACCATTTGTTTCTCCATATCCTAGTTTTTGAAGAAAATCGAAGGGGACTATGTTAACTGCTACCCCATCATCAATCATTACAAATTTAACATAATTATTATAAACCCATACTTGTAAATGCAAGGCTGGGTCACCTCTACATGCAATCTCAGTGTCCAGTAGGCATTTTTCTTATATCAAATATAAACTCAGTATCCCTATCTAGCTACCTTAGAGGATAGACGTCAAAGTCTACATGGTTTACTTACGTTTCAAGAGGAGTGATGTTAATTAGATGACCAAGACCTAATGCTTCTAAGAGATAATCCCTATGGGTGGGAGATTTCTTCAAAAATCAAGAAGGAAATGTGAGAGAAGGTTTTTGTTAGGTCATTAACTAGATTGTAAGCATCTATGGGTTTTTCTAGTGTTTATTGAATTTTTTCTGGTTCTAATGGGTAGGTTGGAACTGGTTGAGAAGAATAATTTCATGTTCTTGTTATGGTTTCTATGTGTAGCTCGGTATCTAACTCTACTAGACCAACTATCTTGGTTTGTGGTCGAGTTCTTAATTGGGGTGCGATCGGTGGATTTAATGAAGTTGAGGATTCATGATCGTTATTTCCTATCATAACACCCTTATTCATCCCATTTAGATCTAAGTTGTTATTGTTAGAGTGATTTGGGAGGGATTGTTAAAAATCTTGAGGGGTGCATTTTTAGGGAAACTCTGCTCCCATATAAGTGTTTGATGCGGGTAATGCAGAATTTGCTAAAAACATATCTATGAAGATTTGTCTTTGGTCTTCTAGCAAACATTGCATGAATTTATTGTAGTCGTGGCAAGTCCTAGTATCATGGCCTTGAATCTTGTGGAAACCATAATACAAGTTGGGATTATAGTTTCGAGGTTGTTGGTTTGAAACTTGTTGTGGGGTCCAAAACTCTGATTAGGTTGCTGGTTGTTAGAGTTAAAATTTTGAGGTTGTTTCCTTTGGTTTTGATTCTGATATCCAATTGGGTTTCAGATTGGACCTTGTGTTTGGATTTTCCATTGTTGTTATTTTTTTGTCATGATGGATGATTAAAATCCACCATGTTGATTGTTGGAGTAAATTTATTATTTCGTTGATTGTTAACGGGTGCTGAGATGTTCACGATGTTTGCTCTTTTAAATTAGTTTGTGACTCCATCTGTTGTAACCCCATAGTTTTTCTGAAGGATCTTGGGTCATTGAATGGTATTCCTAAAATTAGGATAAGTTGTAATGTTTTGATTGGGAGTGATTAATTTCCCGTTTGTTCCATATGTCTTACGACTGTTGTCTATTGCCGCTTGATCAATTCGGAGAGCACTCTCGAGTACTTCATCATAAGTCCTTAGTGGGAACTTTTGGACTTCTTCCTTTATCTCTCTATTGAGAGAATTAAGGAATAAGTCACATAGTTCCATCTAATCCATGTTTGGAGAACTTTTTATGAGTAAAGGACCGTATGCCATCATTGAATAAAATGGGCAGCAAATTCATTGTGCTCTTATTTAATATGTAAGAATTCTCTGATCCTTGTTCTTAATAATTTGTTCATGTCAAAATCTTTGATGAAATCTTACACAATATGTTTGAATGAGTGTATCGAAGGCTTTAGGGATTCTATAATACCAATCAAGGGCGATACCCTCTAAAGTATTAGGGAATATCTTAGCAACAACAACATCCCAATGGAGTAATTCTCTAATGGCCATGGCATAGGCCTTGATATGTGCATTTGGATCTACCTCCCCTTTGTATTTAGGAAAATCAGAAGAAGACTTGGAAGCATGATGTTTCATATGGTGAAATCTAGAGGTTCTTTCAAATATTCTAAGTTCCTCTTGCATAGGTTTTGACCATCGATGGTGCCTACCGAGGGGTGGAGGTGGAACAGTTACTTGATATGGCATAGCATATGTATTTACAGAGGAGAGTAAGGAAGCCCCGTGGTTGAGCAAACATCCTAGAAGAAGAGAACATATCTCTTTGTGGTGATTTTGAATAAATTTTTAGATAGGGAGGAGCATTGCTCTGATATGGGTTGTTTGGTACTAAACCGGGAGTATCATACTTTTAACTGGAGCAGTGTTTGAAAACACGGTTCTAGCTGGTGCTTGTTGTGGGTAGTTATACGATTATTGAGGAGGCATCCATAACATGCCTATTCTTGTGAGGAGGTCAATTTGACTAGGATAATGAGGAGGGTTGGGAGTTCCCACTTGCCCCGAATATGAAGTTTGATTTTCTTGAGAAAGCTCTAGTCCTCTGACCCTCTCGACCAAAGTTGAGATGACCTCAATTGGTGATGGCCCAGTGTTTCACCTTGATGGCTATTGTGGTACTCTTTGAGGTTGCAGAGGGGTATGGTATCCTGCTATGAATTGTTCATTACTCTACCCAAGTTCACCAAGAGTATTTTCCATTGGTGGAGGAATGGGGGTATTTTCTTGAAGCGGGGTATCGGGTTGTGTTTGCAAACTTCCTAGAGATGGATACATGTTTTGGAAGTATTGCTCATTTCTGGCATGGTGTGCTAGGTACTCCTCATCCAAGAATGGGAGTGGATCTGATTACCTACTAATTTTTGGTCTGAACAAAACCCGAGGAGATGAAATGGATTCTCCAGTAAATGTCATATTGTTAGAGCCTGAAGGCTCTGGTTGTTGTGTTTGTGTGAGCTGATCCAACTCCTCAATTCAGAATGAATAACTAGAGCTAGTTATTTGAGGAGGATTTTTGATGACAAGTAGTTACTTGAATAATTACCACCCATGCGAGAAAGCAAGGGTGATGGTTGTCTATTTGTTTGACCATAATATGCCTCGAGACCTGAGAGAGGTCTTCCATATGTGTCGTATCCCGACATATTTGGGGGGTAGAATAATGGGAAAGAGTGAAGATGGATGAAAGAAATGGAGATAATAAAAAAAAATGTTGTGTTCACGTTGGGTTCACCAATTTTGTATGATAGAAAAGTGACATCCGAGGATGATAATCGACAAATGACCTTCCCATACCCAACCTCATGAGGTCATGCAAGAGAGACAAACTAGTGGTTTGAAATGTTGATGACTTAGATGAAGTCACAACCAGGATTATGGTCAATTTTCTACGATAGAAAAGCTACGGTGAGGATGAGAATTAGCAAACAAGCGTCCTAAAGCTAACTATGGGAGGATCAATGAATAAGATCTGGTAGTGTGATCTCCTATTAGCTAGAATGATAAAGGTGAGATTTAGATCCTATGAACGAGTAGCATAAATTCCCTATGGTTTATCCTCCTAAATAAGATCTAAGTGTTAATCTAGTTTTAAAGCCTCCGAATTAACTATAACTGAAAATAATAATTTATACTACTGCTGAAAGGGAAACTAATCTAAAAAAAATACACGATTGAAACATTATAATTACAAACAACAATTAAAATACTTTTATACTAAAACTAAACAAGTGAGATAACCCGGTGTGGTTATTCACCTATGCAAATGTGTGAATCTAGATGAAAGACAACTAATTAACTTAATTGAAAACCTTCAATCTTACCTCAGAAGTGAGGAAAAAATCATAGCTTCTCAGAAACTATCATTCCCCACAGCTTCCCTGGAAATATTGAAAGTGAGCTTTAACTGAAATAAAATGATTCACTACTCTATTTGATATGTTTGCAATTATAACTTTGACGATTTAAACCTAGAGTTTATAGAGCAGAGGTAAATCCAGTTGTGTTGTAGCTTGTCCCCTCAGTGTGATCTCTTCATTCCTTCGTGTTCTCATGAATCCAGAAAAGTGGGAATGTGATAGTGGCAGCAAGAGAAGATGCTCAAACAGTGGCAGCTTGGACGTAAGCTAAACATAATGTGAGTAGGAGAGGGATAGTGCAAGAGAATAGAGCTTGACTATTCAATTCCTAGCGGGATTGTTACAGGGATACAATACAAGCATACCGAAATCTATAAGACTTATACTTCCTGTGACAAAACAACAACCTATAATTCTAAGCAGAATCAAGATTCAAATGGACATGATCTAGGACTAGAACTATGGAGCCTTGAACTGAGAGGCTGAAAGCTTTTACAAAATCTAAACTTATTGAAACTTATTGAAGAACTTTCAAAACACACTGAATAATAATTCATAGAAGGTGAGGGGCCATTTGCTTGTAAACAAGCTTGGTATTTATAGCATTTGGATTTACCAGAGGGTAAGTTTGAATTGAACTCTTCTATTATAAATAAAGAGAAATTACTATTTACCAGGCAGCTAAAACATAAATGCAAGCAAGAGTGGTTGAGAAATGCGAGTGCCACTTGATTTTTACATTGACAAAAGTGTCGGAAAGTTCTGGAAAATGTGCACAGAGGACGCCACCTTGCATAGGGAAATAGTTACAAGACCTTTTCCCTATCATGGGTGTGATTCGGTTATAGGACCACCACCCTAGCAGGGTGATGGTTACAAGACCACCGCCTTAGCAGGAGGTGGTCCTGTAACTAATGACAAAAATGCAAGGAAAAAGAGAGAAATGGTTAGGATAAAACATGTAGAGGCTGGACAAGGCTTTTTGGGATGTAAATGTATACTCAACGAGCTTTCTAGATTCTCGAACACCTTGCGAAGAGATCTGAATCATCATTGGGGTTTCCGTAACCTCTTTCTGACAATATAGTACATATAATTTTGGGTACGTACGAGAACTAATATTCGTACTCACATGTATTTAATGTCTTGAAACTCTCCCCATAACCTTGAGAAGAGTATGAGGTGGTTTTACTGGGAAAAACAATGGTTTGTTTTTATTATTGTTGTTTTTCATTTTTGGAGGTATAGTTGAGTTCTACATGCTTGAAGCTCTCCCTATTTTGGGGTTCTCTATTGTTTTTATCTTGCATGCATTTACAATTATAAGTGGAGAAAATTATTGGATGTATTAATGTTTGGCTTCAATAAATAAACATGAAGAAGTTTGGAGGTATTTTCTTTATTGTGGAATTGATTATGAAGCTGGGTCTGTGAAGGAAAGCTTGGAAAAGAAGGAGAAGAAGAGGGATTTCATTACCAAGCATGATATTTTATATTTCTCCCCTAATGTCTTATTCTGTTTATTACTTGCATAGATAAAAATATCTACAGTAGTTATTTCTTAATATTGTGGATTTGGGTTTTTGTTGTGGTAATATTATTCTGGGTATTGTTGATTTCCTTTTAAATATTTTAATCTAGGTATAAAAAGGAACTTTGGAAATATAAATTATGGACTATAATTGCATGATATGCCTTATAGTTATTTTATTATATATACATTAAATATTTTGTAAATCAATGGATTATGCTAAGTATTACCCAAGAAACTTTGGTTTTATGGTTATCATTATAAAAATATCCCGATTCAAATACTTGTCTATGACTTATTAGATTGAATGTTGTCATTGAGGATATTAACTACTCAGCCTATTCTGGGTCAACTCCCAGTTAGCTTAGTTTTGATAAAAGATATGTTATGTATTTGATATTTTTCTTCTGATTTATCAAGCTAAATCTAGTTTGTACCCTTGTTTAAGAAAAATGGATACTCAGTTAGCCATAATGGTTGACCATTCTCTCTCTTGGGTCTGGTTTTCAAACCAACTTTTATTAGTTGGTGGATAAGGATTCGTAAGTTAATCATGAGCTTATTTTATATGATCCATAGTCTCTTTTTAATGAAAACATTTTATTGTGATAATATTCATTTTTCATTAAATGGTTAATATGATTTTGGGTGGTACCCTTGTACCAAATTTCTTATGTATGGATTTCATTTTAGTGAATAAGCCACAAGTATTAATGGGCTTTGACTTGTTTAAGGTACGTAAAATTACCTTATAAATTTTAAACTGTTATGAGCTCGGATATATTGGGTTTAATTTGGTGACTTACAAGAACACTTGTAAGGTATAAAATAGTATTACCTCTTGTAATTTTGACTGAGCTCTCAAAGATTAAATTCTTAACTGTTCGAGCACCTCTCCTTGGCAGTATTAGTAGTTGGGTTTTGTTCGTTTCATCTTAGAAGTGTGATTTGGTTTTGTTTGGGTAAGGAATTTCATGGGCTTTAGAACCCTTTCATAATTTTTAAGGTAAATAATTTTTACCTTATTCTTTCCAAACTTTGTATACTCTCTACGGATATTTATCGTTATTCTATTATTATGTAGTCTACATTCGTGATGGTCAAATCCATTTGAATGGTCTTCACTATGGTATGTGGATTCATAATGTAATTTCATACTTGGTTATAACCCTTCCATGGATAAGGGACTATTGTATTAATATGAGATAAAAAAATCAAGGATTTGATGTAAATTTTAAAGATATCCATAAGATATATTTATTATGTCATTACATTTAATTATTGTTACCATAGGACAATTTGATCATAAGTTGGGTGATTATATACTTCCTTGATGTTGTATAAGTTAAGTTAGAATTGTATGATATCGATTTAATTAATCTACTTATGATCTTATGTTGAGAAGGAATGGTTTGGATGGCAAGCTGATAAGATTTATGCTATTTGCATTTCTACCTTTAAGCACTTAGATAAGAAAGAAGTGAACTGATAATGTGAATGTAAAGTAAATTATCTTTTAGAGATGTTACTGATTTTGTGTGTTATTATGTTGCTTAAATGATTTTAGTTATTGCAGTAATTCATTTATACAAATACTAAATGGAATAAAATGTTAAGTGGGAAAGAGAAATTATCATGCTAGTTCATTCAAACTAACCTTTGCTAACATTTTGCGAGATGGCACAATTTAAGTTCACACGGGGAATGCAGTTGAAAGAAATTATTTATTTCAAATTGATTAATTAAATAATGCAATATATTGAATATTGAATTTGTAATTAAGAGAAATATCATTATTACATTTAATCGATTAAAGAGGCTAAATTATTTTATTCTATTTTGTAACTATTTTAGAAGGAAATAAATAATTTGAAATCATTAGTTAATTATGTCTTCTTATGATTCTAAATTTTATGGGAAAAGGTTACTTGAGTTAATTAACTATATGATTGGGAGCTTATGTTGATAAATATATTATAATGATAAGTGATTAAGTATTAAACATTAAATGGATGATGCATGAATAGTTACATTTTGAATATGAATGGTTAAAGTTGATTATGGACTACTTTGCTTAATCATTTTGATATTAAATCTATTAAGAACTATTCTTGACATAATACATTACTAGTGTAAATAGACAAAATATGAACTGTGGATTTAATGCAGTAAGAGGATTTAAATCTGCAACTAGTATGTATAATGAACATGATGGAATGACTTAAACATGTAATTGATTTACATAAATTCCATGACTTAGAACCTTAGGTATGAATGTAATCGCGAAGAGAGTATCGCCAAGACCTAGGAATTGATATGTCATAATTCAATTAAATTTCCTAGAATCAAATAAGATACAATGTTTCAATTAGTGGAACTCGGCGAGCCAACTCATTATGGCCACTATATTGTAGTACCCATTTAATGACTTAGGTCATTATTTAGATAATTTGGTACAACAACTATATTGAGTTATCCCATCAAGCTTCACTAATTACGATGGTTGTAATACCTTAAGATTCAAATATTGTTAAAGGTACAAATGCAAATTGTACTACATGGTTATGTACCCGATGTCATCTTATGATAACTACAAGAAAGGAAGTAGACTCATAATGATGTAAATCATTACAGAGACGCTTACTCTCCCATAGTCATCCTAAGCCGACATAGTGGCACTTATCCATATTGGCTAATCCAAATTTGTACCTTGAACATAACTTGTAATTGGTTTTAACTCCACTATCCAGTTCGATTGATGAGTTTTCCATCACGAAATTGAGCATGGAAAACATGTCTCTGAAACTTTGGTTGAAGTAGTGTAAGTTGTTGATTACATTGTCCTAATTTCACCACCATGATCTAAACTCGTAGGATACCAGATGGGTTTTAGAAAACTACACTTAATTATACACTTAGAAATCTACACTTAATTATCAATTCCTAAAAAAGTAAACCAATAGTATACCTTATATACACACTCGCAAAGAGTAATACATGAGGGATCAAAATTAATCTGAATCATACAACTACACATGGTTAATTATTATAGGATGGATTGATTTATATTGATGTTTGCTATAAATTATGTTTATTTAGAACAAATTAGCATTGAGATCTGATTTCAAAAACAAAATTTCCCTTTAATTGAAGTGTTAAAAGTGGTTATTACATTTTGACATCGAGAGCTTAAGCTTCCACTCTTAAACCTATTAAGTCTATTTGATAACTAAGCTTAAAATTATTGTCTAACAAAAAATGGTTAGAGGACGTCTTTGTAATAATCAATCTAAGGGTGGTGAAGCAGACACGGTAAAAATTAGATGAGATACTCATTTTCCTTTAGGATACATGGAATTGAATGGTTTTTCTTGAATAACAAGTGATGGGAAATGAAAATGATAATGAAGTTAATGGCAATGAGAAACCTATGGAATAACCTAATGCTAAAAATAACATGAATTGTGTAGATCCCAATGTGGGAAATAACAATAACATATCAAATCTTAATGCTTCAAATGCCAATGTTAACGCACCAAATCAGCCTAAAAATAAGAAATCATGTTTGGTAGCTAAGGCTTGACAAATGATATAAAAATAATTAGTCCTCCTAAGTTTGATGGCACAACTTTAGGGATGGACATGAGAACTAGCTTGGAAAAATGGAGAAATATTTCGCTATTAAAAACTTTTCTGAAGAGACCAAAGCAACTTGGGGATCCTATCAGCTCTCCAATGAAGCATCTTCTTGGTGGGACAACCACAAAGTGGAATTAAACGTTGATGAAGCTAGTGTAACCTGGGATCAATTCAAAGCCTATTTTAGGTAGCGTTGGTTACCTCAATTATATTATGACCAAAAGATGTCTGAATTTTAGACTCTATCTCAAGGAAGGATGACATTTACCGAGTATTGGGAGAAGTTTACAAAACTTCTCAAGTATGTACCCCAATACCAAGCTAATGAAAAAAATTTCATCAAGAAGTTTACTATGGGCCTAAATCCAGCTATTAGATGAGAAGTTGATGTGTATGGGCCATCCACCATGTAAGGAGTTTTCAAAAATCAATAAAAAGGAGCATGAATTAAAGGTTGTTTATACACATAAAGAAGAGAAAAAAAGATTTTTTTAACTCACCATCACTCCTTGCACCTAATAAGGTGGCATGGAAATTTTTTTAAAGTAAAAACATAACTAGAATAGAAAATGGAAAGAAATTTATAGCAACAAAGCTTGCTGCAAACTTTAAAACAAATGGAAAGAAATATAATGGACCATTATGCAAGTTATTTCCCTCAAAGGAAGAAGGACAATAATCATCAACATAAAATACATGTTACAAAGACTGCACGATAAACAAGATGAAAAATAATAAACACCTATTGAAGTGACAAGTAAGTTATTTCATTTTTATAACTATGTTATTTGATACTGGTGTAACTAAATGTTTCATTTCTAATAAGTTAGCTTCTAAACTTAAAATAAAGGCCATATATATGAAAATTTCATGAAATGTCCAATATGAGAATATCATTGTTTACACATTAACCAATTCTTGTTTGGTAAACATTAGAAATGCAAAGGTTCACCACAAAAATAGACTTGTACGTAACACCCTTAGGCTCGTATGACATAATTATAGGTGTGAACTGGTTGGCCCAACATAAAGAAAATGTAGACTGTTATGAAAAACAAATCATATGATTAGATGATCTATAAAAAATAGCAGAAATACGAGGAGTAACAAATAATTTTCAGTAAGAAAATTGTTAGCCATGTAGCTCAAAAAGGCTAAAAATAAAGGATGCATACTTTTTGCTATAAAAATTTCAGAATCAAGTGAAGAGGGTAAGATTTATGTGGAATATCCTCCGATGTTATGGGAGTACAATGATGCCTTTATAGAATAATTACCTAGTCCTTCACCCAAAAGATAATTTTAATTCACTATTGATATTGAGCCTGCAACAAAGCCAATCTCTAAGGATACTTACATAATGACTACTACTAAAATCGTTGAACTTAAGGCACAATTGCATGAACTTATATTAAATTTTTGATAAGATCAATTTTTTCACCTTGGGAGCACCGATTATCTTTGTTAAAAAGAAATATGGTACACTTAGATTATGTATTGACTATTGAATTCTCAACAAGGACACAATTAATAATAAGTACCCTCTTCTAAGGATTGACGATCTTTTTGACCAGATGTGTGGTGCATCGGTTTACTCTAAGATCGATTTGTGGTCCAGGCACCACCAAATTAGAATAAAATAAGACATACATTAAAATTCCTTTAGGATGAGATATGGGCACTTTGTGTTCATTGTACTACCATTCAGTTTAACTAATGCTCGAGTCACTTTTATGAATTTAATGAACAATATCTTTCAAGAGTACTTGGCATTTTTTTTTCTTTTTTTGGACAATATTCTCATTTATCCAAAAAGAGATGAAGAGCATAATGAACATATAAGGATTTTACTTGAGGTATTAAGAAAGAGGAAACTTTATGGTAAGTTGTCAAAATGTTCATTTTATGAGAATGAAGTGCAATACCTAGGTCATGTAATAAATAAAGATGGAATTTATGTAGATCCATCAAATATTGCAGCAATAATTGATTGGTCAACTCCTAAAAATGTGCATGAAGTTAGAAGATTTATGGGACTAGCTAGATACTACTGGAAGTTTGTAAAAGACTTCTCAAAATCACTGCCCCAATCACTTCGTTGTAGAAAAGGATAAGAATTTTTTTTGGAATGATAAATGTGAGAGTGCATTTAAATTTCTAAAGGAAAAAATAACTACAACACCTATTTTAACAGTCTTGGATCCCAATGGGGACTTTACAAAGAGTAAAAATGCCTTTGGTGAGGGGTTAGGGGTATAATTTTTGTAACATGATCATGTGATTACGTATGAAAGTAAAAAAACTCAAAGTTCGTGAGTTGAACTATGATACCCATGAATTAGAGCTTATTTCCATTGTACATGTTTTTAAGTATGTAGACATTATCTTATAGGAAGCTCTTTGAGCTAAAAAGAGATCATCTCAAGCTGAAATACATCTTTACACATCCACACTTGAATGCTAAACAATGAATATGGTTAGATTTTTTTGTCTCAATATGAATTTGATATCATCTATATAAAAGGTAAAAAAACCAAGTGAAAGATGTGCTAAGTTGTAGGAAGCACATTTCTGCCCTTGTTACCATGAGAAACCAATTCAAAGATGAGGTAAAGAAAGCAATGTTAACATATTATTATTATCAATAATTCAAAAAATGCTTACGACATTCAATAATAAGAGATATAAGGGATTCAAATTCGATAATGAAGGAGTCCTAAGGTATGAAAATCAGGTTTATGTACCCTTAGAAAATGAACTAAGGAAGAAAGTGATAACTGAATTTCACAATGCTCCTTATTTTGGATATCCTAGAGTGAAAAAATGTTTGCTGATGATGTGAAATTTTTTTTTTTTTGGAAAGGTATGAAAAGAGAAAATAGTAGATTATGTGTCTCATTGCTTGGAATGTCATCATGTAAAGGTTGAACATATGCACCTAACTAGACTGTTGTACCCTCACAACATTTTGTAGTATAAATGGAAAGTGATAAGCATGGATTTTGTTCAAGGGTTTCCAATGTCTAAAATAAAACATGATTTCATTCTGGTTGTAGTTGAAAAAATTACAAAAGTATCTCATTTTATTCTTGTAAATTTGAAATATGACTCACCTATTCTTGTAAAAAGATTCATGCATTAAATATTTAGACTGCACGGTGTACCCGAACTAATAACTCATTGAGAACTAAGAGTGATTTCATGTTTTTGGAAAAATTTATATTCATCCTTAGAAACAAAATGGAATTTCAGTTCTTCATACCATCCAAAAACATATGGACATAATGAAATGGTAAATTAAATTATGGAATACATGTTTAAGATGTACTTGCATGGATCAACAAGATGCAAAGTGGGAGGAATATATTCCTTTGGTTGCATTTGTGTATAACAATGCATACCACTCTTCTTTGAAAATGGCACCTTTCGAGGCATTGCATGCATGAAATTGTAGAGAACCTATTATTTGGGACAACATACAAGATAGAGGTAGTAGGGACTGAAATGCTTACTAAAATGGCACAACAACTAAAACTAATCCACAAACGATTAAAAGAAGATTCTAATAGTTAGAAGAGTTACATTGATATGAAAAGAGTTGATAGGAAATTTAAACTTGGAGATAAAGTATTTTTAAGGGTCAAACCTAAGAAGAGTTATATTTCTTTTGGAAAATCAGCCAAGTTATCACCTCACTATGTAGGACCTTTTGAAATCATTGAAGTGATTGGCCTGTGGCTTACTAGATTAACATTGCCTCCCATATTGGCCAAGATGCATGATGTTTTTCATATTTCCTTTCTTAAAAGTATGTTTCATATTTTTCACATGTGCTAAATTGGAATTATTTATAGGTTCAAGACCCAAGGGTCATCATGGTTGAACCCGTAAGGGTGTTGGAAACTTGCAAGTTGCACTTGCAAAATAGAGACATTAGTCAATGCAAGGTCTAATGGGACCAATTTTATGAAGAAAGTGCAACTTGGGAGAATCTAGAAGAAATAAAAACTACTTTTCCACATCTGTTTTAGTAATAAAACATACAGTTTTATATGATTTTATGATTCATTATGATTTCTATGACTGAAAAACTACTTTAAATTTTGTTGTTATGAGAAAAAACTTGGAAAAATGTGTTGTTACAACCAACATAACGTTGTTTTAAATTTCTGAAAACTTGATTTTTGCAAGTTTCAGGCTTTACTGTTTGGATTATATGATGATTGAATAAGTATATTATTATTTGAATTGCTTAAAATTTTGTTATGATAAAGTAAATCATCGGACAATGATCCTTTTAATTAAGGAGGTATGTAACACCCCACTTTTTTGTTACCATGTTGTGATAAGTGTGTTGGATTTATGACATAATTCTATTGTAGGCCTATATTCTTGTTAGGTTATTGTTCATGATCTTAAGCTACTTGCATTTTGTAGAAAACTTGAAACCATGATATTATTATAGTTATATTGAACATGTTTTTGTATCATTTTACGTTGATTTTATTTCTATACTTTGTTATTACATTGCTAGATTAAGCCTAGAAGTTCTTGCCTTCTAACTCATGCATGTATAAGTTTCACAATATGTTGTTATTCTAGATTTATTAGATAATTGTGAACATGTATGAAAATGAATATAATGGCCAAGGTAAATAATACCATGTTGTTTTATCTTACACTTCTGCCTAAACTATGAGACCGAGGTATGTGGACCTTAATTATACTATTATTGTTACTCACCTTAGGCCATCTTTTATTATTTTGATATTCAAATGGGAGTAAATGATATATAGTAATATGATCATGATCTTGTGCTAAATAATAAGGTTATGTCATATATTATATTGAAATTATCTAAGATAAGGTTGATAGTCATTTGAAATTATGGTAATTGGAACTTGTGTTTGTAAATCATAGCATAATTATAAAAGGGTCTAAACTAATGTTGAGCTAAGGTAATATTTATTCAAACCTACCATTTTCTAAATCCTATCTAAAAGGGGAACATTGGAAACCCCTCCCAACTTGGCCTATACAAATTACAAATATTAATGAGGAGGTGCATTTATGAAGCACCGCAAACCATCCATTGTGAAGATAAACTAAAGTGAAGGCTTGTTATTTGTTAATACACTCAAATTTGGTGATCCGTGTTGTGATTCTATAAGGCATTGCTAAATTTTAAGGGGAAAGTTGGTGGTGAAAATTTGGAGGGAGATGATAGCTTTCCTCACATGCATTGAGTGTCTTGAAACTATCCTCATGACCTCGAGAAGGGTATGAGGTGATTTTGGGGAAAAAAAATGGGTTTGTTTTGGTTATTGTTGTTTTTCATTTTTTGAGGTATATTTAAGCTTTGCATGCTCAAAGATCTCCCTATTTTGATTTCTCTTGTTCTTTTTATCTTGCATGTGTTTTGCAACTATAAGTGGAGATAATTGTGGGATGCATTAATGTTTGGCTTCAATAAATAATCATGAAGAAGTTTGGAGGTCTTTGTTGTACTTGTGGAATCTATTTTAAAGCTAATTTTGAAGGAAAGCTTGGAAAAGAAGGAGAAGAAGAGGGTTTTCATTACAAGGCATGATTTGTTCTATTTCTCCCCTAATGGCTTATTATGTTTATTATTTACATAGATAAAAATCTCTACAATAGTTCTTGTTTAATATTGTGGATTTGGGTTTTTTTGTGGTAATATTCTTCTGGGTATTGTTGATTTCCTTTTAAATATTTGAATTTGGGTATAAAAATGAACTTTGGAAAGATACAGTATGGACTGTAACTGTGTGATATGCCTTATGGATATATTCTTATATATACATTAAGTCTTTTGTAAATCTATGGATTATTCTATAAGTATTACCTAGTAAACTTGGGTTTTATGGTTATCCTTATAAAAATTCCTGATTCAAATACTTGTCTATGGCTTATTTGATTGAATTTTAATATTGAGGATATTAACTACTTAGCCTATTCTAGGTTGACTCCCAATCAGCTTAGTTTTGATAAAATATACGTTATGTCTCGATATTGTTCTTCCGATTTATTAAGATAAATCTAGTTCATACCCTTGTTTAATAAAATTGGATACTCTGCTAGCCAAAATGGCTGACCATTCTCTCTCTTAGGTATTGTTTTTGAACCAACTTTTATTACTTAGTGGATAAGGATTCATAGGAGAATTGGTGAGCTTAAGTTGTATGATCTCGAGTCTCTATTTAGTGAAAGAAAATTATTGTGATAATATTTGTTTGTCTATTGAATGGTTAATATGATTTGGAGTGGTACCATTATACCAACTTGCTTATGTATGGATTTTGTTTTAGTGAATAAGCCACATGTATTTATGGGCTTTGACTTGTTTAAGGTAAGTAAAATTACCTTATAAATTTCAAACTATTACAAGCTCGGAGATATTGGGTTTACTTTGGTGGCTTACAATCACACCTGTAAGACACAACATCATATTATCTCTTGTAATTTTGACTGGGCTCTAAAATCTTAAATGCTTAACTATTTGAGAATTTGTCCCTTAGCATTTATTCATAGTTGTTTTGTTTGGTGTCATATGAGAAGTGTGATTTGGTTTTTTTTAGGGAAGTAATTTTGTGGCATTCGAACCCTTTTGTAATTTTAAAGGTAAATAAGCTTTACCTTATTCTTTTCAAACTTAGTATACTCTCTACCGAGAGAGTTATCATTATTCTATTATTATGTAGTCTATGCTCATGATGGTCAAATCCATTTGAATGGTCTTCACTATGTTATGTGGATTCATAATGTAATTTCTTACTTTTGTAACCCTTCCATGGATAAGGGAGTGTTTTATTACTAAGAGATAAACTAATTATAGGTTATGATGTAAATTTTAAAGATATCCATAAGATATATTTATTATGTCATTACATTTAATCATTTTTACCATAAGACAATCGATCATAAGTTGGGTGATTATATACTTCCTTAATGTTGTATAAGTTAAGTTAGAAATGTATGATATCGATTTAATTAATCTAATTATGATCTTATGTTGAGGAGGAATTGTTTGGATGGAAAGCTCATAAGAATTATGCTATTTTCATTTTTAACTTTTAAGCACTTAGATAAAAAAATAAGTTAATTGATAATGTGAATGTAAAGTAAATTATATTTTAGAGATGATACTGATTTTGTGTGTTATTATGTTGCTTAAATGATTTTAGTTATTGCAGTAATTCATTCATACAAATAGTAAATAGCATAAAATGTTAAGTGGGAAAGAGAACTTATCATGCCAATTCATTCGAACTAACCTTTGCTAACATTTTGCAGATGGCGCAATTTAAGTTCGCATAGGAATGCAGTTGAAAGAAATTATTTATTTCAAATTGATTGATTAAATACTTCAATATATTGAATATTAAATTTGTAATTTAGAGAAATATCGTTGTCTGTTTGACTTATTAAAGAGGCTAAATTAGCCTATTTTATAACTATTTCGGAAGGAAATAAATAAGTTGTAATCATTAGTTAATTTATGTCTTCTTATGAATCTGAATTTTATGGGAAAAGTTTACTCAAGTTAAATAATTTTATGATTGGGAACTTATGTTGATTAATATATTATAATGATAAGTGATTAAGTATTAAATATTAAATGGATGATGTATGAATAATTAATTTTTAAATATGAATAGTTAAAGTTTATTATGGACTATTGCTTAATCATTTTTATATTAAATCTATTAAGAACTATTATTGACATAATACATTACTAGTGTAAATAGACAAAATATGCACTATGGTTTTACTGCAATAAGAGGATTTAAATTTGCAACTAGTATGCATAATGAACATGATGGAATGGCTTAAATGTGCAATTGACTTACATAAATTCCATGACTAGGAACCTTAGGTATGAATGTAATCGTGAAGAGAGTATCACCAAGACTTGGGAATTGATATGTCGTAATTCAATTAAATTTCCTTGAGTCAAATAAGATACAATGTTTCAATTAGTGGAACTTAGTGAGCCAACTCATTATGACTGTTATATCATAGTACCCATTTAATGACTTAGTTCATTATTTGTCTACTATGGTACATATGTTATATTGAGTTATCATGTCAATATTCACTAATTGTGACAATCATAATACCTTAAGATTCAAGTATCATTAAAGGTAAAAATGTAGATTGTATTACATGGTTATGTACCCAATGTCATCTTATAATAACTATGGGCAAGAAAGCATAATCGTAATGATGAAAATCATTATGGAGACACTTACTCTCCCATAGTCATCCTAAGATGACATATTAGCACTTATCCATATAGGATGATCTGAATTTTTACCTTGAATGTAACTTGTATCTAGTTATAACTCCATTATCTAGTCCTAATCCAGATAACATAAATTAAGTTTTATGGTTAAATACAAGTTCCAATTGATGATTTTTTCATCATGGAAGTGAGCATGGAAAAAATGTCTCGAAAATTTGGCTAATGTAGTGTAAGTTGTTGATTACATTGTATTGATTTCACCAATATCCAAGTTATAGGATACCATATGGGTTTCAAGAACTAATACCCATGTATACACTTAGAATGTTTCACTTGATTATCAATGTCTAAAAAAAGGAAACCAATAATATAGCTTATATACACACTCACAAAGAGTAATACACAAGGGATCAAAATTAATCGACTCCTACAAATTGCACATGGTTAACTATTATATGATGGATTGATTTAGATATATTTTGGTTCTAAATTATGTTAATTTAGAAAAAGAAGCATTGAGATCTGATTTCAAAAAAAAATCCCTTGAATTTAAGTGTTAAAATTGGTCATTACAGATCTTGGGAAATGGTGGGTGTAATCGATTTTGAATCCTTTTATAAGAGTCATGCACATTCTCATTCTTTTATCTAGAACATTTTTGTCAATACCTACCATCTCAAAATTGACCTTGACATCATTTTCAAAATTACAATCCTTGATTTTTTCATAGAAGCATTTGTCACCCTCGAGTGAGTATTACAATATGGAATCTTGTTCCGCATTTGTAGGGAATTAAAAGGTGGTGAGAACAAGTTGATATTGACTATACTAAAAACACACGCATTTGTTCTCGAACAATTTTATTCAATGATATTATCTCAACATTTTGCTCACTATCATCTTCTATGGTGGAGATGTTGTCTTCAAGATTACGAAAATCCACAAGAGACTCAATAATATCCTTTCCTTTGAATTTATGATCTTCTTCACAAAAAAATAGATTGGAAGATTTAATTTCACATTCATTCTCATCTACTTGAGGCATTAAGGAAGAAATCAATCTCATCCATTTTCTCCATATCATCATCAAACGTAGGTGTAAGTAGAGGAGAAAAACAACATGCCTCATACCTATCTTGCATTTCCATGGCCCAAATCAGGATCTCAAGACTGATTTGAGGGTATTTAGTTACTTCTGCAACATTCATGATGTCTTACATAGATAACTCTTCCAAATTTTTCCATACTCATTATGACTTTCACTAGAAAGGTCATTGCATTGAGATTCAATAAGTTGATTGAAAATCTGATCTACACTTGGCCATGATTCATTTCAAACATCCTCATTCCCACGTTCTTCATTTCTCATCAACTTAGGCTCACCTTCTTGTAATAATGGGCATACTTTATTTTCAATACTCTCTGACAAGGAGAAGAGATCTATGATATGTAGGAAGGGAACACCTTTGAGCTCAAATTTCATTTCATCATCTTCATGATGTGAAGTAGAGAACCATGTTGGGGAAGTAATATGGGAAGAATTTTCAACTTTATATTTAGAATTTATTATCGAATCTTCTTGCTCATATGGAAAAAAAAAATCATACTTATTGTGATTATCAACATTATGCTCCTTAGGTGAGAATGGTAAAGTTAAATCCTCGTAGGGGTTATGCTTAAATTTATTATTTTCCTTGGCTTGAAAAAGTAAATTGGCATCTTCCATTTGTTTATCCTTCATTGTATCAAGAAGGGAACTTGATTCTTCAACTATCTCCATTTCATCATCAACTAAAAAATCCAAAATGGAAATGATATTATCCACGATTACCTCAAATTTATCATCTTCATTCCAGGATGAAGCATTGATTTTTGACACATCTTCATGGTTGATGGAGTCTTTAGAAATATTGGGTCATCTATCATGTAATAAGGATATTCCTCTATTGAATCCATTTTTTCTTTGGTATGTTGCAACTTGAACCAAAATGAGTTGATAAATGGAGGTTGAGCCATTGTGTCATCTTCATTATCCTCCAAGGTGCTGATTTTATTTTCATCGGAAAATTCAAGTATATGAAATTTATCAAAAGTGCCTAGGAATCTTCTAGGTATGAATACTTTGTAGTTTAGAAAATCCTTGGGATCTTCCTCCAAAGGAAAAATATCCTCTTCCTTTTCCTTTCTATGAAGTGCTTCAAGTTTTTGTATCTTTATTACATAGCTTTAGCATATTTCATAACTTCAAGGTAGATTTGGGGATCTAAATTTCCTTGTGCAATACTCACAACTCTTTGCACATACTCAATTTTCAAGGATGTCATTTCTTCATTTCCATATGAAAGGAAATCATCCCAAGGGAGAGAGATAAAATACATGGTTTTGATTTTCTTGTTCAACCTGTAAGGTTGAGAATGTCACATTTAGAAGTTTTTTTCTTAGTTTAATTCATACAACATATTGTACCTTCTTTGCATATTTTTCATCAGGTTCTTACCTTCTTCTTCCTTATCAACTCCCATTTTATTTCCTTTAGCAGTAGTCCACTTGAATTGAATCCACTAGGATTTGATGATAGGTTCTTTCATACATAATTTTTCTTCATTCTACAAAATCTTTCCTTGAATTTTAGAGACATACCACTAGCCTTATTTCCTTGCCTAATTGCATATGTTTGCTTGAAGAAAGAGACCCTTTTGCTATTCTTGAATTCTCATCCTTACAAGAACTAGTCCAGAATGATGGTTGATCAGACATTTGCATTTCTTAGAATTCATCTTCTTCTTCTTCTTCTTCACTATCACTCATTAGTACCAAACCCACTCTTGAAACTTTTTCATTGTGTTATGGGAAACAAACATGATACAAATTTGTTCCTTGATGGATTCTCCTCCAAAAATGATTTTTCTTTGAAATATGATTGTTTTATACCTTTTTATACCTTTTTTAGAAATATTTATAGGTGCACGTGGGAGGACAATTTCTCCCCAATGGAGTCTCCAAAAATTGTTGGTGAAATAATTTTTCGTATGACAAATTAGTTGATTTCCACCAACTCTCACAAGGTTATGCCCCTCCTTGTGTATTGGGAGGCTCCCATTATTGATTATAAACTAATATAATCATATATATTATTGTGGTGTGGATAAATAGGTCAAGGATCACACAGATTACTTCACTAAACCTATGGTAAAGTGCTTGTATGGGGTACAAGGAGGAAATTGTATAAATGAGGGGTGAAGGAGAGAAATTAAACAAATGAATTTTATTTTTGTGAGTATGCACAAGAATAATTCACACCCACCGGGGTGGTTCAAAATTCAATTAGAGGAAAGTAACAATGACGCCATTTAGTGAGAAGAAAAAACCTAGACACGCTTTTTATATTCATTTATCAAAGATACGAACCCTATGTTTACAATGTGCATAAAAGAAAGAAAATAAAGGAATGCATGAAAAAGGGAAATTGGGATAAAAGTATCTTTTATTTCTTGTGTTTTTGATACAAAGCTCAACACCCAAATCACAATCCACAATTTCTACCAAGAACTAAAATTTAGGGTTTTCAAGATCCTTTGGAATTGAGAAGCCATATCAATTTATATTAATGTGAACTAACCTTACACCTACCCCCTACATGACTCTTCATTATCTTATTAAAATTATGTATTTAAGTCTTCCTAGGAAATAAAAACTAAGTTCTCTTTTTATAATTGAAATTTACTTTTAAAATTGAAATTTAGAAAGTCACTTAAGTGAATGAGATAAAACACGATGATTATGCTCAATGAAGAATTAGAAAGGGAGAAGGAAGAGGGAGAAAGAGAGGGAAAGGAAGAATTTTCCATATTTGATGAAGAAGCTCTTTGTGATGAAGAACTTGTTGATTCATACCTCCTGATGAGAAGTTTCTAGAATGGGATCATGTTCCTTAAATTCCTTAATAAATTAAACTATTTGTGTTATCTATATTTGGAATACAAACGCATCTCAACACCTTGGTCCATGCCCTGGGATCTTTGTTGATCTTCTTTCATTGACCAATCCATCCTTCATGATCCATTGTAATTTCTGAAATGCAACTCCTAATGTTGGCTAGGGACTTTAAGTTGTCTTCATTGAAGCAAAGAGATTCACATGTTTCTTTCTTGACTAGATCCTAAAATGAAACAATAACTTCTTCTAATGATGAATCTTTAGTGAGTGGAGGTAACTCAAGTTTTTTAAGACAATTGTAGACATTGTTCAAGATCTCAAAATCATGTTTTCCACGGGATGTTTTGAGAAATCCATATTGCAAATCCATACTTGAGAAAAAATATTAGAAGCTAATGAAAAACATTCTTACTATGAGAGTTTGAGAGTCAAAGGAGCTCATATCCGACACCGATGAGAAAACCTCATCCAAGTGATTCAACTCTTTGTAAACTCCTCCCTTTCTTTGTTTACTTTTGAAAATGCTACAAGAATGTACTTGATGAGAGACATGATCTCTGGAAATAATTCCTTCCCTTTCTCAATGATTTTCTCAATCTAATTCTTGTTAGCCTTCCCATGCATCTTGTAGCATTATGCTTTCTTAATCACCTCAAGATCAACACTTTTGATCGAAGGATGTTTTCTAAAAAGGGAAGATGGTGAGTTGGGTTCCAAGAAAGGTTGAATGTGAGCACTAAGAACTCTTACATGTTCCTCCAATTACAAAATAATTTTCTTGTATTCTCCATTCTGAGCTAGGAGGAGGGAGTGGGGTGAAATCACCTTCATGTGAGGATTGACCAACAAGATGTGGGTCAACTCATAATATGATGTAGTCATGTTCTTGATGATATTTTCATTCTTATTCAAAACATTCTCAACATACTAATTACTTGATATGCCACTAAAAGGGGTATTTTTTGTGCCTTCTTTCTTTTCTTGAATTCAAGTGTTCCCAAGATTACTTCAAGACTGGGTATGATAGCCGGTGTATTTTCCTCGCTCACTTTGAGTATTCATAATCCATGGGAATTTTTATTTATGGGTTGACATGATGTTTTTACTAGAGAACCTTCAGTATATTGTTGTGGAACTAGCTCTTGATCAGCGTGGGAAGCTCCGACCTTAGGGAAGATATTTTGATACTTAGATGCTCTATAATGAAACACTCTGAAACCTCGACCAACTCCATGACTTCCTTGGATTGAATTTAAAAATATATATTGAATCTCTTCATATCTTCTCTAACTACATAATACCTCTTATTTTCAAATTTTGGTGATGCTGTACCTTTTCTCTCAAATAAGATACGAACAAAATAATGCCTCTCGGATCTTTGTGAAATATGAATTACCTTTCTTGAGCTATGCCACCACATGGGAACCCTATGAATATATAAAAACTAGCAAGATGGATGAAAATGGAGAAATCAGAACTTTCTACACCTAGAATGGAGACTTTCTATTTTTATCAAGTTGAACCAAGACATGCTATTTTGAGAAATTTCATTGTTTTTGTCAATATGAACCTCTAAATCCTTAGTGTTCATTTACACTCTGGATAATGATTTTATATTTTTGGAAACTTTATCTTTTTATAAAGTTACACTTTTTCACCTTTTTTTCCTTTTTAGTAAAAATTACCTAGTTTTCCATTTTCAATGTTCACCGAGTTCACCATTTTGAGATAAAATTATATTTTTAGTAAGTTAATATTTTTAGTAAGTGGAGACACTAGAGAATTAATAATTTTTATTAACTTCATTTCCCCACCTCATTTTCTAATGAAAATATATTCACCGGATTAGGTTCCTTATTACAATCTCGTGCTCAATTTCGGCTCAATTTGTCCACCGTAATGACGGAAATTGAAAATGAATGAGATAGGGAAAAAAACAAATGTTTGATGCCATAAAAATTTAGATATTGTTTTTATTTTATTTTATTTTATTCTTTAAGGTGCCTCGGATGAGGAATGATCACAAAATGTTTTCGTTTTGTTCATCGAATTAAGAGATATGAATATTTTTAGCTTTAGAGCATGTAGTCATTATGGAAAAAAATTGGCATGGTGTCAAGATAAATTGAAGGTTAAATAAATTTTTTTCAGATATTTTCATAGGGCATGGAGTAATAATGAATTGAAGATGATTTTCAATGGATTTTACTACTTTTCTAGACGCACAAGGATGAAGTGACATAGTTTAAAACTTAGAGTTATTTTTATTTTTTTAAACATCTTGGAAGGGAGATTTTTTTTTCCTAAATGGATGTGAAAATGGGGAAGAAAAATTCACCCTCATCTAAGCATGACAAGTGGTGATCAATAATTTCCGATGGGGAGAGAGAAAGCAAGTAAAAGTGCTTGGGGTTGAGACTGGTCACACATGAAGAACCTTGTCAAGGGATAGCTGTGGGTGAATTATTTTGTCACCAATTTCCCAAGGGATGGGATTGAGGGGGAAAAATTTTCCTTCATCTAGGAGTGACAAGTGGGAAAATTTGGTTTGATGAGATAGAGAAGAGAAAGGATTGAAAATTGATCCACAGAGCCTTATCAGGTCATGTGATGAACCAACAAGGGTCAAGATGGGCATGGGGAAATTTTTTGACCAAAATGTCCCAAGGGGACAGTAAAAATGGGGTAGAAAAATACACCCTCATTCGGGAGTGACAAATGTCACTTTGTGATGGTACGAAGGATGAGGTTAAAGGATTAACTTGCATCACCTTGATCGAGTGTCATGTGATGGAACAAGGGACTTAATTAGGCATGCATGAAGTTTTGTGTCCCAAATATCCCAATGGTATGGGATATATAGGACACAAAAGTGCACATTCACCACAGGTTGACATGTGTCCACCTATAAAAATGACTAATTCCTAAAAGCTTACCTTGAGGAGAGCCTTGAAGACGAAGTTTCTAGAGCTTTGGGAGGAAATTTTCAACAATTATTTATATGAGCCTGACTAAAAAATATTTTAGAGTTGAATGGGATGGTTCCTATGATCCAATTATTCTTGAAAACCCCTTTAAAACATACATTTTTCTTGGAATCCACAAGGTGTGCCCACTAAAAACATATTGTAAGAAGAAGTGTTTGGGTAATGCGAAATATCTTAAAATACCATATTTTATGGGATTGAATTATATTTCTAATGGTATATTATTTGACCTATAACTCATTACGGAGCTCTCGAAATTACTTCTCGAAGCTCAGGTGTTATTTTGAACTGTAAGCTCCTTCACCCTCAAAAACCCGCTTTCACTTAACTTACTCCCAAACCTTCAAATCTTCCATAAATATTCCTAAAAACTTACACACTATTTTTAGCTCTTGAATACCACTTCTTGATGAATTTTTTTGCTTTAAATATATCTCTTAGGATGCATACATGTTCTAAAAAGGCTAGAAAGAGCCTTTATATGCTTATTGAAGAATTTTCATTTAAAATCATTACCTTTGAAGAAGTGAGCCACCTTGTCTCAACATTTCCAAAATTAGGGAAAGTGTATACAACACATATGAATTATTACAAGGTTTGGGATGGGCATGGAACATGGGGCAACCTGATCCGAAAAGGTGCTCGAGAAGGGCTTATAAACAAAAATTTTAACACTAGGGTATAACTGTCATATTTCAACATTGAATTTTTCCTTGCGCAAATACACATGAAAAAAACCCACATACCGTCATATGCTTCAAATATTTATTTTATGGGTATCGGGGTGGAACCGTAGTATACAAACTTGTAGAAATATAAAGTCACATAGCTATAACAATGTTAAATTCTAAAGGAAAGGGGCCTTATCTTCAAGGGCTTAAATATGTAATTAGAGTTCCAAAAAATTGTCCATGCCATTAAACCTATAAATCATTAGAAAAAAAAATACACCTAGGAAACATTAATGTGTTATAAAAAAATTAGATGGTTTGATAGGAGCATGACATGATTTTAATAATTAGAGCTAGGAGGGAACACAATTACTTGAAAGATGGTTAGATATCCAATATGTCCATGATACATCAATATTCACATTAAGAAATATAAAGTGTGCCCTAATTTTAGACATGATCAAATCAATCCTTTGGTGATGGTAAGAGTTCTAGAATTCTATGTTTATTATGTCGGGTGTTAATGTCAAGTAGGGATACCATTTGGTGGACCACCACTTAAACATCCCCTTGTCTTAAAGATTATTTTTAATAATATTAGTCGGTCTTCATAGCTAAAAGAGTGGAATGGTATGACCGACCACCCATCCTATTTATATAGGATGATCCCTCATGAGATTGGGATCAATTAGATCTATCTAATCTGATCATGCTAATATTTAATCTCAAGATATTTAATGAAAACTAAAACTGTGAGATAAAGATATGTTATTGTGTCTATAAGACCGATGAGCGAAGTGAAAGTGTTGGGTTAAAGCTATTGAAATCTTTAAAAATGTAGTGATTTATCAGTGGATTTTTTTTTTCCTTCAGGTTTCTCCACTTAAATATGGTGTTATCTATCTCTTGTTCTTGTCTATTATTTACTTTTAGCTCTTGCTCATTAAGCTCTATAATTCACTATTTATTTAAGTTAATTTTGTGTCTTATTTAATTGCACATCATAATCTATAGTCTTCAGATTTTTAATGGTGGAACTGTAATTTGTCAATTATATTTCCCTTAATAAATATAACATGGTATCAAAGCTGGTGATTATGCATGTGTATGATACATCTAGAAGCTTTTAATTATCTAGAGTGAAGAATCATGAAGTATATTTATGGATCTGCAAAACCTAATTTCACCATAGTCTTCTTTAAGCTAATCAGATTTAAATTTCCAATTCCCACCTAAATATTGTTTGAAATATTGATGAAATATTGGCTAAATGGCTATTTAGATCATGTTTTAGCAATTGTATTCTTCGAATATGTGCTTTTGCAACTTGTTTTGATCATTTACATTTTAAATTTTTTTGTTTATGTTGTTTTTAAGTTTTTGAGTCATTTATAGCCATTGGGGCTATCTTTTTATGTGGATCTGAAAGGACATCCTTAGATCCAGTTAGTTTATAGCATTTAAATCCACCCCATATTTATAAATTTTTTTTTGCTAAATCTGATTTTTTGAAGCTTGATCCAATCATTTTACACCATATGGATTCATTCAGTCATTTTTATTCGAGATCCTATCATTTTTGTGAATCTTGGACCAATAAAATTTCTCTAAATAGATTCATTTTCCTTTTTTCATATTTGTGAAGACAAATCCACTCATACAGTGCCAAGTGGCTTCGATCTATCGTATTTTTGTTTAGATATTTAATTTTGTGTGACATTCTATCTTTACGAAGCACGATCCAATATTCATGTTCCATCCGGGTTTGATTTGTTAGTATTTATTGAATTTTTGTGTGTTTTGCAAAGTTCTATTGATCAGTAAAGCTCAAGCCAATCTTTTTGCTCCATCTAGCTTCATATTTTTCAGGTATTTTATTATATTTCTTAATTTTTGTGAAGCTTTGATCCAATCAAAAGCTCCACCTTGCTTCACATTGTTATTTTTATTGTTTATTTGATTGTCATTCACAAAACATGAGCTAATAAGGGCTTTACATGTATTTCACATTGTCAGACTTGTGTTATATTTCCTCTATCATTAGTAAAATACAAGACAATAGAGTTTCTCCATGTGTCTTTGCATTTCACATTTGTCAGTCTTTTTTAATCGTGTCAATGCCTATCCAAGATAAATTTGCAACCTTTTCACATTTTTCGCCGGACTTGCGAAGAGTGAGCCATTTAAAAGGCTCCACATATCTTTAGTTTTATCTTAGACATTTTTGTTACACTGCAAAGTGTGAACCAATTACATTTGGACTTGTGTATTAATATTTTATTGTTCAAAATTCGCAAGTGTCGTGGTTTCATTCTTTGCGCTAGCTTATCCTCTTATATTATGACAATTGTCTTTAGATTTTGGACTCAAATTTTATCTTATTCTCGATGACATTTATAACACCCTCACTATTTTATTATTTTTTGTGATAAATGTGTTTAAGTATTAGTATGCTTATACAATGGACTTGCATTATGCTTGGTTTTCTCTATTTGTACTATATGTGAGTGCATGATTGTTGCACGTCAAAGACAATGTGACTGAATTCTATTGATCTAACATACTTTCCTATTATTGTTAAATAGATTTTGTACCTGATGATATGTTTTTGGATCCATATGTTGATTGTGATCACATTACCGTTATTACTTACCTTTGGTTTTTCTAATAATTTTGATAAGGTTAGGACTTTGGGTACTTTGTCAATATGATTCGAATCAAGAGCGGAATAGTATTGACATACCTCAAGGTAAGCTTTAATTTGATTACCAATTATTAACAACTTTGTTTTATAATTTACTATGATTGGGGATTAGTTTTATGAACCTAAACTAAAGCCAAGCTAAATTTGATGTCATTTGAATAAATGGTCTCTAAATACTGTGTTTCAGTCTAATGTTGAACACCTTTGCTTCTAGCTTTAATTAATCCTGGCTTAGTTAAAATGGGACCTATTTCATTAATAATCATGATGATGTTTTCCACACATATATATATATATATATCATGGTTCAAGTTAAATATGATTAAATTTTATAATGTCCTAGGCTAAAATCTAGAGCCAACATGTTGTTGGGGACTTATGTTTTATGGCATAGATATTAAAGGGACATAACATTGAATTACTAAGGTTATGTTTAGAATTTGAATGGGGCCTAAGATAAGGTTTATAAGGCATGGAGACCTAATATTAATACTTATACAATGAGCTTTGGATTCTAATTTCTAACCTATGAGCATGGAGTGAGTTAGAATACCGTCACCTTTATAGTATGTATTCCTATGACATTTATTGTCCTCATTAATTAGGGAACCTCCAACAAATGGAAAGGGACCTAAGTAATATTTAGAGGCATAACTTAAATGATGAATAATTTTTCTATGAGGTTGTTTTGTGAACAATTGGAACCTCATATAATTTAAACTGGAAAGTTGGGTGGCAAAGAATTAGGTGAGAATTTCCATTATCCCTCATGCATTGAATGCCTCTAAAAATGTATCACCATCTTGGGAAACCATCAAGCAATTTTGGGGAAAATGAATGGTTTTCATTTCATTTTTATGTTTGCATGTTAGGGGTTTCTGTTTCAAGATCTTCATGCTATTCATTTCCATTATTTCTGGGCTATCTTCTTGGTTCAATCTTGCATGAAAATTTAACTATAAGTGAGAATTTTATGGACGACATTAATATTTTGGGATCATTAAATATCAAGGAGATTATGGAGGTTTTTATTTATGTTTAATCAAGCCTTTGAATGGAGACTATGAAGGAATTTTGAGAAGAAGGAAAAGAGGTATTTCAGTTGATACAAGCATGATATATTATTTCTCCACCTTGAAAACTTGTCTCATTTACTATTTGAATAATGGGGTTTCGCAATAGATCTCTAGTTGTGTTATTTTGAGTGATCTTAATATTGTTCCTGAATGATTGATCTATGTTCATGGATTCTTGAATTAGTTGTGTTTCAACTGTTTTCTTAAGTTACATTATTAGATATAGTCTATTCACAACTCGTGACTTCTAGGTCGTAATAATTGAATACCCAAAATTTCGTGGGTATTATTACCTCCTTAGAGAATCTCAGGTTTGGACCTAGAAGCTTGATATGTCATCATTAAAATATTTAATGGGTTTGGTAGAAGGCTCAATCTGGGTCGACACATTCAGTGTGTAAAACTAACAAGCTTATAATTTTGTCTAGCTTTACCATTATGTTTATCTATTGTATCCACATTATGACTATGTGAACTCCCGATTCACGATATATTGTGAAATATATTGGGTGATCTTAATATCATAATATTTTAACATTGAATTAAATCGATTACTCAATTATTAAATTATACAAGTGGTTAACATGGAAAAAGGATGTATCATGCCAATTTGGTTGGAAATAACCATGTATAATGAAATATTTTCCATGCATGTTATTAACATTGCAGGTTGATTATGAAGGAAGATGTGACTTACACCTTTTCTCATTATTATGTCTTTTGATGAAATCTATAAAGTTGTTCTTGTTGTGAAAAGATGAAAAGAATTGTATTTTAGTAAGGCATGATGCTTGAAACAAGATGTGATTATTTTGATAATTAGTTGTGGACATGTATTAGTATTATATGTTGATGATGTTGTACTAAATTAAGAAATGCAATTAATTGTATTGTATTTTACTATGTAGCGACAATTATACTTCCCGGTGATATTAACAACAAAAGTTAGTTTTCCAGTTATTAATAAAGTATTATATTTGCTAATACATATTGTATTATAATCATTATTATTTCAATAATGATAATGTTGATAGTTTTCTCAGACTATGTAATAAGTATTGATATTGAATTGGCAAGTGATTAATTAAATAAATGATATTACTTTTGTGTTATTAATTGAATATAGTATATATATATATATATATATTAAATGGAATATGTGTAATCGGAATCACATATGATTGACTTATATGTAATATGGACTGATGTTATTCATTTGGATACTAATACTATTATGTATTATTCTTGTCATAATGCATTGCTTGTGTAAAAAGGAAAAGTATGAACAAGGGATTTAATGCAGAATGTTGATTTAAAACTATAACTAGTAAACATAATGATCATGTTGGGAATGAATCTAAACATGCGATTGATATGCATGAATCCCTCATTTATATCCTTAGGTATGAATCCTATCATAATGGGAGTAATGTTGAAACCTGGGAATTGTCATGTTGTAACTTAATCAAATAACCTTAACTTCATAAGATATGACTTTCCTATTTAGCGAACTCGATGAGCCAACTCGATATGGACACTTCCATTTTGTACCCACTTAATGACTAAGGTCATTATTTGGCTACAACAAGGTAACTTCTATGTTGATTTAAGCCATAAAGCTCCTATAATTGATAAGGTTGTAATGTATTAAGATGCAAGTAACATCCTAGGTAAGAATGCGGATTGTACCACATGGTTAAGTACCCAATGTCATCTTATGATGACTATGGGAAAGGGAAATGACCCATAATGATGCAAATCATTGTGGAGATGCTTACTCTCCCTTAGTCATCCTAAGCCAATATTGTGGCACTTACCCATGCAGGTGGATCCTAGTTGGTACCTTGTACATAACTTGTAACTATCTAGTCCTAATCCAAATAACATAGATTAATATGGTGGAAGTCAAGTTCCTAATCATGAGTGTGTTTTCACGGAACCGAGCATGGCATACATGTCTCTAAAACTCTTGTCATAGTAGTGTAAGCTGTTGATTACATTGTCATGATTTCACCAAGATCTAAGTGTAGGATTCCAAATGGAATTGAATGGTAGATACCCATGTAGACACTTAGAATGCATATTTGACTATCCTTTATAGATGAAAGAAACCATTAGTATACTTTGTATACACACTCGTAAAGAGTAATCTATGAGGGGATGGTTACTAACTGACTCATGAAGCTGCACATGGTTTATGACTGTTATAGGATGGATTGACTAAGATGATGTTAGTTCTAAATTATGAGAATTTATAAAAAGGAAACATGAGATAGGAACTTAAGATTTATGCTCGATTTAAATAATGGGTATTTAAATTAGTGAAGCATGAAGTTAAATAATAATAATAAAATTCCTAGTTGAGAAGCGTAATAAAGTGGTTATTACAACTTTAGGTTCACTTAAGGTAATATATTTAAAGTTTCATGGAAAGCCACCAAGTTTCCTTTTTTTTATCATTATATTTTCGACAAGTGGCATTGTTTGAATAAGACTTTGTCAGACTCTATTAGTTGTGAACCAATTAAAAATGACCATGTTCCTTGCATTGTGTTTATTATGTTAGACAAAGAAAAAGTGAACCAATTAATTAATGACATGTGTATATGGTTTGCAATGTATTTTTTTATTGTCTTATGTCTTATTAGATACAATGTGAAGTGCAAGCTAATAGAAAATTGACACATTTTTTAGCTTTTCGCAAGTGTCAATTTTTTTGTCACGCTTTATAACCCTATTATAGACCCGATAAGTTATCTATTTTAATTAAATTCATTTTTATAACCATATTGTGGATCTACTTTAGAATTCTCCACAAAGTAGACCCATGCCATGTTGTAGTGGTTAGATCTTTGCCACATGTCCCATATAAATTCTTTTTGTTCCATGAATTTTTATAAGTTTACTTATACTTTGCGGGTTTAATATTTTCTTTATATCTCGGTTTTTTTTTAAATTTTCCTTATACTAACGGTTTTTCAAAGTTTCTTTGTTCCGTAGATTGATAAACTTATTTATTCTCGCACGTTTAAAAAAATTCAATATACTACAAGTTTCAAAATTTGAAAATTTTATAACCGCTTCTTCTTTGCTCGTGACCTTCTCGCAACTTGTCTCTTTCAATTTTAGCTATCTATATATGTGTATTTGTACTAAAAATTATATGTAGCTTACTTTTTTTCCATTTGGCTTCCTTGATTCATATTTTTAGCTATACTTGTCTTCATCATCATCTCGAGCATTAAAATGGCTAGTTTTACTAGTTTTTTGATGGATAAGTCTTAGTTATTGCATGGAACAAACTATAGAATTTTGAGATTTAATTTAAAATCTATTTAATTGTTAGGAAGCTATGATATTTGGTGATTTGCATGGAAAAACAACCCACCGGTAGATAAACAACACCTAAAACCTTAGCTCCTTCTCTCAGAGATCACATGAAGCTTTGTCCATCCTTTTACAAAAGCAGTAAAGATGAACTTGCAAAAAATGTGGAAAATTTAGGCATAAATAATATGATTGTAGATTAAAATCTAACAAGTCAGTAAAGAATGCTAAGAAAAAAGTTTAACAATAAAAAAATATCAAAATCACAAGAAAAATCATGTAAATATTATTGAGCGCCTTTTACCTGTATACTACCCTTTTAGCTTCAAATCGCATCTAGGCACATGAATTATACTCCTAGTATCCTTCCGATGTTTTCAATTATGAGGAAAATATCTATCTAGGAGACAACTCCATTATTATATCTGAAACTTGTGGAAATATTAATTTGTTAAATGGAGTGATTAAGAATGTCTTGTATGTTCCTTAACTGAAAATGAATATTTTGTCTTACTCCCAGCTAACTAAATAAAATTGTAAAGTTATTTTTTTCAAGATAAGTGGTATGTAAAAGATAAGTTTAGTAATGTTATTATTTCTGGTATTCAGAAAAATGGCTTGTATATCTTTGATGGTTTTGTATCTAAGTATTGTTTTTCTTCCTCTTCTAGGAATGACATTTAGCTTTAGCATGAAATACTTGGTCACGTAAATTTTAAAATATTGTATGATATGTTTAGACTAAATCTTGTTGTTGGTCTTCCAAAAATAAATTCAGATCATGAAACTTGTGAAAGTTACCTACGTGGTAAAAACATGCTCAACCATTTCATAACCATCATGATCCAAATTCTTCTCAATTATTAGAAATGATTCATAGTGATGTAGGAGGACCAATTGAATTTCCTTCTCTCGATTGGTTTTATGTATGTTGTTTTCTTTATTGATGAATTCTCTAGAATGAATTGGTCTTATTTCATTAAGAAGAAGTCTAATGTCTTGTCTAAGTTTCAGGAATTTAAAGCTTTAGTTGAAAATACTTCTAATATGAAAATTAAGAGAATTAGGAATGATAATGGAGTTGAATATGTCAACAAAGAGTTTGATAATTTTTATGTTTCATATGGGATTCAAAGAGAGATGACTAATCCTTATTCCCCTCAAAAAATGGCATTGTGGAAAGAAAGAATAGAACTGTCTTATAAATGGATAGGAATATGATTCATGCTTCTAATGTGCCTAAGTTCTTATAGGCTAAAGATATGAATATTTTTGTCTATATTATTAATAGAGTGAATAATAATTATCTTCATCAAGCTACTCATGAAATATGGAAAAATAAAAAACCAGATATTTCTCGCTTAAGAATATTTAGTAGTCATGCTTCTATCTTTATTCCAAAAGATAAAAGGAAGAAGCTTGATCCAACATCCTATTCATGTATCTTTGTTGGTTATGGTTGTAAAACTAAAGGACTAAGATTATATGATTATTTTAAGAATGACATAGTAGAAAATATAAATTTTCAAGTCTTAGAAAAGACTTTTTGTGATGCTTATCATGAACCCTCCTCTACTTCTCCTAAGATAGAGCCTGATAATATTTCTCCTAACATTATGGAAATAAAATTTCAAGAGACTGATTATCTTGATCTAGATATGATGGAGATTGAGGGGGAGTCATCTCAAAATTTCTTGCATCACAAGGTTCCTAAATGGGCTCAAAGTATTATTCAAGACTCTCAGCCTGCTAATCTTAGAAAAGTGACTCGTAGTCAACATTCTTATCATGCCTTGACAAGGAAAATTTTAAGACCCCCAAAAAAATTCATAGAAATTCATTGGCGAATCTGGGAAAATTGAATTTCACGGTAATGTTGAATCTAGGAAAATTGACTTTCGCGCTAATATGTTGTCGGCCACTAGCATTTTTAATGCTACCACTGACAACATATATGATGTTGGCCAAAAATATATGTAATTTTAAACAAATAAAATTAACAATAGCAATTAAAATGACTAGCTCAATCGAGAAATTTTTCCTTGCAAAATATGGCGCAAATAAAAGAAATAAAAATATTTTATTTTTTGTGAAAAATTTACAAATTTTGCTAATTTTGTATAGGAATTTGTTTTTGAAATTTTTGATGTTAGCGATTAAAATTATCATCTCAATGAGAAATATGTCCTCCCAAAATATAAAGCACAAGTAAAAAAATTCATACTCTTATTTTTTAAAAATTGTAATTACTACTGACAAGAGTTTTTTTGTATGCTACTAGCTGGCAACATAATATATGATGTCAGCTAGTAGCATAAAATATTCTACCGGTTGACAATATTGTGTATTTCTCTTTCATGGGGATGATGAATAACCCCTAAAATTAAATTTTACCTAGAAAATTTTGGTGACCCAGGCTTACTCTCTTCCCAAAAAATTTGCCAATTTCAAATTTTAAAAACTGGAATATTCGTGAATTAGCAAATATTCACCACTAAAATTTTCCTTGTTCCTTGGTGACCCTCTATGAGGTCGAACCATAGTTTTTTTAAGAATCCTTTCAAGATGATAGATGGATTTAGGCTATGAACAATGAATCTAATGCGTTAATTAAAAATAATACTTGCGAACTAGTCCCTCCTCCTTCTAGGAGAAGCATTGTAGGATCAAGGTGGTTGTATAAGATCAAATATAAATTTTTAGGAGAAATTAAAATTTTCAAGGAAAGATTATTATCTTGTGGTTTCACTTTCGAAACATGGTCTTGACTATGTTGAGATTTTTACTCTTGTAGAAAAAATGAGCACTTTGTTAGAATTCTTCTTGCATTGGCTGCCCAATATGGTTGGGAGATTCACCAAATGGATGTTAAAAATAAGAAATCTATAGGAGACAAGCTAAATGTTTTCAAGAACTTGTAAAAATAAATTTATTTTTATAATCTTAAAGGTATGTGTATGGTCTTAAACAAGCTCCTAGAGCTTGGTATACTAAAATTAATAGTTTCTTTCAAGATCTTGGTTTTTCTAATTGTTGTTCTGATAATGATTTATTTGTTAAGTTTTAAAACAATCATATTATCATTATTGTTCTTTATGTTGATGATCTTGTGATTAATAGCAAGTGATAAAAATTTAATTGTTAGAATCAAAGAAAAGTTAAAACAACGTTTTGAAATGATTGATTTAGGTTTATTAAATCATTTTCTTGGCATGGTTACATTTCAAGATCATAAGTCTATTGTTACATCTCAATCTCAGTATGTTGTGAGTTTTATTAGAATATTTAATATGATTGACTGTAAGCATGTTACAATTCCTATTGAAGTTGGTGTTAAGCTATATCCTAAACTATCTTGTGTTAAATTTGATCTTACTCTGTATAGACAACTAGTTCTTAGTCTAATTTATTTTAATATTACTAGACCTGATATTTATTATGTAATAGGATTGGTTTCAGATTATACAATAAACTTATGAGGATCATCAAAAATGGTAAAAAGAATTTTGAAATATATTAAAGGAACAATTAATTATTGTCTTTTTTATTCTTCTTTCAATGGTGCACAATTATTTGGCTATTGTTATTATGATCATGTTGGTGATGCTACAGATAAAAATTATACTTCTGGATATGTTTTTTAAGTTGGGTGCATGTTCCATCACTTGGAGTAGCAAGAAGTAATCAATAATTTCTCTCTAGTGAAGAAGAGTATAGGAATTGTTATGGAAGTTGCAAAGGAAGCTACGTGGCTGAAAATACTATTGGATGAACTACACATATGCATCAAAGGAAACAATACTCTTCTATGTGACATCTAGAGTTACATTTATATTGTAAACAATCCAATTCAACATAAAAAGACCAAGCATATTGAAGTTCATATGCACTCTATTCGAGAGAAAGTTCTGAATGGTGATATTGATCTCAAGTTCTGTTCTACTGAAGATCAAGTTATAGATATCTTCACTAAGCCATTATGTGTTGTGTATTTTTTCAAGTTTAGAGCCTTCTTGGGCCTATCAGAGTTTCCATTGATGCAAAGTGTGCATGAAAATTCCATCTCTTAACGGTTGTAAACTTCTAATACTTCCTCCATTTTGTAATAAGTAAATGGGTCACACTATATGAAGTTACTTGTAAATCCCAGTGAATTTTTAGTTATGGGTATTCCTTAGTTTATAAAAGGATCCGTAATCTGATGTAATTATTCATATGTAAAGCATTGGTCTTAAGAATTTTTATGTGGGAAGATCTTTTTATTTCCTTTGTTTACATACTATCCTGAATCACTTTATTGATTCATGAATGCATATTAATCTTAGTATGTTGTAAATTTTATTAGAAGATTTAAAATGATTGAATGTAAGCTCATTACCATTCCTATTTAATTTGGTGTTAAGATATATCCTAAACCAGCTTGTGCTAAATTTTATCCTACTCTGTATAGACAACTAGTTAGTAGTCTAATTTATTTGACTATTACTAGACCTGATATTTCTTATGTAGTAGGAGTAGTTTCAATATTTATGTAAGAACCTTATGAGGATCATTAGAAAATGGAAAAATAATTTTGAAATATATTAAAGGAACAATCAATTATGGTATTTTTATTCTTCTTCTAATGATGCACAATTATTTGGCTATTGTGATTCTGATCATGTTGGTGATGTTGCAGATAGAAATTCTACTTCTAGATATGTTTTCAAGTTGGGTGCAAGTTCCATCACTTGGAGTAGCAAGAAGAAACCAACAATGTTTATCTCTTCTATGAAGCAGAGTATTGAAGTGTTATATAAGCAATACAGAAGCTATATGGCTGAAAACATTGTTGGATGAATTGCACATGAGCATAAAAGGAAGTACTACTCTTCTATGTGACAACCAGAGTTGTATTTATCTTGCAAAAATCCAATTCAACATCAAAGGACCAAGTATATTGAAATTCATATGCACTTTATTTGAGAGAAAGTCCTAAATGGTGATATTGATCTTAAGTTTTGTTCTACTGAAGATCAAGTTGTAGATATCTTCACTAATCCATTATTTGCTGTGAATTTTTACAATCTTAGATACTTCTTGGGCCTATCATAATTTCCATTGAGGGGTATTGTGAATAAAAATCCCACCTCTTAATGGTTGTTGTAAACTTCTAATACTTACTCCATTTTGTAATAAGTAAATGTGTCACACTATGTGAAGTTACTTGTAAATCCCAGTGAAGCTTTAGTTATGGGTATCCCTTAGTTTATAAAAGGATCCATAATTTGATCTAATTATTCATATGTAAAGCACTAGTCTTAAGAATTTTTATATGGGAAGATCTGTTGATTTCCCTTATTTTCATGTTAACTTGAATCAATGTTACTGATTCATGGATCTATAAATCCTTTTGTAGAAAAAGGTAAAGTTGACATGTCTAGTTTTTTTCCGCACTTAACATTAAGGGGGAGTGTTGGGCTGTTAATTTCAAGAGGGGATCCCATTTGGTGGAACACCAATTAAAAACCCTTTGTTTTAAAGATTATTTTTAATAATATTAGTTGGTCTTCATAGATAAAAGAGTGGAACGGTATGACCTACCACCCATCCTATATTGGATGATCCCTCACAGATTAGGATCAATTAGATCTATCTAAGATAAGTAAGCTAATCTTCAAGCTCAAGATATTTAATGCAAAATAAAACTGCAAGATAGAGGTTTTCTATTGTTTCTATGAGACCGAGGAGTGAAGTGGAAGTGTTGGGTTAAAGCTATTGAATTCTTAATAAAAATAGTGCTTTATCAGTGGAGTTTTTTCCTTTGGGTTTCTCCACTTAAATATGGTGTTATTTGTCTCTTGTTCTTGTCTATTATTTACTTTCATCTCCTTCTCATTAAGCTCTATAATTTTCTATTTATTTAAGCTAATTTTGTGTCTTATTTAACTGCACATCATAATCTATAGTCTTCATCTTTTTAATGGTGGAACTGTAATTTTTCAATTATATTTCCCTTAATAAATATAACATATTACACTCTCCACCGGTTCCATCCCTCGAGATCTTTAGCAGCCTTGTCTGCGGAACTATTTTTACAATTTCTAGATTATTTTCCATAGTCATCTCCCAAATATTATCATACATTTCCTTACTCACCACATCTAATTCTGAGGCAAGACCCTCTATACTATCCATCCTATGCATCACCATAGGTTGAAATTTCTTAAGCCTTTCCTAAATTACATCACACTTGGCATTCATCATTTCATACTTACTGGTAACTTCCTCGCATCACCTTCTTGCACTCAACCTTATTTTTTCATCATGGCCTATAATTTATTTAACTTTGCCTTATCATTTGTGCTATGTACATTCACAATTGTTGTAAAGTTTTATCATTTATTAAAAATATTTTCATCATTTTGTGTGAACTCCTTCAAATCTTCTCTAAGAATTACATATTCCTCAATTTTCATCTCTACCTTCTTCTTATTCATTTTTTATAGCTACTCTATTTGAAGCCCTAGCTTTCCATTCATTTTTATGAACAAGTGTACCAAATCCTCCAAATAATCAAATTTTGTATCATATTTTGATTTGGCTTGTGATATCAAATTTGGGCACACAGGAATGATATTGTTCACAATATTAGATGCCTTATTTTTGCATCAACATCCCTCTTCTTTTCATCAATCAACTCTTATAGACACAAATTTTTGGTATCACTTCCCTTCACCCCATGTTCACTCTATGTCATCTTTTTTGAATTATCCATTTTCCCTCCTAAATTCAATTTATCCCACATAGCATCATTTTCCCACCTTTAATCCCATCTCATCCATCCCATATCATTATTTCCCCATATTTAATTAATCACTCATTAAATTTCCCTAATCATCCCTAATTAATTATAATCCTTCATTAATTTACTTCCTCTCTCTAGATTCTTCCATTTTATCCTTTCTATGCTCTCAACCACCCCCATTTAATATTTACATCTCTATATGGCTTTTATTTACTACATTTCATCCCTCACATACCATTTCACTTCCCTATGCAACCCTAGCTTGTCCTTATCCTTATAAACCCTAATCATACATCAAATGGGCTCTTTTTCTAAATCTCACCGCCTTCCCAACACCCAAATGGAAAAATCCCCGTGATCTTCGGCAACCCATTTGGGTCACATTAGCCCTATAAATCCTCCCTTACCCCTCCCTTTCTCAAGGATGTAATTTTTGATACCTTAGCTTTCTTGTGATCTTTCCTTCATTCTTGACTACCTTTAGAATCGCCACACATCCATCTTATAGTCCTCTTGGAGATCTTTTCCTTAAAATTTGGAGATTTAGGGAGATATCTTTCACCTTTGCATGATTTTCTTCATTTTTATTATTTTATCATCCATATCATTTAGTAACATCTTGTATGGTTCATCTATCATCAAGGAATCAATCACAACCTTATCAACCCTCTGTGTTTGTCTACAATTATTTGTTTCAACCCATCCATTTTCATCTAATTTTAGATCATCCCCAATTATCATCAACCCTTTCTCGGTCATCATCGACCCAACCTCCATTTCATTAGTTTCTCTTCCATTCGATCCCCTTTTAACCACCTTCTATGTCTTCATCTATTCGGCCTCTAGATATTATCATTCTTTCCCTTTGTTATTTCAGATTCATTCTCGCCATCCCCTAGTCGCCACCAACCTAGTCTAATCGCCATTGACCCAATCTATATTTTTATCATTAATCCTTAGTTTCCATTATTTTCTTACATCCTTTCTATTTCAAAATTTTACCAAGTTATTCCTTCAGCTAATATCCAGATCAATTTCAAATCCAGCCACAAGATGTCTTGTAAGCCTATTTTCTATATTTTCTTCTCATCCTCCAAGTCACCTTTGACTGGCCCTTTGCAATCTTGGGTCTCCGTCAACCCACCCAAATTTAATTTATTTTGTGTCCATTCATATCATATCTACATCTTTATCTTACATCTAGCACTTTAGTTTCTTTTTGGTTCAGATTTTGCTACATCCAATTTATCAATATCTGATTTTATCTTATCTTTATCAAAATGAGGGTTGACATCCATTCTAGGAAGTCTTCACCGTCGGGACTATATTGTCAAGAAATCCTCCCATCCTATCTACTACTATAATATTTTTATTCCAAATTCATTCAATTTACATGTCACCTAGCTCACCGCGGAGAAGGATATTTCATTTGCACCCGTATTCATCGACATCACATGTCAAGGTACCTTAAACCCTCGCATATTTGGACTTACTTATTTTATTTAGTACTAGCTCACTAGTCTAAATAGGAACAATGGAATCAGGTTAACATTCCAGCATGTCTGGTGGGACACACCCTTTCTTGGCAAGTCTTTCATTTCCATTTTCTTTCCATCTATCTTATACTAACCCTGCAGGAAGGAGCATGTGTTGGATTATGTTACTTCCTTTCTTGCATGAGTTAGATCATATTTCTTTCTTTCTTATGTGCTTTGGATTGTGTTGCTTGGATTTAATTTTTCTTTCTTTCTTAAAATTAAAAAAATAAATAAAAGGGAAAAGTGTTATCTAGGTATTCCCTTTTTTATTCCTCGTTTTTTTATTTTATCACATTGCATTACTTATTTGTTTCTCTCATCGAATATACACAATTTTTTTTTGGATCTAAAAGGAACCCTTTCATTATTACTTAGAAATCTAGTTTAACTAAGGGGTTTAACATGTTGTATTCATTTCATCACACACTTCCTAAAACACATGCATCAATTTACACATTCCCAAACACTTTTTCCTAGGTGGAACTATTGGGATTTCATCAACCAATAGGAAATTCATCGTAGTTTTTGACCGCATTATGAATTTTTGTATACTAGTATATTGGCTAAGCACTTGACTCCCTTATCACTGTAGGACCGTGAAGTGAGGGGTTAGGCCCCAATACCAAGCCATGTAACAGTATACATCACATATTCATTCCTCACGTACCTTCTGGTATATCAAGGAATCCAACCAAAACTACCTGAAACCATCCATAGATTTCCATTTCCTAGGCACCCTTCAAGCCCATTTTTCATTTCTTTTCACATCTCTAATAATCAAGATAATCAAAACTTTGTTTCTTGACTTGCTTTCTTTAATTAAAAATCAGCATAGTTTTGTTTATTGTTTGTTTCATTCCAGTTATCACAAGATCCAAAGTAAAAAAATGGAACAAAACCTAACATCAAATAACATCCCTATTCATACAGCTTCTCTTCAAAAACTTCTACAATGTCCATCCTTACCTCCACCCAATTTGTTTTTTCTTCCATGTTTACTCAACCCATCATTTCTGCTCCCATTCTTCAATAAATTTCATTGATCCAACATAACACTTGTGCTAAAACTAATCCCTTCCTTGTTCATCAATACATTCCATATAGACCAATAACACCTCCTTCTACCACCTCTATTGACACTTCTAGGCCTCCTCTCATTCCTCGTGGATGTGTGGAGTTCCAGGAGATTCTCTATGCCAATCCAGCTTTACCTTCATGAATATATCCTTCGTAATATCATAAAAATCCTCATTGATGGACCTACTTTTCAATATATTTATTATTACCATTTCAATCTCAAATCTACATAGGTTCTCGCATCATAACTTTTTGTATTCTTTCCTAAATCTATGAATGAGCTTATTATGGCACAACGTGAGTTTGATCCTAATCAACCTTCCTCTTCCATCCCTCGCAATCATCAAACCACTCAATTGGTGGTCCCCATTACCCCTAATTTTCCTCATGTCAATACTATTATTTCTTATTTTATCCCCATGACCTCATCATCTATCATGGTCACTTGTTTCCCCATTCAATCATCTCAAGAATCACACTTGCTTCCTCCCATATCCGAACAACATAATTCAACATTACCTCTCATCTAAACTTCCCATATGCATGCCAATTTCATAACGTAACAACCTCATCCATCTAAATCAACTCAAACCCATCATCCACCTCCTTGAGGTGCTTATCACTACATACTTCCCAAATAACCAACTCAAATATCCTAACCACCCACTAATTACATCTAGACTCAACCCATATCAAATCAATGAAATATGCCCACCTCTTAACAACCAACTCAATCTAACCAATATTATTACATCCCCATTCAACAAAAAAACATTCATCACAACCCATTAAATTGGAACCCGTTAATTACATCCCCCTTATCAACCGCTTCCACCAACACCCACTCATCCTCAATCATATCCAAATTATCAACAACCTAACCCCTCTACCTCATATGCATCACAATATAATCCTTGAACATCTCAACTTCATCCATCTAATGATCCCTTATAGGTTCTATTAAGTAGAATGGATAACCTCAAAGCCAATACCTTGGGATCTAAGACCACATTTTCATATGAAAAAATATGGAACAAATCCATCAATCCTTCCATCCCCATGAAGCCATATCATCTTCATTGGGAATTGCCTAATTTTTCCAAGTTCAATATCAAAGAGGACTCCAACAACATCTTTGATATTTTAGACATGTATTTTACCTTATTTCTCATGATCAAGACCTCATGCTTGACTTATCTCCCATGTCATTAGTTGGTCCTACATTAAATAGGCACAATAGTATCCCACAATACTCATTATTATACTTCACTCAAATAGTGTAATTATTCCTTGAAAATTTCATGATCAACATTACATATAAAATCATGATCACCGACCTCTATGCCATTAGAAAATATGATGATGAATCTATCTTTGATTTTGTTGAATGATGGCATGGCATCATTAATTAACTACCATTTTCCCTTCCACAAAAAGAGCTTATTGAAATCTTCTCATATTCTTGTATGAAGCATATATCTTCCACTCTTCAAATCCAATCAGTTCAGAAATTTGAAGAGGCCTTTACCATGTCTCACAAACTTGAACTCCACGCCCTTAAGCAAGGCCATCTTAAACTCTGATCAATCAAGCCAAAATTTGAGTTCACTAAATCTTCCACGCACAAAGGACAAACCTAAAAAAGTTGCTAATGCCATTGTGGTTAAATCATCATCTACATACACTTATCACATGGAGCCTCTACAATGTGCTCCTATATCACCACCTAGCTATACCTCTCTTGGTGAATCTTAGAGTGCAATATTTGAAAATTAATGACATTCAATCTCATTCATCTTTCTCCTATCTGACCTTTTTATGAATCACAACTTAAACCAACATGGTATTATGAGGAAAATTATTACAAATATCACCAAGTTTGCAGCCATGACATTGATAAGTGTTGCTATTTTAAATACATTATCCAAAAACTCATAGACTCTGGTGACCTCCAAGTGGACAATCCTAATGCACCACCTAATCAACCTCTTGACATATTTAAACAACCCTTTCCCGATCATGTAACCAAAAATCAAAATCCACCCTCCACAAAGACAACCACCTAATGCCTATACAATTAAAACCATAGATCAAAATACAACACCATCATCTACACTCATCATCTATTGTATCCACCCCTATTTTGATTTCACCCTTATGATAACAACTTGATCAATATATACACCTATCATATTGACATCAATTTTGACCGTAACCACTACAAACCCATCAAATTTAATCACATCCATTTATCCATCCACATCATCTACATCCTCATTCATTACATTTATTCCTCCATCTATAGTTACCTCAACACCTTCTTCTCACACACATGTGACTACTTCCACATCAAACACATCTACTATTTTGACTATACCCACATTGACATTTAAATATACAACCACATAAACACTACCACCTCTTGAATCCTCCACTATGCAAAATACATCTACAAATGACACTCTCACTATATCTACAACTCCAATCATCCCTACATCCACCAAGCCCAATCTGCAACCCCTTTAGATCTCATCAAAAACATCATTCAAAAACCACTTCCACCGACAATATCCTCATTTATGACACAATCAACATCATTTGATTCTATTTCTATAGAACCTATAGTTGAAATCATCATCATCTATGTCAGGGGTAAATCCTCACAACCAAATTCTAAGAACCTTGACATGCCCATCCAAAAGTGTCAAACACATCCACATAAGAAAATGGAGCTTGCCCTCCCAAAACCAACTCTCTTAAGAAATCTAGTGCCACATAATCACCATCCATCTTAGGGAAAGTCACTTCATCCAAGAACCCCATTATCAAAAAATCAAATTTAAATCCATCCAATATTTCTTCAAAATATGACCTTCCTTCTAAACCATTTATGCCCTTGATTGTCAAACAAAAATCCAAACCATCTAAGTCATCAATCATCAAAACTAAAACTAAGATACATACTCTTCTTATTCAACACCCAAGGTAGAATCAAATGCCCTATAAATCATCACCAAAATAAATTATCCCTTCTACCTTTATCCAACATCCTCAAATCTAATGTGCGTATGAACTATACTTCAAAACTACCATTGGTCCTTACACAAAAATATTTCAACATTTACTCAAGGCATCCGCCATCACTCTTCCACCAATCAAACCATTCGATCCACATGGTCCATGACCTTCATGGTTTGATTCCAATATTATTTGTGTATACCATCATGTAATGGGACATGACACAGAAAATTTTATATCCCTTTAAAATAAAATTCATAATATTATCGATGAGGATGACCTTCTTATTAAAGGGGACCACACTCCTCCATTGACCAATCTCACTCCTTCATCTTCATCCACCAAGACATATAAATCTCCTCATTCATCTAAGACTTACGTTGTCATCCCTCCTCCAACTTTAACTTATCGTAAAGATGGTCTACATCTATTCATTAATGTTTTTCGGTCGAACTCATTCTCATCCCCATGAATTTCAATCACCCACTTAATCCAAATCTAAATTCATTATCACCACTCCTCCTAGTGATTCTACTCTTCCCACTTCTTCATCAAAACCTAAGGTGTCTATCTTAGCTTCCTCAATAAATTGGTATTGATCAAAGTATTATGAAATAACTCCATCAAGCCCCGCTTAATATGTCACTTTACAAGTTCATCTAAATCTTTCCATACCATAAGAAATATCTCATTAAAGATTTCAAGATTATCCCCACTCCTAATTAAGAGGTTAAGCCCTTTACATCGCATGTTGGAGCACTCACTAATTTTGCTTCCATATCCTTTGACGATACTGAAATTCCTGACATCACACCTGAAGAACATGATCTTCCCCTCTTCATCACCGTGTATCAATGACACTTTCATCCATCATTCTATGATTGAAAATGGAGCTAGCATAAACATTATCTCATCTCATACCTATGATGAAATTAATAACCCTAGATCCATTATCTCCCAATCACCTATAGTTCTTCACGCATTTAATGACATTGTTGCCCCGATTTAGGAACAATTATCCTTCCCATCTGCATTGGTGAAAAAATCCTCCATGAAGTCTTCTATATCGTAGAAGGGGAGTTTCAATACAATATCCTCCTTAGATAACCATGGATTTGTGCCATACATTGTGTTCCCTCCACCCTTCATTGATGCATCAAATATAAACATGAGGGAAAAAAATTTACCTTCCCGTAGACACCCCTCCATTCAGGGATTGAAATATGACCTATTGTCCTAATGAGGTCATCATTCCCACACATGATTCTTCTAAGGAATCAATAGCTCATCCATCTCTTCATTTAATCTTATTAATGATGATTCTTTAGATAAATTAATGGATCAGCTCACGTTGGGAGTATCATCTTCTCACACTTAACACTCTTCCTACACCTCATAGACTCAGTAGACCCAACAAAGCACCAATGTATCAATATAATGTCAGGGATATCATTATTTTTGGGCTACGCTCATCTATGTACCAACCTCATCTATGGTGTAATTGATCACCCTTCCTCACACATTGACACTCAACCGCATACAAAACTCTACACCAAAAAATTTGAATTTCTTTACAAGAAATCGTTTGCCTAAACTTATCTTCATCATTGCACATAGAAAGGATTTGGAATGGGACATTATGAGCAAGGAATGCATGACCTCATCATCTATCAATCTCATAAACCCCATGAAAAATTTGGGTTGGGCTATAAGGAACAATCTACAAACCCTCTTCCACCATATTTAGCTCTTATGGACATTGATCCCCCATCTTCTCCATCCCATGAGGTTATGGATATAGATGATACCATGTCTATCGCCTATGGATTTTTTTAATCTCCACCATTACTTTGGGACCACTGACTTATCAATGTGAAAATGAAACTAGGTCCCTCTCTTCAATTTCCAGATATGGTAGGAGACATTTCTCCTACTATTGACATTCTTCAATGCACCGATGATGATTCCATCCTTTCTTACATGGGGTAGAAGATTCATATCTTCATAAGACCTTACTACTAGACACATCCACCCTTCTTAATGAATCCACCATCGACATCAACATAGGGACTCCATAAGATCCCCACATTCTCAAAGTGGGTCAATCTCTTAATCCACACAAGATTGAATCTTTTACCGCATTCCTATCTCACCATAGTAAATCCTTCACATAGTCATACTCGACATTTCAGTTCTTGATCCTTCCATTGTTTTCCATAACATCATTACCTTTCCTAATGCCAAGCCAATTAAGTAAAAGCTTCGCCACATGCACCCTCAAGTTGCCCTCCTTGTCAAAGAGGAGATGCAATGCCTCCTTTTTGTAAATTTCATCATCCCTATCAATTATCCATAATGGGTCTCCCTCATTATAATTGTTTCCAATGCTTCAGAAAGATCCGCATTTTAACTAAGTTTTGAGATATTAATCTTATTTTCCCTAAAGGTGATTTCTCTCTTTCTAACATCGATCAACTTGTGGACCTTACCATAGGCCATGAGATGATTTATCTTATAGATGGTTTCTCTTGATATAATCATATCCTCATTGCAAAAAAAATACCAACATAACACCTCCTTCATCACTCCTTGGGGACCTTCTTCTATCGCGACATGCTCTTTAGTTCGATTTTTTTTTTTTGCCACATATTAGCAAGCCATGACTCACATATTTCATGATCTCATCCATAAGACAGTAGAGGAATAAATTGATGAAATTTTGGGTAAATATAATTATTGACATGACCACCTTATCATCCTTGAAATCCTTTTGAGAGACTTATTTGATTCTTCCTCTGCCTCAATCCAGCCAAGTGTGTGTTTGAAGTGCTAACTAGTAAAATCCTTGTATTTCTCATTTCTATCGGGGCTTTTGAGTTGACCCCATAAAATTTAGAGACATCCTCAAGATTCCTCCTTTGTCTAATCTAAATTAGATTCATAGTCTTCAAGGCCAAATTCAATGAGTCTCATTATTTCATCTTGCAACTTTTTGATCATTTCCAACCCTTTCATCAACTTATTTATAAATACATTGACTTCAAATGGGATGATAATTGTCAAAAAGTGTTTGATGATATCAAGCAATGTCTCCCATCCCCACATGTGCTTAAAACTCCATTCAAGGGGGATCCTTTTTATCTTTATGTCTCTACCTCTCATAATTCTCTTAGCACCATATTGATAGATCACGATAAGAAAGATAGGAGAAGACTATCTACTACATCAATCACACCCTTCATGATTATTAAAATTGCTAGAATAAATATGAAAATTTGTGTTGTTCTCTTTTCTTCACCACTTCAAAGCTTCGCCATTATCTTCTTAAACATAAAATTTGTGTTGTCACTAGCTTTCATTTTTCAACATCATGCATTCCAAGCTATATCATATTGATCACATCACTCAATGGCTCATGCTCATGACTGAGTTTTACCTAGAGTTCATCTCATAGAAATAAATCAAGGGACAATCTATCACATATCAATTAGCCGACGCCCTCATCCCGAAAACCATCTTCCTCATGAGAAATTTCTAGACAAGTATATCAACAACTTTGAACATGAATTTTCACCCATTAAAATGGAACTCTTCTTTGATGGTTTTAAGTGTAGATAAGGGGGAGGAACTTGTGTCATTATCATCCCTCCTTAGGATACTCCCATCCCCATCACTTATAAAATTAATTTTGAATGCACCAACATTATATCTAAATATGAGGCTCTCATTTTAGGCCTTTAAACAACTATCTTACTTGGTTTCAAAATCCTTGAAATTTACGTGGATTCTCATCTCATCATAAATAAATTCAAAGGTAGATATCAATGTAAAAATGAGATCCTTAAATAGCATAAGGACATTGTTGACTTCCTTTTGGGAGCATTCAACTTCTACACCATCAAAACTATCCATCACATCGAACCGCTTTGTAGACTCTATGTCTTCTCTCACATCTCTTATCCCTTAGTCTACAAAAATTCTAATATTTCTCGTTATCATTAATAATATTGAAAAACCTACTCATCTTAGTGAATTAATTGACATTGACCTCATCAAGTCTAATCCTTATGATCTTTTGTATTCTCAATTTTTTATTATCTCTCTAAATCCATCATCCTATCTCACTTATTTAAAAATGGTAGGTGGTTGTTTCTTCAACATACTAACCACTATGTCATCCTCCGTGGTATTATTTACAAGAGTGGCTTCGATGGCATCTTGATTCATTTCCTTAAATATCATGAATCTACTTATGTTATCCAAGAATTCCATGACGGTATCGGTGGTGGATGTTTTAGTGGTTTGTATATCGCCAAGTACATCCTTCACATGGGTTATTTTTTCCCTCTCTCAATCAATATTGTTGTAAACACTGTTCACCTCATTCTTAGATCATTTCTTTGAAGTGTTGATGAAACAAATAGGGTAACAAGCGTAGGAGGAATACCTATTCAAATGTTGGTTGATGGGTTGTTGTGTGCATATGACTTCCGAATCCACAGCTGATCGTGAGAGCTTCCTTTTGGCTAGGAGGAACTACCTGTAATGAAAATCAAGACCACTAGAAGGAATTAAACAATATGTGCAGTGAACTACCTAGTGTATGCTAGATCCGGGAAGTGTGATACTTCCTAGATGGTTGTTAGTCCACTATTTTAAACAATTTAATGTTGTAAATAAAGTAAATCCTATTGTAATTTGAAATGATTTAGGTATCTCACTTAAAACACAATAAGAAATAGATCTAATCTAACAGATAAGCTAGAATAGAATCCAAAGGTCAAATGATTGGTTCTGGGTTTTGTAGGTTTGATAGAGATTTTAGGTAGATCACAAGTGGATGAGGGTGAGATGAAATTTGGTGGGTAGGTATCTGTTCTAGGCTATATGGATAGATATAGAGACCGATGTCGGTTAAGGGTAACTAATGGCGGTCAGTTGTAATCGAATGCCGGTTACTATGAAAATCTAGAAATGCCACAAAACAAGATTTGGGTCTTTTTTGTGATTACACAAAGGACTTTGGCTGGTCGGGATGAGATATTGAGTGACTGGGGTAGGCTTTGGAAGGTATTAATGGGTATATAGAGGTGGAAATGTTCGAGAATGTCAATAGGTGGCTAGGTAAACAATAGATGATAAAATGATGATGAAATCAAATAAACCAGAAAAGTATGATGTTATACTTACTTGGATTCCGTCTTTGAATGCCCGTGAGTGAGGGATGGAGGTGTTAATGAGGGGTTTTTAAGCTACAAGTGATCACCAACTAAAGGAAAGCTTCTGCATGGGCTGCATGTACATTCCTCTTTGCTTGGTTAGATCAGATCATGGTTGGGATGGTTGTGCAGGAAAAGATGTTTGATCTCCTTCCTTACATGCAAAGTTCTCACTAGAATTCACTCTCTAAGATGTGTTATCTCTCCGAGACATGTTAATTCTCACCAACCTTCTACTTTTTCCTCCAAATTCCAACTTCCAACCTCTAAACTTTGAGAATAATGTTATTTTGGGGTTAAAAGGGTAACCAATAGTGGTTCGCTTAACTAGTGATGGTTAGGGGTAACCAAGATCACCAAGGTGGGATTTCCTAGGTTTACTAAACTAGGAGATCCTCTTGATTTCCTTATATTTCGTGTCATTAACCCTGGATTATACTAGGATATTCTTTTGAGCATGCGAGAATGTGGTTAGAGGGAATGTAGGCATTGATTTTTAGGGTTTGGGTAAGTCTTAGTTAGTTATGGAAACTTGCTAAGAATAGGTCTTAGGTTGAGTTGGCTTGGTGAGGTGTCTAGTGAATCAGATGTGTGGATATTATTTAAAATAAGATATTTAAATAATAGATATAGTGAGGATAATTAATTAATTTAATTAAATTAATTAAATTAATATTAGTGGGGTGAAGGGGGCCATGGCTAGGTGAATGTGATGAAGGGTGTTTATTCATCGAGGGACCAAAGGGGAGTGTGACCTAGTTTTAGTGTCTACATTTTGCCCCTTTTTGTTGCGTAGCTTGTATTGGTAAGCGACACTAAAAAAAAAAGATGTGGTGGCACCATGTGTGGGTGAAGGTGATCCCCCAAACCAGAACCGACGAAGCCAAGGCGTAATCGGTGAGTGGTTTGATAAAAAGGTGAATGTGAGGAAAAGGAAGGTGGGCACAGGGGTGAAAGGGTTAAAGGTCTATGTGGAAATCTAGGTAATGGGTCTAGGTCAAAGGTAGAAATAGTCAAACACACACACACATGAATAAACTGCAACACGCTACCAAGTTGAAGAGTAGGAAAAATTTACATTTTCTAAGGTCGATAGGTTTATCCAAACAAGGTTGAAGTGATTCTAGTATCCAAGGTATAGGATATGTTCAGGAAACACAACGTAGGTTAGGTGCAGGAACATTTAGGTATGTTCTGATACACCAAAGGTAGGGTTAGTATAAACATTCACAAAGAATAGACTAGGTAAGGTCATCGTCAATCAACACAAATAATAGGTGCTGCAAGGTCTAATGAACACATGAGGTCAAAGGTCACTAGCGATGGTCCAAGTCCAAATATATAGGTCACAACACGGGTAAGGCCAAGGTAGGGGTAAAATAATGAGTCCCCAAAGGAGGATAAAGGGAGGTAGGAAATGATGAGGTCAGGAAAGGTAAGGTAAATGGGTTGGGTAAAGGTGGGGTTGGGTAAAGGATCAGGGTGAAGGGTGGGGTAAAAGGGAAAAAGGGAAGGCAATGTGTAGGTGAGGGTGACCAATGCCGGTCATGGATAACCAACGTCAATATAGGGAAACCGATGATGGTTAGGTAGGGCACGCGACCGATGCCGGGCCAATGGTAACCGACGCCAATTAAGTCGGTTGGTTATAAAAAAACCATGTTTTTTTATTCATCTCGTTATTTGCGAAGTGAGAAAATGACAAAAAAAGGAGAAAAGAGATAAAAGTGTCTAGACAAAATTGGACAGTGAGTTGGTAGTGTGATTGGACGAGGGTTTAGTTGGTGAGCAGCGGGTCCACGAGATCGAGTGAGATATTTTATTATTAGGAGGTTGTGAGTAGCTATTCGGTAATGGAAGAGGCAAGAGAGGGATCAAAGGGCCACCGGTGCAGGGGCTGACATTCCACTAAGACGGTAGTAGCATGATGAGGTAAGTGCCCTACTCTAAATTGTGGATTTGATAGATTAGAGGAGTAGATTATGGTTATATGCATGGATTTAGTCAGTCGATTTAGGCATGGTTGTGTTGAAATTAGGTGAAGTTGTGATTCATTATTTTTGTAATGAATGATACTATGGGTCATATGTGAGATGTGGTATAATCTATGCATAGTGATGATAGAGAAATGGTAGGTGTAATAAATGTATAAAATATGAAGCAACTTGTTATGTATGTGGCTTAATTTCCAATTTTGTATATAAAAGGGAAACTAAGTGAGATGTGGTGTAAATGGTGGGGAACATGGAAGATGAATTTTTAGGGTAGAGAATGGTTGAGCTAACCTCTAAGGGCCCCATGCCCTCGGAGTGCTACCTACATAGTCCCAATGAAAAGGGACCTCAGGCCGATGTAGTTCTCCCATAAGCTAGGGAAGAAAATGAGGAGGTGTGAAAATGAGTTGGTAGGTTTTTGGGCATGTTGTGGGTTTAGATCTGCTAGGTGTGGGTAGATTATAGGTAAAATGATGTAGGTGGGGGAAATTGTTGTGAAAGAAGACGATTACCCCAAAAGTAAGTGTTGAGGACCAATTCTTGGAGAAGGTGATCAAAACGTAAACAAAGATGGTTAAAAGATAAAAGGGGGCACTAAATCCACCTGATTAGGTAGGATCATACCAAGTAGATCATACCTTGGAGGAGGTGATGAACATAAGACCCTAAATACTTTTCATGATTGATTAGTCTACGGTGAAAAGTAGTCACGTGATCACCAAATGTCTATGTTCCAATAAGTCCCTTGAGGCAAAGTGAGGAAATGAGAGTGGGCATGGTTCAAAGGGTGAAGATTAGGTAATTTTATATGGTATAAGTAACAGGACCTTTGGGCAAGAGGTCCTAGGTCACAATGGGCAAGTCCATGACTAAAAAGTTTTTTTTTCTGATAAACTGATTGATGTGGGAAGTCTATATGGGACAAAATAAAATTGAACTCCATGAGGTCTTTGTGAAGCTGATCGATGCGGGAAGCTTTGGTTTCTCATTTTTATTTTTATTTTTTATTTTTTTGAAGAGCTTTACATAGTTTTCCTTCGAGGGATTAGTCTATTCATAGAAACAATTGGTCGAGAGGAAGATGTCCTTTTGAGGGAGTCATCTAGTTATTAGAAGTTTGACTAAAGGATTTTGGTCCCATTGTGAGGTCTTTGCAGTCATGGACAAGACCAAGGTGAAAAAATTAGGACTCTTGTTCAAAAGGAAAGGTGAAACGACCATGGGATCTCATCTAAAGGTAGACAAAAAGTATCCATGAGAATCATGTTATGTGCAACGTCGTGGTACACATATTAAAGAGAAGATAACTAGTGACGGGTAGTCACATGATTCTTGTTTAATCATTGTTGAGGTGTATAGAGTGAATGGTGCTCAAGGGACGAGAATGGAAAGAGACAAAAGGTGTGATAGGATGATGAGTCAATAATAGAATGGTCGAAGATGCAATGCGTTAAGGGGCTCAGGTTTGGGTTTACCATCGAGTGAAGATAAATGATAAGCACCTGATCTGTAAGTATGGGTCACGATGTATGGTCCAATCCAATTAGGAGCAATTTTTCCTCGTTTAATTTTTTTCTCGCTTTGGTTACGTGTTGATTTTCTTTTCGAGGACAAGGTCACTAACTTTGAAGGTCTATTCATGGACACATTTTTTGTAGGAACATTTGATACATTTTTAGTAAACTTGAAGGTGATCCAGAGCATTAAGATGATGTTTGTCTAGTAACTCTAACTATGTTAAACGGTCCGATGAAATTCATCATCGGTGAGCATTTCATGGAGAGAAATGCAGTGAGGGGATTTGGACTTCGAGAGGTAGAACAGCCTCTGTACCATAGACTAGAGAAAATGGTGTGGCCACAGTGGAAGTGCTAATACTAGTGCAACATGCCCAAAGGGAAAAAGGAATGTGCATATGCCAATCCTTCCCAGATCGTCCAACCACTTTCATAAGAATTTTTTTGAGGGTTTTGTTAGTGGATTCAGCTTGGTCATTGGTATGTGGGTAATAAGGTGATGATAAACTAATCTGGATGCCAAAGGCATCGCAAAGTTTTTGCAATGTTTTGTTTTTGAATTATTTTCCATTGTCAGTGATAAGGCGATGAGGAACACCAAAGCGATAAATGATGTGGTGATTAATTAACTCACATATTTTCTTAGCTTTTGTGGAGATTAGTGGTATGGCTTCCACCCATTTTTGTAGTATTCGGTAGCAGTGATGATCCATTGATGGCATTGGGACGAATGAGGATTGATTTCTCCGATAAGATCCAAACCCCATTGAGAGAAGGGCCAAAGGTCACGAGCGACCTATAAGGCATGACTCAATGTATGATGAATATTGGAATGTTATTGGCATTTAACACAATGTTTGACATAGTCACAACAATCATGGTAAAGGGTTACCAATAATAGCCTAGGCAAATAATATGCTTAGCAATAAAGAAGGCCACTAAAGTGACCTCCACATATGCCATCATGAACCTCCTTAATGGTATAAGGAATTTCAAAACTCATGAGGCATCTTAAGAGAATACCATCAAAAATAGGTTTATAGAGGAGTCTACCTAGGATGATGTAATGAGAGACCTTTTAAGGAAGGCATGTTGTCTCATTACGAGTGAGATCAGGAGGTAAGATGGAGAGAGAAAGGTAGTCAGAGTATTGTTTATACCAAAGGTCACTCAGGTCAGGGGTAGTGGTTCCGATCGAGTAAACATCATGAGGTAAATAAGAAGGTGATTGGATTCATTATACGGTGACAAAGATTTTAGAATCAATAGGTGAAGCAGGTATTTGGGAAGCTAAGCAGGCCATGGTATCTATAAATTTGTTGGTTGAATGTGGTATGGTTTGAAGTGTGTAATGATCAAAGGTTGTCAAAAAGTATTTCTACATGATGTTTATACTTTTGAAGTATCTCGTTATGACATTGGTACATACCATTGACTTGGTTCACAACCAATTAATAATCACCAAAGATGTTGATTTATTTGACATCTAGGCGTAGGCGGCTTGGAGACCTAGTACGAGCACTTCGTATTCGAAATATTGTTGGTGCATTCAAAATATAATTTGAAAGATAGGCATGGGTTCACCCTCAAGAGGAATGAGGATAATACCAGATCTTCCCCATGTTGACACTTAGAACCATTGAAAAGAGTGTCATTTGGTAAGGGGGTTCGTCCCAGGAAAGGGTAGTAATTGCTTCATCTAGAAAGTCAAAATTAGAGGTTTGATCCCTATAAATAGGTGTGTGAGCCAGTTGCTTGGTGATAGCTTGGCCCTTGATGGACTTTTGATGAATGAATTCAAGGTCAAGATTAGCTAAAAGCATAAGTCATCGTGTGGCATGCTGATTTTGATAAGGTTTGGCGTACATGAAGTGTAAGGGGTCGGTGTTGGTCACAACATAGGTTTTTTGGTTAAGTAGGTAATGACGGAGTTTGGTGGCAATGAAAACTAAGGCTACACAATTTTTTTCAAGATGGTTGTATTGGGTTTCATAGTCCAAAAGAGTATGGCTTATGTAATAAACCACCTTATCCCTATGTTGTTCATCACGATGAGTGAGCATGGCTCCCAAGGTAGGATCAAGAATCTAATATGTATAGGTAGAAAGGTTGATCATATTTAGGTGGGATGAGTATGGGTGGTTGGAGAAGGTATTGTTTTAAGGCCTCAAAGGTTTGTGATAATCATCATCCCATTTAAAGGAGACATCCATCTTGAGTAGATGATGAAATGGTTGGCACCGATCGATAATTGTGAAATGAAATTGTGAATGAACTGTAATTTACCTCAGAGACTACGGAGTTGTCAAAGGTTAGTAGGAAAAGGCATTTCTAGAATGTTATTGACTTTAGCAGGGGTCAAGTTCTATACCATGAAGGGAAACGATAAATCCCTAAAGCTTTCCTAAAAGAACCGCGAAGACGCAATTCTTAGGTCAAGGCGTATACAATATTTAATGAGGCATTCAAAGATGGTTTTAAGGATGGCAAGGTGCTTGGAGCGATGTTTATATTTGGCCAAGAGATCATCCACATAATCTTCTAATATGTAATGCATGATATCATGGAAGATGTAAGTCATAGCCCGCTGATATGTGGCACCAACATTTTTAAGGCCAAAAGGCATGACTTGATAGAAGAAGGTCCCCCAAGGGGTGATGAATGAGGTCTTGTGTTGATCTTCTGGGGAAAGCAGGATTTGGTTATAACCCAATAAGCCATCCATGAGTGATAACATCTTATAACCAGCATTGAGGTCAACCAACTGATCAATACCGGGCAAGGGAAATTCATCTTTCGGTAGGATAGGTTGAGGTCATGGAATTCTATGCAAATGCAGAGTCCCCTTGTCACTTTATTGATAGGGAAAATGTTATAAATCCAATGAGGATAATTAATGGATAAGATGAAGGAAACATAAAGAAGGCGTTGAAGTTCTCATTTGAAGAGAAGAGCAATGTGAGGGTACATTTTCCTTATCTTTTGTTTGATGGGTTTGGCATCGGGAAGAGTTACGCTATTATGGACCACTATGGTGAGGTCAATACTAGGCATGTCTCGTGTAAGACCAAGAGAAAGTGAGCTTATGATCTCTAAGAAAAGAAGTGATGGTTTCTTGTTCAAAGCAACATCTAAATATTGTCTGATCTTTAGGATGTGCGGGTTGTCCTGAGTGTGAATGTTGATCTTGATATTTGATTCATTCAACATGGTTTGCGTCTCAGAGGGTAACGACCGATGAATATATGAGTCTTCTACACCAAGGTAGGTGAGTATGGATTCATCATCCCGACATTGAAAGATGTTAATCAAGGTGTATCATTATCGACCATTTCGTGATACGTGAAGGGAAGAGTGGAAGGAGCCTTGCCCTTGCGTTGATAATTCAAAGGCCCCAATGAAATGGTGTTTATGAAAAAAATAATCTAGGAGTGATATATTGATAGATTCAGATCCATTGACTCGTCGATGAGGATGGTGATGAAGATGGAGCGGGTGAAGAAGGTGGAGAAGAGCTAGCATCCTTAATGAGTTCAATGCGGGCCTATTTGGTAGGTGGTTCAGAAATATGATACCACTAGGGTTGTTATGTTTGTGGGTGGTACATGGAATAATAGTATGGTGGCCTTGCTCGTAAAATCAAAAAACAAAACCTTCCATGCACATCGGTGCAGCAGAAAGTGTGGGCAAAATGGCGATTGGTAAGTGATTGGAAGTTAGCCGAAAATGGGTGGGTTTGTGATGGTGGTTCAGGTGTGTAAGTGGTAGTATCAAGTCCCCCATAGGTGAGACTAGTACAAAGATGAGGACCATAAAGGAGGTGTTCTCCTATGTAGAGATCATAATGAGGGTGTTGGTGAAGACTTCCATACTCCTACGGAGTAAGGAATGTGTTGAAAATATATAGGTGGTACTCCCCCAAAGTGAGGCATTGAAAACACCTTCAAGGGATCAGCAATGGTATGTAGGTAGCGGGTATGGATAATGTGTCGAGGTCAATGCGGTGGTGGAGTTAACAGATCGTGAAGCTAATGGGTCAACCATGGAGGTTATGGTAGTGGTAGGAATGGAGGAGGTATGTGCGGTAGAAGAAGCGGCTTTATTGGTAAGTGGAGGTATAGGTGAAGCGGTAGTGGTCACAGAGGTAGATGGCTTGATAGGTATGATCACATCATTGGGTCAATAAAGAATGTTGCATGTTAGGAAAGGTGATGGGTCAGCTAGAATGGTATAGGTGTGTCCTTCATGTTCAAAAGTTACACAATGATGCAAAGTGGAAGGAACGCAACCCATGACATGGATCCAGGGTCTCAAGTAGTAGGTTATATTAGAATTCCCCCTCCAAGACATAAAATAATTCTGAATAGTGTGGGGGCCCATACGAATGTGGAGGATGACAGTGCCTAGTGTAGAGGTGATAGCATCATTGAATGAACGCAACATGACCGATGTTTATGCATGTAATTGTCAGGTATGCGCATTTGAGCGAATGCATGGGATGAAATGATGTTAATGCTAGCACCCCCATCAATCATCACATGACATACCCATATGTCATTGATGTGGACAAAGATGAAGAGGGTTGGGTCTAGGTCATCATTTTGGTGTGGCGTGATCTCTTCCTCTGAGAAGCTAAGGGAGGCCACTTGGTGAACAAGGTGGGGTGAAGATGAAGATGGTAATTTGGTGAGAGAGGCTACATGATGGGGTGTGATAATGGAGGCTACGGGTGTAGGGTCATTGGGTAAAACCTCAATAGATTGAAGAACCTCCATGAGAGCTTGACGATGGGATTCTCGAGGTTTGAATGAGGTCATATAGGGACATTTTGAGGGGAGATTGGTGTAATTGTTTGAGCATGGTGTGATGTGTGATGCCATTAGAAATGGGGTACATGGGGTCATGGATAGTTATTTTAGGTATGGGTGTAGATGGTATGTTGGGTATAGGATTGGTTGGTGGGTCAGTTGCCTTTTCTTTACCCTTTTACGCACATGTAGTGACGTGTATCATGTTGATTTGAGGGGAGTTGGCAAATGGAGAAGGTGTAGGATGAGTGGTATAACGACACGATGGGCAAAAACCTACCGGAGGAGAAAATCCTTGTGAGGTGAGTTGGGCGCAATGACATTTGGGTGGTGGTGTGGAAAGTTCTCTGATGTGAACCATGTTAATTTCAAATCTTGGGGGTGGCTCTAAGAGCTATGAGGGTGGAGGTTGTGGTCGTTGAGTGAATAGTTTGGGAATGGGTGTCAGTGAAGTAGGATCCTCATCAAGAAGGTTATCATCGTCAAAGTTGATTTCTGGTGGACACAATTAGATAAGGATGGTTTTCAAGGCCTTACAGTTCTCCACATCGTGCCCTGACACATGATGGTATGCATAAATTTTAGTATCATCAAACCCTTTTGACTTGGGTATGAGGGGGTTGTAAGGTCTAAATGGTGGTAATGTGATGACAGAAGTCTCAAGGAGGTTGGTTAAAATTTTGGCATAAGACCCTGCTAGTTCATCACAATGGGAAGTGAACATGGGTTTGGGTGTAGGTATGGTTGATTTTCATGCGGAATAGTTTTTGAAAGAGGAGGGGGTCAAGATATGGGTTTGGGTGCTGGCATGGTTTTGGGTGTCGGTCATGCTTATTTAGGTATGGGTATAGTAGGTGAATGGGTAGGAGGGTGTGTGGTTGTGTTGACTCCTTGTTGTGGGGTAATGGAGTGTTGCTTTTAGGTTACACCTTCTTGGGTAAAGGTGATGTGGGTATATGGGGTCTAGAAGGAAAATTAGATGGAGGAAGAGGGTGAGTTACCCATGGGGATAACAAGGGTGTTGTGAAGGTAGATGACATGGGTTATGCTTGAGGTGTGAAAGACAACGATCAAGTGTAGTGGGTAGTGAGGAAATAGTCAAGGTATTAGAGGTATGGGTGGTAAAGAGGTCAGTAGGTGTAGGTGTAAGTTAGGTTGGGCATCTGGGTAGGTTAGAGGTTTGTGAGGAAGGAATGGGCTGTTGTGTTTTTGGTTTATTGGTGGGTGGAGGTTGCTTGACCATGTTGGGCAGATGAGGTCCTAAGACAGGTGGGACAAGTGCAGGTGTGATTGGTGTAGCCGGGGTATGAGTTCTATGGGTTTGGTGCTTCTGTTTGGGTGTTGGAGTAGGTGTGGTGTTGACTTTGGAGGATGTAGCTAAATCTAGTTTAATAGGTGGATGAGTAAGGCTGGTGGTCGGGTGACCCCTAAAGTGGTAATAGGTTTAGTTGAGGAAGATGTTGTATGTGTGGATTTGGGTTTAGATGTAGGTCGGTTATGGGTAAGGGTGTGGTTTAAGCTATAATGGGTTTCGTGGAAGGGGTTTTGATAGGGGTGGTTGTGTTTGGTTTGATTGGTCGAAATATTTTTGGGTAGATAGTGGAGGTATCAGCAAGGGATCTCTACATCTGTGTTGAGACAGGAAGTAAAAGGTGCCCCCATAGTAAGGCTCTATCCACATAATCTAAGTGATCGGCCAAACATGAGAATGGCATGTCTGTATGTGGAGTTGGTGAGGACCTAATGGAAATTCTCATAAAATTTGTCTTAGAGACAAGAAATTGGCTAGCTTCACTTTCGTGGGTAAGAGAGCCGAAAGTAAGTCTCGTATGATTTTGGGTAGCTAATGGAGAATTCTTGCTAAGAGGGAAAGGTATCTCAACCGGGTGGAGGAGATGATGGGAGCTCCTCTATAAGTGAAGGAACGGATAGGTTCTCCTATGTGGGTGGAGGAGGTAATGGGTGCTCCTCTATGGGTAGAGGAGGTAATGGGTGCTCCTCTATGGGTGGAGGAGGTACTGGGTAAAGGTTCTCTAAGTGGTGAAGTCGGGGTGAGATGGTATCAATGTTAGCATGAAGAATCCTCCATAGGTGATGAAGGAGATGAAAGGTGTTCCTCTGTTGGTGAAGGAACATGAGAGGTTGGTTCTGATGTGGAAGGAGGATTTCGGGCTAGGATCTCCTCTATGGAAGGAATATGGGGTAATTGGGAGGTGACAGGTACATCATCAAAGATAGCGTGAACCTCGCGGGTATGGATATCATGAGTTGAGGTCTCACCGGTTTGATCAGATGAGGGGGCATGGTTGGGAAATGGTTTCTTGAAGATGTGTAGGTTTTGGTTGGCAGGGGCATTAGGATTATCCATAGTTAGCTCACCTTTCTTGAGAATTTATTGGACAATATTTTTAAAAGTGATTCAATTGCCATCACTATGACCCTTTACTCGATGATAGTTACAGAAGTCATGTTATTTATACCATGTGGGCATGGGGTAAGTAGGATCAAAACTAGTGTGTGGTTTTATAGGTGGGAGAGTGATGGCTCTGGCTTTGATAAGATTTTCTAAGACAGAAGAGTAAGGTTCCCTAATTGGGGTATATTTCTGTTGCTCTCGCCTGAATTGAAAAATCTGGATAGGTGAGAGATTAGATGAGGGGGTAGCTTGGTTTGATGGATGAGTTAGGCCAGCCTTGAGTACCACTGCATTAGTAGTTCCCTTAGCCTTTGAATAATTGGTTTGTGGTTTGGAATAAGAAGAGGTATCATTCGACTTGAATTCCAAATTCTTATTGCATAATTGGATTTTCTTCTCTTCAATGGCTTGAATCTATAACTTTTGTGCCATAGTGAATGTTTCATCGAATGTTCGAAGGTTTGGACCTGCAAGGTCGGTGAGATATGCCTAGCACAAGCCCATGTGAAGAGCTTGATGAGTTATGTTTGTGGTAGTTGGAAGGTAAGTTGATTGATCAAAGCCACGCTAGTGAGTGAAAAAATCATGATAGATTCGTCCCTCATACTGATGTGTGGAGTATAGATCGGTCATGGTAACCTTCTTGACGATATTGATAGAGAAATGATCCAAGAAGGCTTGGGCTACCTGATTGAATGAGAATATAGAGTGTTTAGGTAATGCACTATACCAATCTAATGTAGGTCTAGTGAGGGACATGTGAAAGGTTCTGAAGAGCAAGGCATCATCATGAACGATCGATAACACCCATGTTTGAATGACCACAAATGTTGTTGCGGGTGTTCTTTTCTATTGAAATGATTGAATTTAGGCATTTCCCATTGCACGGGTATGAGTGAATAGGAATGGATTGGTGGATGGGATCGTTGCAAATCTCATTGTAGGTGAGAGTGTTGTGGGAGCTCGAAACTAATGCCTCCAATGTTCCAGCATCTTGTCCAACATCAATTTAATTAGGTCGTTGGTGGGTTATGATGATGGGGTGCCTCTTATAGTGTGGGAGGGTTAGTTTTAGGTGTATAACAGGTGGCACTCCAAAGATATGGGGCTTCCATGTAGGTTAATTGAGAAGAAGGTAGTGAAATGGGGGTACGTACTTAATGAATAATGGATGAAACAGGAGGTTGTTGGTAGTATGTATATGGGGGTGGAAGGGTCGTGGTAATAGGGGCTAATGATTGTGGAATGGAAAGAACCACGTTCTGAAATGGGGTAGGAGTCACCGACACTTTGAGGTGGTAATGTAGCTACGGTATGTGTGAGACAATAGGGGTGGATGAGGTCATGTTTGGGGTAGTTGTCGGGGTATGGTGGATGTAGCAGGTGCCACAGAGGTAGCAGATATGGCAGTTATAGTGGGTATAGGACCTAGCTATGAAACGACTGGGGGTAAGGTAGATGTGGGTAGAACGGAACAAGATGGGGCTGATTTGGGAGTGGGAGCAAGAGTAGGGGGGATAGATATAGGCATGGCATATATCAACTGACCCAAGGCATCTCGAGTGGATGAATGGGAAAGGTAAAACTACAAATCGGCAGGGTTTTGGTCAAGGAGTCGTGTGAACTTCTCATCTCTGGTAGTGATAGTAATAGGCTAGATGGGATCCATGGTTGGTGATTAAATGGAAGGCGGTGAAGGACTAGGTGGGAGGGGTTGACAACTAGCGTGAAACACAAGTGCGCTTTCTTTTCTTCGTAGGTCAACACCATGTGAAATTACGTTTCGATCAGTAGGGATGCTTCTCTGTAAATGACACGAGAACAACAGGAATAGGTGAATCTGGTGGAAAAGAGTGGACTAGGTACTAAATGGTGGCTAGAATTTGAAATAGGCTAACCGATTCCGGTTAGGGAAAACCGATGCCGGTCAGGGGTAACCACCGCCGATTCATCGTAGAAAATGGATAGAGAGTGAAACCCGTGTAGAAGGTGAAATATGACAGTATGCCAAATCGATGATGTTTACAATGTCAATGGGTTTGATAGTAGTGACAAGGACTGTGAAAAGTGGAAGAAAATGAATAAAAATTTCCTTTTGAGTAGGTTAGCAGAAGGACTTGTAACCGACGTCGGTTGGGTATAATCGATTGTGGTCAGAGGTAACCGATGATGGTTACTGTGAAATTGAAATAGTGATGAAAGAAAAGTGGTTTTGAATTAACATATGGTGTAGAATCGACCAAATTCTAAGAATGATGATGATATGGCCTGGCACACTCGTGTGAATCCGAATACACCAGTTGTGATGAGGATCATGTAAGGATGAACGAAAAGTGAAGAACGTGATCTCTCACCTCAAAACGCAAGCCAAGCAAAAAACACTAAGAAAAACGTGATCCTAGGAGTGCCCTTTCTATTATGTTTATTTAGCTTATGCTATTTAGGGACTGACACATGAATTGTGTTATAGATTTTTTTGGTGAGGATGGCTTCCTAAAAATAAGGAGATCTAAAAGGTGAGGTTTCAGGTATGTTATGGTGGGGTGAGCTTCGCTCTGAAGTATGACTTGACAGAGCAACGAGATGGGTGCCCACTATGCCGTGATCGTGTGATCACCTACAACTTCTTCTAGGTAGGATGTTGTTTAAGAATGTATGTATTTTGAATTTTTTGTGAGGTTTGGTAAGACTCAGAGAAAGAGAAAAGGAAAGAAGTGCTTTTCTATGATTCGTTTATCAACCATCAGCTGGGCATGACTTCCAGCATATAGGTTTCCCTCAATTAATGTGAGCTAATGTAATAAATTAGAATGGAATGCACTTATTTTTAAGCCCAAATTGAGATGTGAAATTGGATGACATAATAAGATGAAGAGGAAGAGGGATTCTCTTTCACTACAATGCAGAAAACATGAAGAAATGGTTCTTTTTAATTACACCAAAATAAAAGTTTCCTTTAGAGCAAATAGAAAGAAGAGGTGGGTTACCAAGGAAGAAAATTAGTGTGTATGCTTTTCAAAAGGGAAAAAAACACATAAATTTTCCTAGGAATGAATGAAATGCAAGGAACCCCGGATGGGTCCCACCAAGCGTGCCAAAATGTTTCACCTAATTCTTAGATCGTTTCTTTGAAGTGTTGACAAAACAAATAGGGTAATAAATCATAGGAGGAACCCTGCTCAAATGCTTTGGTTGATGGGTTGTTTCATGTGTATGACTTCCAAATCCACAATTGATTATGAGAGCTTCCTTTTGGCTAGGAGCAAATACCTGTAATGAAAATCAAGACAACCGTAAGGAATTAAATAATATGGGCAAAGTGAACTCGCCAAGATATGCTAGATCCTGGGAAGTGTGATACTTCTTAGATGGTCATCACCCACTATTTTAAAAACTTTAATGTTGTAAACAAAGTAAATCCTATTGTAATTTGAAATTATTTAGGTATCTCACTTAAAACACAATAATAAATAGATCTAATCTAACAAAGTTAATCTAGAATAGAATTCAAAGGTCAAATGATTAGTTCTGGGTTCTGTAGGTTTGACAGAGATTTCAGTGGATGAGGGTGAGATGAAAATTGGTTGGTAGGTCTCTATTCTAGGATGTATGGGTAGATACAGAGTCTGATTTCGTTAAGGGTAATCGACAGCGCGGTCAGTAACTAAAGGTGTCGATTCGTGGAAATCTAGAAATGCCACAGAACAAGCTTTGGGTCTCCTTTATGATTGTACAAAGGACTTTGGTTGGTCGAGATGAGGTATTGGATGACTGGGGTAGGCTTTGGTGAGGCTTTAATGGGTATATGGAGGTGGAAATTTTGGAGAAGCTCAATAGGTGGCTAGGTAAACAATAGATGATAAAATGATGATGAAATCAAATAAACTAGAAAAATATGATGTTATACTTACTTGGATTCCGGTCCTGAATTCCTGTGAGTGAGGGATGGAAGTGCTGATGAGGGGTTTGAAGGTTTCAAGTGAGCACCAATTGAAGGAAAGCTTCTGCATGGGCTGCATGTACATTCCTTTATGCTTGGTTAGATCAGATCATGGTTAGGATGGTTGTGTAGGAAAAGATGTTTTATTTCCTTCCTTGCATGTGGGTTATCACTAGAATTCACTCTTTAAAGATGTGTTATCTCTTCGAGACATGTTAATGCTCACCAACCTTCTGATTTTACCTCCAACTTCCAACTTCCAACCTCCAACCTTTGAGAATAAGGTTTTTTTGGGGTTAAAAGTGTAATCTAAGGCAATTCGGCTTAACCTAGGTGAAGGTTAGGGGTAATCGCCGTTGGTCAAGGAAAGATTTCCTAGGTTTACTAAACTAGGGAGATCCTCTTGATTTCCTCATATTTCATGTCATTAACCCCCGATTATACTAGGATATTCTTGTGAGCATGCGGGAATGTGGCTAGAGGGAATGTAGGCATTGATTTTTAGGGTTTGGGTAAGTCTTAGTTAGTTATGGAAACTTGCTAATAATAGGTCTTAGGTTGAGTTGGCTTGGTGAGGTGTCTAGGTGAATTGATGTGTGGATATTATTTAAAATAAGATATTTAAATAATATATATAGTGAGGATAATTAATTAATTAAATTAAATTAATATTAGTGGGGTGAAGGGGCCATGGCTAGTGAATGTGATGAAGTGTGTTTATTCTTTGAGGGACCAAAGGGGAGTGTGACCTAATTTTAGTGTCTACAAACACGTCAAGAAATGTGTCAAATTATAACAACATTCCAATATTATTTTCATTATTAGTTAGGCCTTGCATCCATCTCAAGACATTTGGCCTTTTTCACAATAGGGACTAGACCTCATTGGCCTCATCAATCTGCATTCTTCCCAACATTTTCATTTTATCATCACTACTACCAAGTACTTCACCAAATGGGTGGAATCAATTCCAATTGTATCAAGTAAATATAATAAAATCATTAATTTCATCTATCAACACATCATTTTTCACTTTAGCATTCCTCACAAAATCATCAGAACAAAAAATGTCCTTAAAAAACATATATCTTAAGAATATTTGTGACTCATTCAATATCAAGCTTAGCTTCTCTTCTCCATATTATCCTCAAGCTAATGACCAAGCTGAAGCCACTAAAAACTCTTCACAACATTCTTTCCAAGACTATTGATAAATCAAGTCATAATTGGCACCTTCATATCCCCTTCACTCTTTGGGCTTATAGGAATAACATCCACACCTCTACAGGTGCTACTCCTTTCTCTCTTATCTATGGATCTAAATCTGTTCTTCCTCTTGAATTATAAATCCCATCCTTTTGCATTTCTCTTCATGACTTCATCTCTCGATGAGGACTGCTTCCAAGATCATCTAACATAGCCTCGATTTTTACACAAACGTTGCCTTATCACTCTTAAACATCATCATTTCTATCAAGAGAACATCAAATGTGCTTACAAAAACATCTCAAGGAACGTGACTTTAACATCGTTGATTGTGTCCTTAAAGAAAATTAGAACATCTCTACTATAGAAAGGATTCAATGTGGAAATTTTTCTCCCAATCGAATTGTACCTTATATTATCACACATAAGTATGGGTCTGGAGCCAATCATTTGGCTTCCCTTAATGGTAAACCAAAAATTAAACCTCTTAATGCATTTCATTTGTGGTTATTCTACTATTAACATGCCTACCATTGTGAACTTAGTCATCCTAATGGTCATACATCCATCATTAACCTCTTCCATCTTTTATCGTAATGATTTGGAATTATGTGGTATACCTTCACTATCCTATTTATGACCTTAAATATGGGCACCATGGCTCTTCTCATAACATATTCCTTATGGATAGTTTTTTTCTATTTTGGTGAGTTATCTCTAATCATTACATCCATCTCCCTCTTATCTACCTATTAAAACCATATTAAGAGTCTACAGTGTCACTAGTACATAATTCATCCCCTCTTAAGTATTATACCTAGGTATCCCCATCTCTCCCATTAAAAAGTCAAAAAATTCCATATGCTCATCTCAAAAGCTATCATGTCCAAAAGTAAAAATAGACTACCGCTCAAGGAAAACTATTCATAAAAGAAAAAAATACAAAATTATAGACTGGTCCCTTGAAGGAAAATTATCATGCATATCTTATCCTTCCATTTATAAAATAAAATCCAAAATCCAAAAGAAAAAGAAAAAAGTAGACCACTCCCTCGAAGGATGGCTACCATCTCATATCATGGTAGTGAAGGCTTCCCACATTGATCATCCTTCTATATATTCAAAATAAAATCATAAATTCCAAAAGTAAACATCCTAAAGAAAGCTTCCCACATCAATTAGCTTTTTTAATCCATAACAAACTTCCCGCATTAATCAGTTTGCATCATATTTCTCAAAGCTGGGGCATAGACCTAGGGACACCCACCTATGGAGAACCTATATTCGAGAATACATGTCACATCTAAAACCCCTTGTGTCATGTCAACAATAGGTGTATAAGTCCAATTTCCATATTTTCCCTTGTGATCCTTAGGATAACTAACTATCGATGGTAGTGTGTTAGCACCTACTATTGGCTACAAGTGCATTTCTTTGATTGACTCCTTTTCTTATTTACCTTCAATCTGGTTTGAAACATCATTTCTTCTTGCACTCCTCACTATGCTCATGTGTATTTTATTTCCTTTTGGTCACCTTCTATAGAATTCACATCATTTCTCTCACACCAAGCATATCATTCCTATATCTAACCATTTTTCCATGTTCATGTGTTTAATATTGACTATAACATTAATCATGCCCACATCATCCATATTTAAACATATTTTCACATCCATGATATCATTTGTGTCCATTATTTATGACTAACAACTATCTATCCATGACAAAATCACTTTTTCAGCCATATATACATAATCATATTTGTATCATATTCTGAATTTTTTAAAAATAAATCCATAAAATCATAATCCATCACATCTACATCTAATCCATAATCAAACATCCACATCTAAATCACAATCCATAAAATCATCATCCAAATCTATATTATTCTAAACACAAATCAACATCCTAATCAATCATCCACATCTAAAGCTATCATAAATATCATAAAATCCATTAATCATGCATTATGAATCACAACCAAAATTTTTTATATATATATATATATCATCATGAGTTAAAGTAAATCAATACATATATCATAGGACACCAAAGGTCATGTCTCAAATTAGATACATCATACAAACCAAGAAATCATACATCAAAAAGTTTAAAATATTTCCCCCTTGGGAAGGCACTGAATCAATTTGTGGGCCTCATCACATTTTTTATGGCCCACATCTCATGGTGGATGTGTCATGCTCATTATACTTTTAGATGGTGTTGCACCACCTTTTCCTTGCTACAAAGCTAGATATGTTTCATATCTCATCATTTGTGGTAGCTTTAAGGTCACAAGACACTCATAGTGCATTACTTGGCTTCCAATGCTCTATAAAAATCTAGGGAGCAAAGTACAAGAGTTTCCATCTATCATGATCCTTGTGATGCTATTGGAGCACCATTGTTTTACTTTGTTACTAAGATCAATGTAATATTTAAAATTATGTCTCTGTAGGCCTTTCGCTACCTCTTATATCGATCCTCTTCTCAATGGAATGGTCCCTCTCTGGTATAGGTTGAAGGCCTCTTGGTGAGTCATCTCTCACTCCTACCTATGGTTTCCCTCTCTAAATGGGCTATATCACGCTCTAAAAATAGTTTTTATCTATCTCATAACCCCTCCTTCATTACCCCTATCACCTATAGGATTTTCATCCTCCTCATCACCACCCTCAGCTCCTCTACCACCATTCGAGCTTCCCATGTAGTGGTCATCCAATCTGAAAATCCATCTCCAACCCCGACATCCTCATCATTATACCATGGTTCCCCTACCTCCTTTAATGGGTCAACCATATCAAGAATCGGTAGGTACCTCTCAAACTCATCTCACCTATATCATATAAGATCTTTGGGAACTATCTCGCACCATGCCAAACTACCACCTAACTCTCTCAAACTAGATGGCCTCTATTATATCTGGCCTCCGCCCATGTATCCATCTGGTCTATATCATCCCTTCCAACTCTACATGACCCACGAGACCATGCAAGATAATTGTGGTATGGCCACCATCTCACCTTCTCTATCTTAAGACCTACTAATCTCTCTACACACCACTCTAATCCCCTCTCTCTCTTCTATCAACATGATCTTGGTTAGCTTGCCATCGCAAAATCCAATGGTTAGCTCAATGTGGTTACCTATCACCCATGGTAACCCTAGTGGTATGATCATTGTATTATGCTCATAAACTTAGCAATGGAGAAGGAACCCCACATCCATCCTTTCCTCCTTATCTCGATATACATGCACAACTCATGATACACATGTGCCAAAAATGTAGTGCCAAATGAAAACATTGTCTTGTGATCCACAATATATGTAACCACTCCTACTAGTGTCCATGGGAACCTAGCACCCCTTTAATCTGGTAGTTCATAACTAGAAATTTACATCATCACCATGCATAACTATAAATTTCCATCATCACCATGCATATCAATCAACTCTTGCCACACTCTGCTTTCGTATTAGGTATTTATATGGAATTCCCTAGATGAAAAAGTAATTTGTGGAGCATTGGCTCCAAACAGTTGTCTCAAGACCCCCAATATTCTCTCTTCTATATTAGCTTGTACTAGATCCCCTTGAATAGGTAGCCTTAGGATGTGATATAAATCCTTGACTGTGACATTCATCTCACCCATCTTGAACTAGAATGTGCCTATATGCACATCCCACCTATCCACCAATGTAATCATTAATCAAACATCTCATGGAATCCACTAGTAATGCCAGAATCCACCCAATCCAACCGCAACCAAGTTATCCCACTCAACATCTATGACATCACCTCTCATCTAAGCATACAAATCTAGGACTCGAGTCTCATAGATACAAGGTCTCTTAGGTTTGCAAAACCAATCAACCACTCAAATGTTAGATTTGTAACATCCACTTTTAAGACATAGAAATAAGGGATTTTTTTAAACCATAATGTTCTCTCGTTATAAATTAAAATAATTTAGAATACACATTTCATTTCCAATCCATCTCATAATTGAAAACCATATGCAGCTGTAATGACTCGATGAAACACCAATCTCTCATTTCATGAATTGGTGAAACACCGATCTCTCATTTCATGACAAAGTGGGAGGTAATGTTAAGCGATAAGCTATAGGGATAATCACTTCAATAATCTTGAAAGGTGCCAAAAAATGAGGTGATAATTTGGCTACCTTGTCAAAGGTCATTGAGCTCTTTCTAGGCTTGACACATAAAATACTTCAAAAGCTCAAATTTCTTATCGATCCTTTTTCGGATCTGCATAACTTTTTTGCCTATTGGTAGCTTCTTTTAATCTTTCACGAATCATTTTAACTTGTTCCATTTCAGTAAGAATTTTCTGGTCCAATTACCTCTCTATCTTCAATGCTATCCTAACTAACTAGAGTTCTACATTTCCTTCCATACAATGCTTTAAAAGGTGTCATTTTTAAAGAGGAATGATATGTATTATTGTAAGAAAATTCAACTAAAGGAAGATATTCTTCCCATTTGTACTGCTAATCCATATAATACATTCGTAACATATCTTCCAAAACCTAATTTACTCTCTCGCATTTACCATTTGTTTCCGATGGTATGCGGAACTAAAATTCAGTTTTGTTCCTAAGGCTATATTTAGCGCTTTCCGAAATGAGATGTCATTCTAGGGTCTCTATCGAGATATAATCAATTCAGGGTACTCCATGTAATCTGAAAATTTCATGTATAATATTTTTGCTAAAATAGGAGAATCATTTTTAATATTACCAACGATAAAATTTTCTACCTTTGTTGACTTATCAACCACAACTAAAATAACATCATGTTATTTCTAGACATAGGCAGCCCCTGAAAAAAATCCATGCTAATTACTTGTCACTTGTATTGCGGTATGCTATGAGGATATAATAAACCAACTAGGTGCATATGCTCAGCCTTAACATGTTGACATTCCAAGCAATGTGAAACAAAATTAGTTATGTCTCTCTTCATCCCTTTCCAAAATATTGTTGTTTTACATTAGCAAGCATTTTTGTAACACTGGGATGTCTTGAGTAAGGTGAATTATGAAATTCCATCATTAACATTTTCCTTAACTCATTTCCTGAAGGTACATACACCCGCTTTTCATATCTTAGAATTCCTTCATTATCAAAGTTAAAAACTTTGTATCTTACATCATTAGGATCTCAGAAGTGTTGTTTTTTCCTGCTAAAAGTAAAAATCAGATTCCATGATACTCTTTACCTCATCCTTAAATTGAGTTCTCAAAGTTTTAAGTGCAAAAATATGTTTCCTACGAATTAGTGTATCTTCCAATCTATTTTATTTACCTTCAATGTGACTTATGTGAAAATCATATTGTGACAAAAAATCTAACCATCTTCACTATCTTGCATTCCATTTTAGCCGAGTGAAAATATACTTCAGCCCAAGGTGGTTAGTCTTTAACTCAAAAGTTATTCATAATAGATAATGTATCCATACTTGAAGTACATGAAATATGGTAACAATATCTAGGTCATTGAGAGAATAATTGAACTCATGTATCTTGATTTTTCTACTCTCATATGCTATAACATGATTATCTTGCAACAGAATACCTCCTAGTCCTTCACCATAAGCATATGTCACTACCATAAAGTTTCCATTTGGATCTGGTACAGCCAAAATAGGTACATAAGTTATTTTTTCTTTTAGAGTTTTAAATGTTGCTTTGCATTTATCACTCCATACCAAAAAAATTTATGTCATTTGTAATGAAGTAATCGGGCAAAAAATTTTGAAAATTCCTTAACAAACTTTCTATAGTAACTAGCAAGCCCCATGAAGCTTTTGAATTCATGTACATTTTTAGGTACATGCCATTCAGTTATGGAAACAATATTTTATGGATCAACTACTATCCCATATTTTCTTTTGACATGTCCTAAATAGTGCACTTTTGTTTCATAAAAAGAACATTTGGACAACTTACCATATAATCTTCTCTTTCTCAAAATTTCAATTACTATTTTCAAATGCTTATGATGCTCATCAATGATTTTAGAATAGATAAGAATATCTTCTAAGAATATAAGTAAAAACTTGTCCAGGTATTCTTGAAAGATATAATTCACTAAATTCATAAAATTTGCAAGTTCATTTGTTAAACCAAAAGGTAAAACCATGAATTCATAATGTTCATACCTCATTCTAAAGGTTGTTTTATGAATATCTTAGTATTTCATTCTTAATTGGTGTTACCTAGAACAAAGATATATCTTTGAATATACTGATGCACCACGCAACTGGTCAAATAAATCATCAATTCTAAGAAGTGGATATCTATTTTATATTGTTGCCTTGTTTAACATCTTGTAATTAATACAAAGTCTAAGTGTTCCATTTTTCTTTTTCACAAAATTACCAGTGCTCCCCAAGGTGAGACACTCGGTCTTATCAAACCCTTAGAAAAAATCTCTTGTAACTGTGCCTTAAGTTCTACCAGTTCAATAGTAGTCATTCGATAAGGTTCCTTGGAAATAGGCCTAGTTTCAGTTTGATTTCTATGGTGAAGTCAAATTCTCATTTGGGCAAAAGACCGAGTAGTTCTTTTCGAAACACATCATTGAAATCTCTTAACAGTGTGATACTTTTCCAAGAAATCACTATTCTTTTATGTTATTTCAGAATTTTTACTACATACAGAGTGCAACCTTCTTCTTTTTGTCTTTTTAAGTTACATAGTGACAATTTTCTAACTGAATTTTCTCGTTTTACCCCTTGAATGTATGTTTTCTACGGATCATCAAGGCAACTAATGTGTTTTTCAAAAGAATCAAATTTTGCTTTATAATCAGCAAGCCAGTTAACACCAATTATTACATCATATGATCCCAATGGAGCAACCTAAAGATCTACTTTAGTGGAAAAACTTGGTAATTTGAATACTGCTCCAAAAATACATTTACTAATAGTATGTACAACATTATTACCATAATGTACAGTCCAATATTTTTCCATTAATCCTACTTTTCTTTTTAATTTTGCAACTAATTTACTAGAAATAAATCATTATGTAGCTCCAATATCGAAAGTATAGTAATAGGTGTACCAAATAATTTACCTGACACTTTTTTGGGCGTAACTTACTTTTCAACTTGTTTATCAACTACTGTAGCATGTATCTTATGTTCTTGATTATTGTCATATTTCTTTAGAGGGCATTGATTTGCATAGTGATCCTTACCATAATTGAAAAATCCCCCTACATGTCTTTTTTTTTTTTTGTTTAAAATTATTTCCATTCCTAAAATTAATTTTTTGTCCTCCATAAGACTTTTGCCCATTGTTGTTATTCTTCACAAAAATATTTCTAATGTTCACAACAAGTTTATATGTTGGTTTCTTAATTTTATTAGTCACACACTTATTTTTGGCTCCAGACTCTTTCCATGCCCCCTTTTTGGGTGCAAGTGATGAAGAATAATTAGAAATTTTCTTATGATTATCTTCCTTATGAGAATAAATTTCCTTTATTTTTGTTCTTCTTGTAGTATGGATTTTCTACAACCCCTTCCATAGTAGTTGGGTTGTGCACATCTACTTCTCCCCCTACGAAAGGATTTAATCCCATGATAAACTTGTGTATCTTGAACTTCTCGTCAGTTTGATATTGAGGAACATACTTAAGAAGTTTGGTAAACCTCTCCCAATACTCAGTTACAGTTAATTTTCCTTGAATTAAATTCTGAAATTCTGTCATTTTCTTATCATAATAGAGTTGTGGTATCCAACGTTGCCTAAAGTAGCCCTTAAACTAATCCTAAGGGATGCTTGAATCATCAATGCTCAATTAAGCTTTACGGTTGTCCCAGAGAAGGATGACTCATGGGAAAGATGATAAGTTCCCGTATTGCTTTTGTTTCTTCCGAGAAGTTCCTTATTGCAAATTAATTCTCCATTTCGCTGAGCCAATTCTCATCCCCATCCCCTAGTGTAGTGACATCAAAATTTTTGGACTTATCCTCTTTATGTCATTAGTAATTTTAGTTTATAATCTTACCTTTTTATTTTCAGGTTGATTGGGTACATTTTCATTTGCAACATTATTATTAGCATTCACAACATTGTTATTTGTTGAATTATTATTATCAACAACCAAATTTCTAGTATTGGTATTGTACCACTGGAGGTGAGTAATATTTATTACCAACATCATCTTCCTCCTCTTCATTACCCATTACTTGTTGTTCAAGTACAATAAGATGATCTCTTGTTTCCAACAGGTATCAAGAATCTTGTCAAGTTTTTGTGTTGTACTGCCCTCTCCACCTAGAGGTGGTTTATTTGTAGCACTTCCCCATCTTCTAACCATTTTCCATTAACAAGAAATTATTTTTTTATCATATATGGACTCAATAGGTCTAAGAGATGCAACCTTCAGCTTTGATGCTAAGTTATAACATCCACTTTTTAAGACTTAGAAACAAGGGAATTTTTAAAACCATAATGTTCTCTATTCTAAATTAATATAATTTAGAACACACATTTCATTTCCAATCCATCTCATAACAAAAACTATATGTAGTTGTAATGACTTAGTGAAACACCGATCTCTCATTCCATGACTCAATATTAAACCGATCTCTCATGTTAACTTGTTTAAGTGTATACTATGTATACTTGGTTCCTTTACCCTTTTAGGGGAACCCAAGTGTTATATTTAAGAATCCTATCTGAATATATGTTACCAATATTCATCTGAAATCCCACATCTTAGACTAGGTGACATAATAAAATGCAACCAACAACTTGTGATACTTTGGCCAAAGTTTTAAACATGTCTACCATGTTTACATTCCAAGATGGCATACTCATTAAAAGGAATATGTCCTTCACCACACTTGTATTATTATCTAGATTGGTCTTCCTTGACTACTTTGTCAACCCAAATCCAAATCAAATTTTCACACTAAACAGGGGTAGCTACATGTACTAGTTTGGAAGACTACTCATGGTGATTAAGGATACATAGACATACTCAATCGACTTTCATTGATTGGGTGTGTCTAGTTACCATAAGTCAACATGAGTTAACCAAAACGCTAATCCATTTTTTATCTCTATTGAGAGAAGAACCATGAAACAAACTTCCACTTATTTTAGTCGAGTTAACTGAACTAAGTAGGGTGTTAAATCATAGTTGACTACATCATAGTATCCTCATAATGACTCGGTCATTAAGAGGGTACTTTGTTGCAGTCCCTATGTTATAACAACCAACTGAGTTCCTTCAACTAAACTTACATACTTAAGAATATTAGATTATTAACCCAACAATTATTATCTTATAAATTTTATTGATAACAATGCACTTAAGGGTCCACTATGCACGATTTACCCAAATAAGGGTACAAAGTGTAATTTACACAAGAGAAAGGTAAGCAGATAAAATCTGCATTCCTACTTATGCTCATCTTATTCTTAACTATTTATGTTCATTTATCAATATGTCTGAATTTGATATTAGGAAAGTAAGATCATTAAGTTTTCTTACAGTGGTTTAACATTGTAAACAAACTTGTTAGAATGCTTATACTTTAGACTTTGGGATATCATAAAGTCTAATAAATCTTTCTAATAACTCTTTTAAGCATCCATGCTCAAATTATAGATATCAGATATGGAACATACAACCAATCATCCTTATGATTTAATCATAATCACTTAACAAGATATCATACATAGTTCTTTATTTAATTACAAAGGAAAGTATCCTTTTCTTTCTTTATTAAGGATTGATGTCCTATTAGTGAAAATAGAAAACATATGCTTTAGTTTAATAATAAGAATCCATAATCATTTATATAAGCTATCCATATTCCCTTTACAGTTAAGGATCTACCAATGATTATCATCTTAGTAGTGCTCTTTCCAAAAGGAAAGAATCAAACCATAAGTATAGTCTCCTTACTTCTAGTATAATCATATATCTTAGAATCTACTAGGTTATGAATATCAAATTCAAGTATTTCCATAAAGTCCCATCATGCATGAAGTTATTTAATAATATATCACATAAACCTGCATGATATTATTTAGTAATATTACACATACCTAAGTCATGAAGACCTTAGAAATAAATCAAAATTCAACATCTTTACCACAAAAATTCATTTATCAAAAAGAGAGTTCACTACTCTCCAAACTTAATAAGTATTTCAAAGGTTTACACAAAATATCTTTCCATCATTATAAAACTAATTTTAATACATCTTCATGATTTCTTTTTCCAACAAGAAGTACATTTCAAGAATATGTCAATACATAGACATCTGAATGAAGTGAGATGATTTCATTAGTAAAACAAATGTAACTTTCTATAATTCTTTCTCCTTTCATCTCTTACGAAGTCCATCTGCAAAATTGTTAGCATGAGTCAGTTCACAAGAACTGAGCATGATAAATGTTATAACATTAAAACAATATGCTTTTATCTAACTATTTCACAAAAGGAACCCTGTTGTTAATGAAAAGGTTATAAATACAAAAATAAGGCCAACCAGAAAGACTTTTCCCTAATGATTACAAATAGATATAGAGAGGATTCAAAACTCTACAAGTAATAATATTCAAGAATGAACTAATTAAACCAACACAATTAATTCTATCTCAAACATGGTTATGAAAATCATTACAACATGATAATCATCCAATTAACAACCAATTAAGAAAATAGTAATTAAAATTCATATCCTAATCTCAAACTTCTCAATCTAATTTCCAACCTAAGTTCCACAAAACTCAGCCAGTTCTTATCATTCAAAAGAAGGTGAATTGATCTAAACATATTGTCTTGAAAAGAACAATATGTTGTTCTAATAACCATCAAAACATCAACAACCTGCTAATAAAACTAAATGATAAAACAAGAAATATCCAACTGGGATATCAACCCTTCCAAACAACCTTGCCATCCCAATCCCTATTCTTATTCAAAAGGATTATGTTGATCATGGAACCAACTAGACAATACAGGAAATAATAGTTGTATACAACATGAGATATTTGGTACAAACCCAAATAACAAATTAACCAATGGTAACAATTCCTTGAGAACCTAACTTTCACACTAAGTTCAAAACTCAATAGAACAAAACATAGTTATCACAATCCTTGCATCTAAAACAATCACATCTAAATGTTCATTATTTCCATAAGCTATAAATGGTGAAAGAACAAATCGGTTTTACCAGAAAACACACAAGGTTTTTTTCTTACCCAAAATACCAACCCCAAGATCAAAGAAGAGTAACTTACTTACAATGATCAGTGTAGACATAACATTATCTCTCTACAGAAAATAACTTACATACGAAAATAACAACATTCAGCTCTTAAATACAACTAAGGATGCCAATACAGTCTCAAGGAGATAGTCAAAGACTCAAATCAACCTGTAACCTTCATCAAGAAAACACGATGATCAAACACAAGGCTCCAAGGATAGTAAGATCTGAAATCATAATAAAATGACAATCTATACTCACGAAGCCAAAATTTCCACATAGAAGTATATAATAAAAGGAAAATGAACCCAGGAGTTAAAAGTATAACAACCCAGGAATTTCTTAAAAGTTCAATCAAGTTCTATAATAGGAACCGACTTGAAGAGAGTACTCAAACAATGAAGAATACAACCTCACAAGAAAGAAACAAAGTTTAACCAGACTATTATTTCATACAAAACCATTTTAAAGTTATGTCATGGCCTAGAACAGTCCAAACTAGACATTATCCATTTTTCAGGCCAACCCAAAGGGTAATCATTCAAATTTATCTCAACAAATGAGAAAGAGATATTATTACCAGTCTCTGCAACTAAACAGGTCCACCCGTGAAGGGTTAAAACTTCAATCAAATATAAAAAAGATAGACAGAAACTCCAATAGTCATCCTCTTAAAACACACTTACATTGTTCAAAAAACTTCACAAATTCCCATTATGGGTCGAGACCAATCACCCAAAAACAAAAAAAAAGATTCATATATTTTTCTCGATACAAGTCAATGAGTAACCAATAACTACAATGAAACTACAAATATTCATAACAAAATTTGATCAAATAATGTTGGTCTCCAACCATTTAACAACCAGGTAAACTAGCCAATACCCAAAATCCATAAATATTTCCACCATAACACTGGCATACATTCCATACATACAAGTTACTAAATCAAGGTGAATAATCTAACCAAGAAAACTAATACAGTCTTCCCTTACCATTCATGGAGTTCGATAGATATAAAGCTAAGGAAAACACAGTTTTTTACCAAGAAAGGAAACCTTAATCACGATAAACAACTATATACACAACATCACAATATATCCACAAGAAACCAAAAATGAGAAACATCATTGAAGTAAGAAGAAGAAAATAGAAAACAAGAAACTAATACCAGAATGATTTCATAAAAGAGAAGAGTTATTTTAATGAAAACACTTAAGTAAAAGTAGAAGATTTAATGAGATAGGGCCTATCATGCCTGGTAGTGCTCATGTCTCCTTTTCCTTGCCTCAATCCTTCATGCAAAACCTCTACTACAATATTTCCATGAAAACACCAAAACCAAGCCTCTGAAACTTTCCTCATTTCCTTCTTATAGCTTCCATGCTCTAATTTCATTATTATTTCCGCCATGCAAGGTGAGATTAAGCATGCAAAAATTCAAACTGGAGGTTTAAAAGAATGAAAAACACATGCAGAGCTCCAAAGCTCCCAAAAACCAAATGAAACAATAAAAAACAAAAAATTATATTCCTTTAACCTTATCGTATTTTCTAGGCGGTTTTCACTCAAGTTGAGAACATTAAATGCCAACAGACTACCAGTGTCCTTTCCAAACTATCTACCATCACCAACTCTCTGTTAGTTAAATTTTCATGTAAATGAAATTAGCAAAGTTGAAAACTCAACATTCCCCTTAATTTCCATTCATTGGCCAAAATTGGTGATAATAACATATTTAATGACACATTAAAATCTTTTAAATTCCTTAGAAATTGGTACCACCGAACCCATCCACTTTCCATCCACGCTATCCCCTTTCCCTTTAGGCTAGCTTATTTCCCTTAGGTTAGGTTTAGTTAATATTAGCTTATAAACCAAGCTTAGGTCCTTTAGGAATAATTCTTATTTAGTCTTAGAATAAACTAGTATCAAGACTTAGGATTATTGATCCATAAGGATCCAAAATGACTCTACTTCATTAGATCACCAACACCAAAGACAAAAATGAAGAAACAAATTTTTGTCTTTATGTTAACAAAACTCGCCACTATGTGTAGAGTGGCAATTCATGAATCGCCGCTCAACCCAAGCGGCGAGTCCTGGATCTTTCAAACGAAACATGAAATTAGAAACAAACAAATCCCATAATTGGAAAGGTTATCCATGTCTCTTCTCCTCCATGACCTTTCCCATCCTCCAATGCATGGGAGGACATGAGAAGGGCTATAAATACATGTAGAAAGGAGAGTATTGGATTATCGAAGCATGAAAGCAAGTGAGAAAGAAATTATTAGTGTTGGAATTGTGTTTGTAGAAGAAAGGAGTGTTGAGGTAGAGCAAACAAGTAATTGGGAGGAAGTGTGAGATATTATCTACTTCTCTTTCATACTTATTGTAAATTCTATACTTCTTAATTGAATTGGCCAATAAAAAGTGGGAAGAAAGAGCATTTTCCCTTCTCGACTGGTTTTCCTCCTCTGGAGGTTTCTAGGATAAAACTTGTTAGTGTTCATGAGTTTATATCCTTTCCTTTCCTGAAATTATTGATTCTAATCACATGAAAAAAACCTCATTCAGTAGCTATCTCTATCATTTTTAAATCAAAAGTATAACAACAACATTTAATTGTGATTCTGTGAAAAATTCTAAAGTAGAGAGTTTACATATCATTTTGGTATCAGAGCTAACAAGTATCCAGGAATGTGGTATTCATTCTTGGATTTGTATGACAGTGATGAGATCAAAAGGCGAAGAGGCTTTACCTTGTGATCTAGATATTTCTACAAGGAAGTGGAAACAAAGAATTTAGGGACAAATGGAGGAAGAGAACTTGGTCTGTAGAATCGAGATGTTGGAGACCATGATGGATAGGATGTTTAGAAGATAAGAATAACTTGCATATTTATAGAAGACAGATTATGTTAAGCAAGACTCCATGGACTCAGTGGTTCGAGGCTTAGCTAAAAATTTGGCATAGGGAGGAGCCATCGTGAGGAAGATTATGGGGAAGATCGTGAAGAAGAGACTTCAAATGCAAGAGAAAAGTTAAAATCTAATCATTCTCCTTTTAAAGTTGAGATGAAAGTTGAAATTAAAAGCTTTGAAGGACAAGTAGATGTAGAGTTGCTTGATAAATGGTTAAAACAACTAGAATTCTACTTTAGCATCCATAATGTCACTAAGGAATAGAGGATCACCTTTACACGTCTAAAAATGGAGGGACATACTCTGGTTTGGTGGGAAACCCATCTAGCCACTTGTGAAAATAAGAAACATCCTATTGTGAAATCTTGGCAAGAATTTAAAGAATTACTTAGAGATAACTTCTATCCTATTAGCCACAAGACTGACCAAATGATTAAATGGCATTATTTGAAAGGAAAAATAATAATATTGTTCCAAGCCATGATCTTAGATGATAATATCACACCACATTAGATTTGCAAAGTAGAAGAGCTAAAATACCATATATGGAAATCCATCATAATACATAGAATGGAAGTGCAATACCGCACTACTACCTAAATTAGTGGTGAAGAAATCCCACTAACTGATATTGGTAGTTAAGTTAACTCCAATAGACAAGTAAGCTAACTCCACACAACTAATACACCTAAGCAAGCTAACCCAATAAGTGTAGGGCTAACACAAGTGTAAGAATTATCCTAATAAATAAATAAAAGGATAAATAATAACCTACACTAACACCCTCCTGTAAGCATAGCTTAGGTGGGTGGAAAAGAAGGTGGGTCTTGGCAACAAGGCCTGATGAGGTACCCATGTACAATAATTGGGAAAATTGGACACCGCAAGGTACCCAAAACCAGTAATAACAAAGTAGAGAGAAAAATCCTGCTGCAAGATATCCTCAGAAGCTCGACTCCAAAAAATCATAAAATGTTGAAGAAGTGTGGTGCACACTATGGTCTGAATCCACTGCTCAATCATATAACTCAAAAATAACTAACACTAGGCTTCACCAGAATAGCTCCATGTAAGGAGACTATCAATGGAGTGATGTCGAAAAGTGAAAAACAAACACCAAACATAATTTGATCAACTACTACAAATAGGTGTGCCACGATCCAAGAAAAACCAAGGCAACAAGGCAAGGACACGAGATCTAAATAAATAGGAGTGCCACGATCCAAGAAAAATCCAAGGTAACAAGGCAAGGGCACGAAACCCGAAGAAGAAGTATCAACACCACACCCTCCCATACTGCAAAATGGGTAGAGTGACACCACATATCTGTATGAGTTGTCAAAATCAACTACTCAAACACTAACAAACTAACACTGGGCTCCACCAAAATAGCTCCCCCACAAGAGAGACTGTTAACATGCCAAAAAAGTGTCAAAAATACAGATCCAAAATATCTCAACAAATAATAGAGATATAAATGTAAACACCCATAGATACAAAAATGCAATACCAAAAATTTTAGGACGTCGGGCTCAATCAAAAATGCATCCACAAGTGATCACAACACCATCCCAAATTTGGCACTTTATAATTGAGTGCATGTAAATATTACAATGAGTAATAGTACATTTTTATATTTGAAATATGTTTATAAAAATTTCACCAATGCGTAGAACTCGAAAAAATACACAATTTCAAAAAAAAAATCACCTTAATTCGAGCTATGGATCAAAAGTTATGAACTCTACAAGGTTTTGCTATTAAAATAATATTTTAATGCTGATCTTTTAAAAGGTACACGTGACACCCAAATGTCCAAAGGGTAAAAGAGTGCATCCACACGATACATGCTTGCAACCAAAGGATAAAAGCTTGCCCCTAAAACCTAAAATGTCCAGAGGGTAAATCATTGCATCCCGAGGGTACACACTTCTTCTATCCAATGGATAAAAGAATGCACTCATAGGGTATATATCTACGTCTAGTGGATAAAAGACTGCATCCAGAACCAAAATAACCAGAGGGTAAAATAATGCATCCGGAAGGTACATGCTTATATCCAATGGATAAAAGAATGCACCCATAGGGTACAGATCTGCATCCAGTGGATAAAATACTGCATCCAAAACCGAAATACCCAGAGGGTAAAAGAATGCATCTAGAAGGTACATGCTTATATCCAATGGATAAAAGAATGCACCCATAGGGTATAGATCTACGTCCAGTGGATAAAAGACTGCATCCAAAACCGAAATACCTAGAGGGTAAAAGAATGCATCCGGAAGGTACACGCTTATATCCAATGGATAAAAGAATGCATTAGAGAGTACAGATCTACATCCAGTGGATAAAAGACTGCATCTAAAACTGAAATACCCAAAGGGTAAAAGAATGCATCTAGAAGGTACACACTTATATCCAATGGATAAAAGAATGCACCCAGATTTGACTGTCTCAAAACATGGTCAAGTTTATAGTTGATTCTAGGGTTTTGACACCTTCCAAATCTAATTCCGCACTCCGTTTTGCATAAAAATGCATGTTACAGAAAATTACTCACAAATTCCAAATACTTGAAAATAATAAACTCTTGTTTGCAAAGAAAAACTTATAGATGGATGTCTACATCATATATTTCTTTGATACCATGAAAGGAATGATAAGAATATTGTTCCAAGCCATGATCTCAGATGATAATAGCACACCACATTAGATTTGTAAAGTAGAAGATCTAAAATACCATATATGGAAATCCATCATAATCCATAATGCTCAATACATTACAATAGAATGACTTGAATTATTCAATAAGAAATATGTACATATAGGAGGAGGGAAGTGCAACTACTACCTAAATCAGTGGTGAAGAACTCCCACTAACTGATACTGGTAGTTAAGTTAACTCCAAAAGAAAGTAAGCTAACTCCACACAACTAGTACACCTAAGCAAGCTAACCCAACAAGTGTAGGGCTAACACAAGTGTAAGAATTATCCTAATAAATAAATAATAACCTACACTAACATTATTTTAGACAATGCAGTGGTAAAAGTGTACAAGACTATACTAAGGAGTTTCGAGAGATAGGCCATGTTGTTGAATATGGACTTGGAGGATGATGATATTATGACTAAGTATTTGGGAGGACTTCACACTCACCTTCAAAGAAAATTCATCTCCACGAAGCCCAAATATCTCAATGAGGTGTGTGTGTAGGCATACTACATAGATGATGAAAAGAAGAAAGGAGAAGCAGAGCCAAGGGAAAATTAGTTGAAAAATCAGTAGAAGAAAGAACATGGGAAAACAAGTAACAAGGGTAAGTGGAAAGGGAAAGGTAAACAAGTTGCCACTACTTTAAATACTTGTAAAGATCCCAAGAATTTTTACAAGAACTATGATATCAATGGTCATACTTGATGTTACATGTTGGAAGTTGCACTCGGAGTTACATCCAAAGAACTGAAACCAAGGGCTCAAAGAAGTCCATGAAAATTGTAATGATATAAGGGGAGGTTAAAAAAATATGACTCTAATGTAGATGAAAATCTTGGATGCACGACCACCAACATGAAAAACCAAGAAGAGGAGATGAATAGACTATTCCAAACAAAATCCGATCAAGAGAACTAAGGTAAATGTTTTGGTTGACATTGGTTCTCGGTCTAACTTGATTTACTCAAGCGGTTGTAAAGAAGCTTGTTCTTGAGACTTACGAGCATCCACACCCTTATCATTTGGGTTGGGTGAAGAAGGGTATTGAAATTCAGGTTATAAAAATATGTAAGGTCAAGTTTGGGATAAATTCCCAAGTATATTGATATATTGGAAGTTGATGTTATTCCACTTGATGCTTTTGATATTGTTTTGGGAGTCCTTAATTGTAAATCAAGGATGCTATATTTATGAGAAGGGAAAATTGGTACGAGATGGGTCAAGGATGGGATAAAATACAACATCCGAGCACACCATCGTGAGACTGAGTTACTATGGTGAGCGCTAACTAAGCAAAATGAATTATACAGAAAATCATTATCGTTTTTTGACTTTTGTTAAAGGATAAACAAGATGGGGTAGAAGTTTCAGATATTTATAACCATGGAAAATAGGATTTGGATATTATTATTCATTCTTTTCAAGAATTTTTTTAGGCTCCCATTGGGTTACCACCAAAACGGGAAGTAGAGCATGAGATTCAGCTATTGCCAAAGTCCCCTCTACCGAACATCGGGTTATATAGGTAATCCTTGCTGGAGATTACTAAAGTAAAGAAACAACTCCAGGAACTACTAGACCAAGGGGTGATATGTCCGAGTACCTCACCATGCGGTTCACCTATTGTAATGGTGCAAAGAAGGATTGTTTTTAGAGAATGTCTATTGGTTACTTCACTTTAAACAAGATCACCATAAAGAACAAATATCCACTTCCTTGCATATATGATCTCTTGGACTAGCTTCATCATGCCAAATTCTTCACGAGTTGGATCTCAAGTTAGGTTATCACCAAGTTAGAATGAAGGATGAGGATATATGGAAAATTTCCTTTTAAAAAAATAGGTCACTTGTCTATCTTGGGCACATGGTTGGAGGAGGAGAGATACAAGTGGATCTAAAGAAGGTGGAAGCCATCACCAGCTTGGCCAACACCAACAAGAGCCAAAAAGACTAGGATTTTTGTGGGAGTAGTACAGTACATGCAGAAGTTCATTCTAGGCTTCTCCACAATTGCAGAACCTCTACACATAGTAGCTGCAAAGAGTAAGGGTTTTGACTAGGGTAAGGAACAAGAAAAATCCTTTGAGTTATTAAAATACAAGATTATTCATGCTCTAGTACTTTCTCTTTCTGATTTGTAGCATCCCTTTGAAGTAGAGACAGATGCTAGTGATTACGCTATGGGTGCAATGTTGCTTCATGGGGGTAAACATGTATGTTATCATTCTAAAACTTTTACTTCAATAGTTAAATGATATTCAGTATATGATAAGGAAATGTATGCACTAGTTCAGGAAATTAAAAATGAAAGCATTATTTTTGGCTAAAGAAACTATTGTGCACTGCCATCGACCACAAACCTCTCTAGTATTTACATGCACAATCTAAATTGAAGTAGGCAAGGCACTAAAAATGGACAGGGTTCCTTTAGTAGTTCCATCCGGTGATCAAATACAAGAAGGTAAGTCTAAAATTAGTGGCAGACATGTTTTCTAGGCTGCCCAATCGGAGAAGTTCTCCTACTTGGCCACTATCTCTCGATCAAGCCATTCACGAAGGAATCTTACAGAGAGGCATATTCATAGGACGAGAGACTTTGGGGTGACATTTCAGTAGTTACAATTCCAAAGGGTTGAAAGGATGAGGATAGAATATTTTTATCTCAAGGACGGGATACTCTACCAATAGGGAAGATTTTTGTGCCTAAAGAAGAAATACTTCTATTGATGAGGGAAGAAAATACCTCTAAAGTAGTGGGACATTTCAGTGTTGGTAAGACCCTATCCCACTTGCAAAGGTATGTGCGGTAGCACAATATGCAAGAAGAAGTATCAAAATTTATACGTGGATGTAAATTTTTTTGTACCAACAAGCCTAAGACTAGGAAGGAGGAATTATATATTCCTTTGCCAATACCTACTCATTCATGGGAGGAAATTTATATGGATTTTGTAGGAGGATTACTTGTGTAAACATGGCCATGAATATCTCTATGTTTTTGTTGATAGATTCAATAATATGTGTATTCTTATGGCATGTAAAAATATAGTAAAATCACATGAGGCAACAAATATTTTCTTTGCTAATGTATGGGTGCATTTTGGCTTGCCAAATTCTATTGTTTCTGATAGGGATTCTAGGTTCTTGGGAAGTTTTAGACTACTTTTTGGGACAAGATAGATACCAGGTTACAAAGGTGCATGACTTTCCATCCATCAAAAATGAGCAGATAGAGGTGGTGAACAAGAATTTGGTATAATTGATCAGAGGGTATAATAGCAAATACACAAGGACTTAGGATGAGTCCTTAGCCTACATTCAACATTCCTATAATTGGGAAGTACACACATCCACTATGAAGTCATTATTTGAAGCATGCTTGGGATATCTACCTACAAATCTATTGGACATAGCAGTTGGGAAACAGGATGAGGAGGAGACATGAGACATAGAGGTGACTAGAGCAAACAAATTCATTGAGAGGATCCAAAAATCCATCTCAAATTCAAATAATAGTTAGAGAAATCTCAAGCCAAGTATAAGGCTAGGCATGATCAGCATAGGAGGGAACATAAGCTTCATGTTGGAGATCGATTTTGGATTTACTTGAGAAAGGAGAGACTATAATGTCAAGCACATAAGCTTAAGCCACTATGATATGGACCCGTCTCCATATTGGAGTAGGTTGGAGAAAATGCCTTTTGACTTGATTTTCCATCATTTATGAGGATGTACTCCATAGAAAACGTGAGAACTTGCACCTATATGAGCCATTAATGTTAGATGAAGATGAAAGACTACGATTGCTACCTTCCATTGAGGATTGAATCTTAGAATCACGAAGTGAATTAGATGAGGATGTAGTGTTACAGCAGAAAAGGTCGAGAGACTAGGAGAGGTCTGCAGGAGTCTTGGTAGGTTGGAATGAAAGGAATGACACCAAGGAAAGTCCGGTGGTACTCAAAGGAGCAAGTGAGGGAATTATTTCCTCATATAATCCACAAATAAGCTTTTTGGGACCAAAATCCTCCTAAGTAGGGGAGGTGTGATCCACAGGATCCAAAATGACTTTACTTCATCGATAAGCTAGCACTTTGAAGAAAACAAATGAAGAAACAAAGGTTTTGTCTTTATGTTAACAAAATTGTTGCTATGTGTAGAGTAGAAGTTATAGAACCACCACCCAAACCAAGTGGAGGTCCTGTAACTAATGCCCAACCAGGACATTAGTCCCGTGACCATTGGTCTACACTAGGCGGTGGTCCTAGATCTTTCGGACAAAAAAATAAAATTCAAAATGAACAGTCCCAGAATTGGAAAGGATGTCTGTGTCTCTTCTCCTCCATGACCTTTCCCATCCTCCAGTGCATGAGAGGACATGAGAAGGGCTATAAGTACATGTAGGTAGGAGAGCACGAAAGTAAGTGAGAAAAAATTCTCGGTGCTAGAATTGTGTTTGTAGAAGAAAGGAGTGTTGAGGTAGAGAAAGCAAGTAATTGGGAGGAAGTGTGAGATATTATCTACTTCTCTTTCATAATTATTGTAAATTATGTACTTCTTAATTGAATTGGCCAAGAAAAGTGGGAAGAAATAGCATTTTCCCTTCCCGACTGGTTTTCCTCCTCTGGAGGTTTCTAGGATAAAATGTGTTGGTGTTCATGAGTTTATATTCTTTCCTTTCTTGCAATTTTTATTCTAAGCATAAGAAAAAATCCACTCACTAATTATATCTATCATTTTCTAATTGAAAGTAGAACAACAACGTATAATTGTGATTATGTGAATAATTACAAAGTAGAGAGTTTACGATCAATTACCCCCTTTCCAAATAATTGACCAAAATAATAAAATCACCTCAAATTAACTTAGGATAATATAGTAATCATAGGAACTTATATTAAATTAGGTCCCAACACCTAATCAATAACATTACCCTATGATGAATAAAAATGATGTTTTTAGATCATGATAAAGGGCATATGCAAAAGATGTCACTGTGATCCCGCAGATAGCCTAGGTTCATAAATCAAACATTCTTCCTGGCTTGGTCAAATGACCTAAATGTCATAGAATCGAAAGCATGCCTTGGATCACTGAAATTGATCCAAGGTATGGCTATCCTACATCAAAAATCAAATAGACTGAAGCACAAGTTCAAATGAAAAATAGGCTATGAACAAGTTTAGACTAAATTTATCTCCTCCATCCACATGCAGTGAACATTCAGCAAAAAGAAAGAATGAAATAATTCATTTTAAATTCAGAATTATCATGGCATGATTGTATTCATTTTTAGAAGATAAACATATCATCTACAACAAACATGATTACTTTGTTCATAAGAGTACACCATCTTCAAACAAGAATCACATATCAACATTTGCAAATTCGATTACAGAAGTCACCAAGGATATCAACCATTGTAGAGGCATTACAAGATTACTCATCATCAAAATCTCATAAAAATAAAATAATTATACATTCCATCCCCAATCAACATTTTCTGAGTTAGGTTGATGCCTCCCAATTTAGGGTTAACACCCTTTTAGGCCCATTCAAAGGTGACTGTCTAGAGTCGTTAGTGATCGCCCCTTGTGTTGAGCTCAAAATTTGGAAAAATGTAAAAATTAAACAAAGATAACAAACATGTTTAAAAAAAGCTATGGTTTAGGCACTTACCATTCTACGATTCATCCGGGGCTTCCTTGTTGCTCCTCATACCTCCATTTCTTTTAAAATATCCCTCTTTTATCCTCAAAGCTCTTGATCATCACTTCATAGAATGAAAATGAGATTTATCGGCTGACCAAGGGGCTAATATAGAATACTAACCCCAGTCTTCACATACCCCTTAGGCCTCCGTCACTTCATCCTTGGTCACCACTAACCCCGCTGGTCATCATCGACCCGATCCAAAGATTTTTATCAATCTTACTCTTCACTCTTTTTGATCAATCCTTCCTTTCAAATTATATTTTCTTCCACTTATTCCTATTTTGGTATTTATTTCACATCCTTATTGTGTCCCACCAGTGGCTTTTTTATCTATCACATATTTATTTTTCATCATCACACCTTTTTGGCCATCCTCATTCTCCCCTTGGGGCACCATTATCTTATCCTTCATCATCTTGCCATTATGGCCATTTTCATGTTCCCTCTTGGGGCACCATTATTTTACCCCTTTTTTCATCCCACCCCGGATGCATATTTTTATTCCTCCCCGAAAGACATCACATGCACCCATCCCCTATCCTTTATCATGACCCTTGTCTCAACCATTTTCACATTTTTTTGTGCATATTTGATGTCTTCCTTTGACCCGTTGGTCCCATGGATTGCATATCCATTTTGATTGGATTCCCTCCATTTTGCAGTGGTTTTTCGACTCACAAGTTTGTAGGACATTGTCATCATATCCATTAAGGTCATACTTTGTTCCCTACCAAAGTGACTCTGAAATCACCGCCATATTTTTATTTACTTTTTACTTTTTGTTTAATCCTTATCTGGGATATCTTATCCCCTCATATTTTTCTCATCCTTTCCACCCTTTCATTCTTCATCTATCTCTTTCAAACTCATGATTGATTTCCTTTCTTTCATCAACCCAAATTTTGAGGGGGAGCACCTCATCAATTATCTTTCCCATCCTTCTCATTTTTGTCTCATGTCTTGCCCAATGCAAACCACTCAACAAAAAGGAGAAAATGTAGACACCAATTTTGGTATATCTTCCCTTCATCTTGATTTTTCTCTCTATCCTCTTTTTAAATTATCCACTTTCCCTCCTAAATTCAATCTGTCTCACATAGCATAATTTCCCCATCTTTAATCCCATATCATTATTTCCCCATTTGATGTAGCATATAATTTGTAAGATAACACCCTAGTTACATTGGGACATCACTCAGCCTAGACCTAGGCGAGCGCTCACCTGAAGCACGCAAAGGTACCAGGTCCCTCTTTATGGTTGCTATAACAAGATGTTTAACATGATGAAGACAAAAACATATAGATTTATAACTAATCCATCATTCTATAGTGCAAGCTACCCACATATTTATGAAAGAAAAAGCTTAAACAATAATCATTATTGAATTAATAACATGCACCACTCAATTACACAAAATGACACTTAGATTCAGCCAATATCTTCCATCTATTAATAAATATAGAAGCTCCTTATAGTACTATCAATTTATATCAAGGCATGTATGGATCTGATACACACATTCATACGTCTAGAATCATACATACACACTCTCTGTGATCTCTCTCTATTATGCACCTAACATCATATATATAGGGTGGGAATTTCCCTTCACCACTTAAGTACTCCAGAAATAATTTGCATGTTATTGATAGCCACACGCCATTTACAATTATAGCCACACATGCAAGTGCACTATCTATAGTTCTCTTGTAGTTATCTGAAGTGTTAATTCTATTCTTAGCTTGCCTCCATGCATAGATGCTTTGAACTACTTCTCCAAATATAGACAATGCATGGCGTGCACATCTCTGCATAGTTGATGTGTTCCACACGCCATCTTCTAAAAATAGGTCTCTATGCCCAAAATTGGATAAGTCCTGAAATATTAAATTTCCTTCTCGTGCCTTTGATCTTGGCCTTCTATCCTGCTGGACTCCTTGTGTGATTTTAGACAAGTATTCTTTGATCAACATTACCCCACACTAATCTCATTGTCATCCCGACAATGGTCATCTCCAAAATTTGAAGGAAAGAATAAGAATGAAGAATGTGGACAAATAAAGAATGTATATGAGGTTATTTAAGCAACCCCCTCAGTATCAGTTTGTAGCATCAGCTCTGGATATTCCTCTTTTATTGTTACCTCCAAATCCTACCATTCAGTGAGTTCCTACCCTACTTTTTCTAGGATGTCCACAACAATGGATTCCAACTCATCCCACACAATTTCTCCTTTCTCATTTTGTAGAACCAACACAACACTAGACATGGATGTCATCCTCCCTTCCAAAAGGTCCATCTTCTACGCAATCAGCTTTCCAAGCTCTTCCAGCTAAGTCTTGTGCGGCTCTTGTGTTGCTACCAGGGCCTCGCGCTTTTGTTTTACCATTGACAATCTTTCTGCATGGCCCAATGTCTCATCTTTCATGGATTTCTGGACCTCATTTTTCTCTTCCAAGGTCTTAATGTTGATGAACACCTCTGGAGTTGTGCATATATTCAAACCTTGATATGCTTTTTTCAACACTTCTTGTAATACCTGCAACAACCCTTCATAAGATGTGATTTTTCTCATCACCGATGCTTTCTCCCATTCAACATCCTTCTCTAATCATTCTGGCACTTACATACACAGAGTTTCATCTTTGAGCACCAAGTCCACCAACTTTCCCACATAGTGTATCACTGAAGGAAATGTGTGGTACCTTGGGTTCTAAGTGTGGCCTTGCTTTGATTACATGTGTCCCCAATCTCCTTTGCGATGCTTATGAATACTTCATTCTTCTTCTCGTGAAGTCCCTTTCCTATGTTATGCATGCTATCTCTACGTCCTTTGTCTTTAACTCTTCATGTAGCACTTTGATTGTGGCATATTTTTCCATGTTTCTTCTAGCCACCTCCGCAAAAACTTTTACCAGTGCATTGCTGACCTGCTCATCTGACATGATAGTAGGATTTACTATCATGTGTCTATCCTGGGGTGCCTTCTTCAATCACCTCAAAACGCATGACTCTTCACACACATCAAATTCAGGCTCATCCATGTGGGTGTGCATCGACCATGATAGTTGCTTTCTAGTTCACATGGTTGCCATATCCTCATCCATCAACTCCCAACTAAATAGATCCTTTTGTGCTATTGTTCTCTCGGAAGAAGCATGCGGATAATCTTCATACGTCCTCCATATAACCCATGGTCTAGTGGAATGTGTTCCCCACTTGTCCTCCTATATCTTTGTTATTTAGGAACTCTAGCCTCCAAATTTGGGACTTGCATCTCCATGTCCTAATATATTCTATAGTTGTTTCCTCTGGTCCTTTCTCTTCTACTTCCTTCTCCTTCGATGCCTCATCCTTTCCTTTTGTGTGCTTTGAAGTGTAGGAGATGTAGGTGCAATCTCTTCTCTGACTCTTCCTCCTTGTTCAACTTTAGCTTCCTCCTTCTCTCGCGTAGTCACTTCCTTTTGTGGGGAGAGTCGGGGTGATTTGTGCATAGTGGTTGGGGTAACATCTTGGGTCCTTACTCTCCTGAATACTCTTTTAAACATGTGCTCCCCTTAGACCACATTCAAGTCTTCTTCATCCCCTTCTTATGGCTGAGGTGGTGTAACAACGTGCTCAGCTTCACTCTAACTTGTAGGATGTCTCCTACCCATATGCTCCAAACACCACTATCTTCGCACTCTTCCTCCTCATCCTATTCACTTCAATTTTCTCTATAGGCTTAGGCACTGGGATATTCTCCATTGTATGTTTCCCTTTTGGTGGTGCTTGGAAGTGTGAAATCACCTTCCACATATTTTTATTCTCCATTTTTGGCTTCAACTAGAGATATACCAATGCTTCCCCACATCTACTACAACCAAGCTTATCGGTTTGATGTTCAAAACCTCTGAAATGATTCTCTCCATATAGGCACTTCTACCAGGATATACATACTTCTTCCTTAGTGTATGGTAGTCACAGTCTACCTTGTCTGCATTGAATATTAGTCTACATGTGTTAGTAAATCTATGAACAGATTCTTGAAAATACCTTGCAGTGAATGCGTAAGGTAACTTGCACCAAGGGATCCAGATTCCATCCTTCATTGGAAAATGTGTGATGCAGAAATGCTTGGTATACAACAAACTGAACTTGTTTTCCTACCACTTTGCTACTAGGTAGGTTTTTGAAATTTTCCATTCTTCCCCAAATGCCACGCAGAGCCCATCATACCACTTCTCTACCCTTTGCTTTACTTTTTTGGTCATGGTCCCCTTGCATAGGTATTTGCTGAATATTTTAGCTGAGGACTTGTTCTCCATGGGGTATTCCCATATTTTCTCCTTTGGTCCATCTGGTACTCAAATCTCCATGAAGACCAAGTGATAGTAGAACACCCCAAAGCTAATCTTTCCCCGGTGTGTGCCTCTTAGACTATTTCCTCTGCAATATAGCTTGCAATGTTGTAGATCATCCCTTTCAAATCTTTCATGCCACATGCAGCCACATAGTGTTTACCTACAACCACCACTCCTGATCATTTAACTTGGTGACAAAGTGTGTTGCAGCTTGTATAATTGGATAGTTCTTCAACTTATCTATGTCCATTCCACATGGACCCTTCAGGTATCCCAACTCCTGTTTGGTCTGTAAGATTGCGGCTTTATCTGCAAGATCACCTCTTATGTCTTCCCCTGTGGCCTTTAGACCTGTCACTGATGAGACAAGTGTAGATGAAATTCTAACTCTGTGTCCTATAAAGTAGAAGAAGTCTTCATGTACCCTACTCATGAGCCACTGGTACAAGGGCTCATACTTCCCAAAATATGGCAGCTCATATAGTTGATATACCCCAATTCTTTTGAAATTTTTTCACCCGCATCATCATATACTTGGAATTTCATCTATCATGTGTTTGTTTTTTCTATCCATAAGCTATTAATCAAGCTCCTTTTTGTTTTCTGACATCTTGTGATTATATTCACTCACTTTGCTTTTTCTAATGGGTGAATCCCATTCTTGGCCGACAATGACTCCTCGGTATTGCATCTCCAAAAATGGCTTTCGTGCCATCTCTTCTTCCTTGATGACCACCTTCTTCTTTCCTTTTGCTACTGTTGTAGATGCCTTCTTTGGTGCCATTTCTACCTTGCAATTTTCTCTTCTTCAACTCTATGACTCTATGAATCAAACCCTAGCTCGATTCAATTATGCCCTAGGTGGAAACTACGTAACCTAACTCTTATCTTTCTCTCTGCTTTTCTCAAACCCTTCACTACTTGGGATGCAAGCTTCTTATAACACAGATCTGGTTATCACTCTTGTTTTCACACCCTTCACACCTTAACGCGATCACTCGACTCTTTGCACTTGGATCTTCTCATGAATACTCTTAGTTGCAATGGTAAAAATGAATCCACATTCCTTCCTTATATAAATTTTTCAAATTTTGATACATTTATTGCTCCTCACCTACCAAATGTCCCTTCATTTATTGACCAAATCCATTCATTCCATGTGGTACAACTTTGTGCCCAGCTATAACCTTCTAGTGTGCCTTCCTACCCTCTGGTTACAAAATTCTCTTTAGCATGTGCTCCTACACCTGAGTACCTCATCTCTACACCTTCTCCTAGTAGCTAACATGGCCTCTGCTTACCTCACGTTATACTATTCCTTCATCCCTCTCCATCCTTGGTCACCTTTTGAGAAGCAATATTCTTTTGACTTAAAGCACACCCGTGTAGACTTATTCCTTTCATCTTTCAATTACCTCAGTATTTTTCTATCTTTTTCTTGGGTCACTACAACCACCCCACACTAAAAGTATGTGCAGTCCTCTATGCATAAACATTCTTCATACAGTAATTAGCTTCATGCACACAAGCATGCTTATTACACTAACAACAACTAAATTGACAAAGCATAGCGACAAATGAAGGAAATACATTAAGGAAATACAAATTGAAAACCTAAACTAAATGAAAATATTTCCTTATTACAAACACCAAGAAGACTTATTTATAGTAGGGCTTCATCCTACTCCCGTTAAAGTAACCGGTAGCCGTGTTCCATCAAATGCTCTAACTAGAAAGCACTGAGTCAAGTAAAGAATTTATAATATATGGCCCCAACCAATGTACTTTGAGCTTTCCTGGATGGCACAAAAACTTTGAGTCATAAAGAAGTACTATTTGTCAAATCTCAAACTTCTTATCCCTTATGTTTCTATCATGCCATACCTTCTACCTAGCCTTATCCTTCTTCTGACTCCATCGTGTTATTTCTTGGTGCTCATCCAGCTGAATCATCTTTGCAATACATTCTTCTAAATCATGTTCATTAGCTAGACCTCCAGTGCATGCAATGTACAAAGAAGGTAACATAAATTCTATAGGAAGAACAACTTCCGTGCCAAACACCAACTGAAATGGTGTGGCCTTGTTCAATCTCTTGTAAGTTTTTCTATATTCCCAAAGCACAACTTGACACTTTGTCATCCCAATATTTTCTTCCAACATCACATATTTTTGTCAAAGTCTAGCCCAAAATTTTGTTGAAAGCCTCAGCAGTTCCATTTGCTTGAGGATGGTAAGGTGTATTTTTATGGTGTGCAACCATAAACTCATCTAATAAGATCTTGATTGTCTCATTCAAAAGTGTGTACCTCTATCACTTGTCAAGATTAAAGGACATCCATATCATGTAAGAACATTCTCCCACATAAACCTAGCTATTGTAGCTATCATACAATCTTTCGTAGGTGCTACTTCTACCCACCGTGTGAGATAATCTATGCAAGTAATGATATAGTGTGATCCAATCCTACGCACGGCTGGTGAAATAGGTCCTATAAAGTCAATGGCCCATTTCTCAAATGGTTCAGCACTAGTAATCGGTCTCAAAGGCATCTCATCTCTTTGCCCTGGTTTTCCTAGGTGCTGAAAATGATCACACACCTTACAATAGTCTTTACAGTCTTTATACAATGTCTCCCACCATAATCAACAATTAAGATCTTTTGGGCAGTCACATCACTTGCATAATGGCCTCTTACAATACCACCATGAGCTTCTTCCATGATATCCTTACGCTCATGCTCTAACACACAACAGTGTAATACTTCATCTCTTCCTAGCTTGTAGAGGTCACCACTGATTAACATAAATGGTGTCATGTGTATATACAAGCTACTTCTTTTCTAATGATTTCATTCCTTTTGGTGCCATACCTTTTCGTAAAAATATAGCAATGTCTTATAATTTCGTGGGTGTACATTATAACCTTTGTATAACTGTGCATCTGGCATTGTTTCTTCAATTGTCTGTGCATCCTCTCCTGAATTGATTCTAGATAAATGGTCTGGTCCATAATTACTTTTCCCTGGCTTCACTACAACTGTGAAGTCAAACTCTTGAAATAGGAGCACCCATCTGCATATGTGCCCCTATAATACGGGCTTGTTTACCAAGTACTTCAATGCCATATGATCTGTATAAAACACAAATGGTGTTGCTAACAAGTACTTATCAAAATTTTACAATGCATAGATCATTGATAAAGCTTCACGCTCTATAGTTGTATAATTATTTTCACCAGGAGTCAACTTCCTACTAGCAAAAATAATTGGATGATCAATAATACCTTCACCAAGTTGAGCTAACACAACACCAATGGCCATACCAGAAGCATCCACATGCACATGAAATGGTTTATCCATGAGGGAAAGCACAAATGGGCATGGTAGTAAGTTTCTCTTTCAATACCTCAAATGTGTGCTACTACGGTTCTCCCCAATAAAATGTACCTTTCCCTTTAACAATTCTTCCAAGGGTGTAGCAATTTTGGCATACCCTTTTATGAATTTTCTGTAATATCCTATATGACCTAAAAATCCACGCACCTCACTTTGACTGGTAGGTGATTCCAAGCCTAAAATGACTGCAACCTTGGCTGGATCAACTAGAAACCTTCCTTTTAAATTATATGTCCTAATAGTATCCCAAATGGCATAGTAAAATATGCATTTCTTGATGTTCAAAGAGATACTCAATTATTTTCATCATTCAAACATTAAGCGCAGGTTGTCACAATGATCTTTCACAAGCCCATATACTATCCAATCATCTAGATAGACTTGTAAGAAGTTGTGAATAAAATATTTGAATGCCTAAATAACTATGCGTGAGAGAATACAACAAGTGCATTTTTCAATCCAAAGGGCATCACAATATAGGAAAAACTTCCCATTCAGTAGTAAATGTTGTCTTTTCTTGATCCTCCTGAGTGATCCTAACCTGATGATAACTGGAAAATCCATCTGTGAAAGAATATATTTCGCACCCTGCAACTCCTTCTAGTATTTCCTCAGTGAAAGGCATAGGGAATGGATTTGTGACACATGCAACATTTAGCTCCCTGTAGTCCACACATATCCTAATCCATCCATCCTTCTTGATACTAATCACCATTGGGATAACCCATTCTAACTCATTAAGGGGCTTAATAATTCTATATTTCAACATTTTATCAATTTCTTCTTTTACCTTTTCACAAATTAGGATTCATTATGTAAGGTCTCTTTCTAATTGGTCATGCACCATCCTTGAGTTTGATCTTCATTTCCCCAAGTGATTCATGTATGCCTTTAAGTTCATGATATCCTCGAGGGAATAAGTCCTGATAATCCCTGAGTAACTCGATGATCTTTGCTACCTCCGAGTCTAACCAGTAGTCTCCAATTATGGCCTCCTTAGGCTCAGCCTCCGAACCTATATTCACCTTTTTTGTCTTCATGGGTTCATGGTAGGCATGCACATATTTTTACACTATCTAAGACCTCGTGCACCCCATGTGAATGTTCAATATCTAGGTTCTCAACTTCCTCATCGTCCACGATGTAGACCATCTTTCCTTTCTCTTTCTCAAGGAAAGTGTGCTCAAGTAGTTTGGAGTCTATTTCCTCATCCCTTTCAAAACATGCTCAAACTCTGTCTCACCGAATAATTCCTGAATATTCTCTTTTGCCTTTGCACTATCTCCCATAGTTAAGTACTTGACAAATTTTAATGCCTCTCATTACGGAGGTTGAGTCAAGAAGTAGTCAAATGTCTGGGTCATACATGTAGCCAACTCCTACCATTTCCCAGTTTCCCTATGTAGTTCTACATATACATACCATGCATGTGTGCATCCTTGGAGCATGGAATATAATCTATGCACCCAAAGTGAAGGTGGTAATGCTTCCTGTCCTATTATCTAGAGTCTCTCACACTATTGAATGTGATGCTGAATAGGTTGATCACCATGATAAGTGCAAATTTGTGTAGGTGCATTGTTTCTTATAAACCTGGTGGACAAAGCTATTCCAATATCTTCCCAATTTATAAGATTATCTCTGTGGACTATCCACCAATGCGTTGTTGTCTGCATAGTGTGTATACTAACATATCCCTCCTTGTAACTGGATCTTCCCATTGTGTTTCCATGGCCTTCAGAAAGGTAGGAAGATCTTTTGTCCCTATATACCAAGGTATTGTGCTTCCTATCCATCAAATTGAGTGAAATCTACTCTTGTGCGTAGCCATGATTTTCACCTCACACCCTACCAATTCATATGTACCATGAGCCCAATTGTCATAAGCAATACTCATAGTATCACTAATAGAATGGGAATCCTCCCACTATAGGATGCCTTCCTTTTATGGCTCATTGACCTCCGGTCCCGAATAATGTGTATATAGACTCTGTTTAAGTCCTCCTCACTTAGAGGCTCAACATATGGCATAGAATTCCCATCTGTTAATGGTATCACAACCCTTTCCTCCTTATTTTCAAAACTAATATATCCTTTATTGAATCTCAAGTCAACATTATTTGCATAACACCAAGGGCGTCCAAGCAAGGTTGGAAAATTGTCTACTTCTACAAGTGCTAATACCTCAAAATCCCCAGTGAACTTGGCCCCTTGTATAGTGATAGATGCATCTTTCAATACTCCTATGGGAGTGGCCTTAGTCTAGTTTTCCATGAATAACACATTAGATGATGGCTGCAATGGAGGTCTCCCCATTTGTACCCATGCATCTAATGTCAGCACATTGACTTTTCAGATGTATCTATCAATATGTTGGTCAAAAGCCACCCATCCACAACAACATTCAAGTAATTTATTTTTTGTAGTCAATGCTATTATGGTGAAGATTTACATGCAGAATCTATCGTCTGGTCTCAAGACTTGACTTGTGTGCGGAGTGTTCCCTTTCAACCAACTTCCTAACAGTGGAATAATGTTCTCCTGGCGCAACATCTTGCACACCTCCCACAGATCATCGATATCAGTTTAAATAGTCTCCAAGGATTTCTTCTACTCCTTTAGGTACTGTATCTCACCACGAAGATTCCTTAGCACTTCCATGGTATCCTGGTAGACTTCCTTCTAATGAGCAGGATCTGGGTACCTCACATGCAAAACCTCCTCCTTGGTGATCGTAGGTTTCTGTATAATGCCTCTTGTGCGCACGCAGCTTCCATGCACATAGTAATATTTACTATCAATGCCTCAGGTCCTTATGTTATTTAGGGCATCCATTGGTCTTCTACCATGTGCTAGATTCTAACCATCTTGGCACCTTTGTTTTCTTTCTTATGCTACTTTCTCAGATGCTCATATAATTCTGAGCACTCTTCATAGCTATGGTTCTATGCTCATATAATAATGAACATGCATTATTATGAGGACATTCGTGCCTATAGTGGTCAGGAGATCCACACGTATAACATGTTCCATGAGGGAATTCTCCTCTTCCTCCACCTGGCCTCATCCTCCATATCCACCATGATATCCATGTCCCCTTCCACGACCTCCTTCAAAATGCCCCTCATTCTTGTCATAGCATGTTTGATTATGATCTTGATCCCGGTGTTCATTCCTACCCTTAGCATTATCTGTTATACTTGTCTATCGTATTCCAATGTCTATAGCATCCTAGATCTGACCAATCAACCAACAATCCTCAGTATCATGGGTCGTGGACCTGTAAATCTTGCAAAAGAAAGATACATTCTTCCTTATTGCATGTTGTAACAAAGGATAGTGACTCACATCATGGTTCAAATGACAAATCTCACAGTCTAGTAATAATGAACATACAGATCTATGCGAGGACAACTATCCTTGGTGTGACCTTCCACTTCACAATCTATACACCAAATTCCTGAGCGTGTTTCATGGGCTGAATTTACTGATATCTTCTCTAACTACTTAGCCATAGCTATGATCTGTGCCTCTAGAAATGGGCTAACACTAGTGTCAATGCTCCCAACTACCTCAACATGCAAAGCTACTTCTAGTGCTTCACATGGATCCGTGTATGTCTTATGTGACAACACCCTCCTAAAAGGTGTAATCAATCCTCCAACAAACCATTGTGCATGTTGGCTCACATGGATATCATATGAAAAATTAGATAGAAGTGTCTTAAAATGAGCATCATACTCACATACACTCTTAGTAGTGCCTTGCTTGATATCTTTGAGTGCACTTATACTCTTCTACTCAAACTCAGGGATATGGAACTCTTTCAAGAAAGCATCCCTTAGTGCTTACATAATCCACGCAAGTTTGATTAGGGTCAAACTTCTTATACCAGTTGTGCACGTGCCCCTATAACGTAGTAGTGAATTGACTTGCCTTTCACTCAGCAGCTATAATCCCTTTAGTACACCACAATATTTCACACATATGCACATGCTCGACATCATCCTCTATACCTCTATATTCCGGGAGATGAAGAGACATCTCCATGTAGATATTTTGTGGTTGTTGTGAACCTTGACCACCTGATCCAGAACCCCCTGGGTTCCCTCTGCATCCAAAACCACTAGATCCACTAGAAATATAACCACATATACCTCCCGATCTACCCCCGGAGTTTGAATAGGGCCTGTAGATGTACTTCCCTATGCTCCAACATTAGTACTATATAGAACCCCTACATTCTGTGAAGTAGTTCCACTTCTAGAGGTGAGTCCAGTATTTTACGTGCTTACATTTATGTTGATGATGCACCCAAGAATGCTCCTCCAAATGACATTGAATTCATTTGTCCTCCCATTGATGTACTTGATCCCTGACTTACTCCTACTTTCCTACTTCCCAAATTAGTTTTTGGTTACTTGTCATACTAGATACTGAAAAACCAAGCGTAAAGGCTAGGTCACTAGGTGGATTAAGATGCATTCCTATGGCCCAAGTATTCTTATCTAGCACTTCTATGTGAGGCCGAGAAGGGATCTCTATCATGCTTTCCAAGATGGGGGAGTTCTTGATGCTCTGTTCCACGTCTTCTACGTGAGCCGTAAATCCTTCATGAGCTAGCTCTCTCCTCAACACCATACTTTCTGCAACGGAACATTGCTTCTCTATTTCCCTCTCGCACACCTCATTATACTTAAGCCACCTTTCCTCTCTCTACTTTTTCTGCCACTAGGTCTGCCATCTTAATACCAAACCTGTTCCTACCTTCGCACATGGTGAAGTTTAGTTAGCCATCGGTTTACTTTCCAAGTTCAAAGTTACCATTAAGATCTTGATCGCCAATGGAATACCATGCAAATATGTCCTCTTGGATACCACAAAAACTGAAATTCAGCTACCTCTAGGGAAAGAGTATGTTGAAATTGAATATTCCATAATATAATTGTTTAGAACACCACGAAACCATGTATCCACCACACAAGTCTAGAATTAGATTAGCATCATAAAGGGCCTGAAATTCTTCCTACATCCAGACAAGTGTGTGATACCTCCAATTCTCTTTGAGATGCATAAGCAGTAAGCCACTTGTATAGTTCTACTGGAAAGATAGCAAAAATCTCTCATATAAGTTTTCATACAAGTTTTGTTCTACCCAAGTGTGTGCATTAAACTCATATCCACTACTGAACCATCATGCATATTCTTCCTCCAGATCGTGTATCCATTCCTCAATACTTGCTAGAGTTAACCAGTACGTCTTCATTGCAAACCATCCTAAAAATAACTAAAAAGAGGTCCCGTAAATAAACCAATGATGTAGCCTAGAATTTGTAAGATAACACCCTAGTCACGTTGGCACATCACTCAACCTAGACTGAGTGCTCACTTGAAGCATGGAAAGGTACCAGGTCCCTCTTTAGGGTTGTTATAACAGGATGTTTAACATGATGAAGATAGAAACATATAGATTTATAACTAATCCATCATTCTACAGTGCAAGCTACCCACAGATTTATGAAAGAACAAGATTAAATAATAATCATTATTGAATTAATAACATGCACCACTCAATTACACAGAATGACACTTAGATTCAGCAATATCTTCCATCTATTAATAAATATAGAAGCTCCTTATAGTACTGTCAATTTATATCAAGGTGCGTATGGATCTGATACACACATTCATATGTCTAGAATCATACATACAACTCTCTCGTGATCTCTCTCTATTATGCACCTAACATCATATATATATAGGGTGGGGACTTTCCCTTCACCGCTTAACTACTCCAGAAATAGGTCGCATGCTATTGATAGCCACATACCATTTACAATTATAGCCACACATGCAAGTGCACTATCTATAGTTCTCTTGTAGTTATCCGAAGTGTTAATTCTATTCTTAGCTTGCCTCCATGCATAGACACTTTGAACCACTTCTCCAAATATAGACAATGCATGGTGCGCACATCTCTACATAGTTGATGTGTTCCACATGCCATCTTCTAAAAATAGGTCTCTATGCCCAAAATCAGCTAAGTCCTGAAATCTAAACTTTCCTTCCACGCCTTTGATCTTGGCCTTCTATCCCACGCAGACTCCTTGTGTGATTTTAGACAAGTATTCTTTGATCAACACCACTCGTTATCCTTCTAAACCATAATCCCACATCAAATGGGATCTTTGTCTCTATCTCAACACCTACCCACTACCCAAATGGACGGATCCCCGTGACTTTTGGTGACCCATATAGGTATTTTTCAACCCTATAAATCCACCCTTACCCCTTCCTTTCTCAAGGATGCAATTTTGGATACCTTAGATTTCTTGTGATATTTCTTTCATTCTTGAGTGCCTTTGTAGCTACCACATCCATCTTAGAGTCCTCTTGGAGATCTTGTGCTTCAACTTTGGAGATTTAGGGAGATCTCTTTCACCTTTGCATTATTTTCTTCATTGTTGTTATTTTATCATCCATATAATTCAATAACATCTTGTGCAGGTTTCAATTATCATCAAGGACTCATCCTTAACCTTCTCATCCCTCTATGTTTTTCTCTGCAGGTCTTTGTTTTAACGCATCCATTTTCATCCAAGTTTAAATCAGCCCCAGTTTCCATCGACCCTATCTATTCACCATCAACCCAACCTCCATTGCATCAGTTTCTCGCCATTCGGATCCCAGGTCATCTAACTTTGGTGTCTACATTTATTTAGCCTCCAAATATTATAATTCTTCCCCTCTATTATTTCAAACCGATTCTACTATCCCCTAGTCATTGCCAACCCATTATAATCATCTTCAACCCAATATGTATTTTTATCACTCATCCTTAGTTTCCATAATTTTATTACATACTTTATGTTTCCAACTTTTTTTTTCGCAGGTTTTGCCTTCAACTCATATCCAATTTCATATCCAAATCAGTTTCGAGATCAAGCCATATGAGATCTTACGGGCATGTTTTCTACATTTTCTTCCCATCCTATCTCGGTCATTGTCATTGGCCCTATGTAGTCTCGGGTCTATTAATATTAGATCTGCATATTTATCTTACATATAACACTTCAATTTCTATTTTTGTTCAGATTTTGCTACATCAAATTTATCAATATATGATTTTATTGTATCTTTATCAAAATGAGGGTTGACATCCATCCTAAGAAGTTTTCACTTCTTAGGACTAACATTTTCATGAAACCCTCCCATCCTATCTACTAATCCAATCTTTTTATGTTGAGTTCACTTGATTTTCAAGTCACCTAGCTCATTGCAGAGAAGGATCATTTATTTTCACCTGTATTCATCATCATCACATCTCAAGGTACCTTAAACCCTCACATATTTGGAGTTACTTATTTTATTTAGTACTAGTTCACTAATCAATAAGAATGAGGGAATTTGGTCAACAAATCTTCCATGAGCTTCTTCTTATATTTATCTTTTTCTCTATATCTTTCTTTTTCTTATGATCACAACCCCTTTATAAATATACCTTCTTCCAACTTTGGTGGAAATCTTAATTAGATCATTTCTCACTTGTTCATCTCGAGATCTTGTTCGAATATATTACAAGGAACACCATTTATGGTTCCTTCTTCAATTTCATCTCAGAAAGTGACCCCTTTCTTACCACTAATTCGAGATCATCCATATGATTTTTCATGCTACAAGAGAGCATATTCCTTGTGTGTGAAAGGGCCTCAATCTTATCGGACATCTCCCAACATAACAGTCCTCTATGGGTACCAAAATCTGAAATATGTCCCTTAATAAAATTTTCATGTCATTAACGTAGAACATTTGGGATACCTATGGAGGTTTCCTTCGCTTGCTCCCTCACATGCACTAATTTGTCTCCTCACTAATTCCTTGGCCTTCCCAAGCATCTTCCTCTTCACACACTTCATCTTCCTTGTACCCTTCTTCCCCCTCTCGTAATATAATATTCTTCTTGGGCCTTTTCTTCATGCATAGGCTCTTCTTCTTCTTCTTCATGGACTTGCTTGTTATGAGGGAATTTAATTTATTCCTTCACTTCTTCCTTCCCCGCTCTATGCATGGTCCCTCCATTATCGGTTTTTCTTCGTCTTCCTTATACACATTATGAACAATGTGGGGGACTTGTTCCAAAGTGTCGATATTAGCTTGTGATCCTCTTCATTTGGGGTTCTTTATGTATGAGTGATGTGCTTTATTCTAGGTGTTATTCTCTCGTCTTCTTCCCTTTGTTGTGATCTAAATAACCTCGCTTAAATATTCCTCCTCCTCAAATGTGGGTTTGCGTTGTCGCTTGGTGATATTTACATTTACTCTAGTTACTTGTGGAAGTTTGAGGTCATGTAATTCAACAATCTTCCCATCCTTTAGCTTTGATCATAGGTAAATATACACCCTACACACTTCCTTTCCTACCACCATGGTTATGATGGGGTTAAGGTTCATAATTCCCATTTCCATTAGCCAACATATGGTGGATTGGATTCATACCCATACTTCTTGTGCAATGTTTGGTAGTATGAGACTACCCTATCTCGCATTTAATTTCAATTGTTTGGAATCCAATATCATGTTTATTATCTTGAAGTACTACTCGGTGAATGTGAATGGTAGTTTATAACATGGACACATATCTCGATTACTTAACAAGAATTTTCCAAGGTAGAAATATTGTAACACAGAAAGCTCTACTTGTTTATCCAATAAGGATGAAAACTCCCTATGAACATGTCACTCATTCTTTAATGCATCATGTATTATCTTGTACCATTTTTCTAGGTGTGCTTTATATGTATTGGTGATTGCATTCTCACAGTTATACATTGTGAACATCTTCTTCAGTGACTTATTTTAAATGGGGTGATCCCACATATCATCCTCAGGACTGTCTAGTACACCTATCTCATAGAATATTATCAGTAGAAAAATAGAACCCCATGTTATCTTCTCTCCCTTATCCACTTGGACCTTTTCCTCCTCTATAAAACCTTCAACAATGTATAAAGCAATGTTGTATTGAGTATTCTACTCCATCTTATGTGTGATATGCTAGAATTTATTTTTCACCTATGTCCATATTTCATAGGAACCTAATTTACATCTTACTAGGTGCACAACCACTCACAGTCACTTTGGGTCGGGTTTTGTTATCAATGTTGAATGCACAACGTCCCCTCTAGTAACAAAAATTCATGGACTTCCATGGCCACCTCATCACACATTTCCAAAGTTATCTCTTCACCACTAGCGTGTATCCCAGTTACCTTATAAATGAGTTGTGCAATAAAACACATCCTCATCCTAGAGAAATAGAAATAATTTTCATGTACCCTAGATATAAGCCACCGATACATGTGAACATTATTTCTAAAATAACCATTAAACATGAAATTTGTGTGCCCTAAGTGTTGATAATCAAACACTTAATTGCTTAAATCATTTATGTGTCGAACTTCTAAACCCTTGCTCAATTTTATGCCATCATTTACTCAAACTTTGTGCCCTAGCCAAACCTGTGAATAAAATATTTCCTTAAATCTATTTATTCACTTCATTCAAACCCTATATCTCTCAATCTATCATCTGAAACTTTCCTAAAACTCTTCTCCACCTAGTTTCCACTTCTTAAAAGGAGCTCTCTTTATTTTTAAGGTTCATGTTTGGTCTCTCTTTACACATATTTACTCTAATCTTGTTCACACTTAATTCATTCTCATTTGCAATAGCTCATTTATGCACAAGTTCTAAAATACCAACGTAAGAATGACTTCGTTCACATACCTTTTATAGATTTTACAATTTCTAGCCACATTAATTACACTCACTTACCACTGTTCCCCATCTTTGATATAGATTTTCTACTTTTATGTGTTTTTACACCTTTTTCTAGCTTGAAGGCATCTCTTTCACATGGCGGTTTGTAACCTTCTGCGTGCACTACTACTTCCGAGGTTGTAGACCCTTTTCACGATGCACATATCCTTCTATGCTACTTTCTAAGTATTTTACCTTTACGTTTCCTCCCTCACATTACATTGAGTGCATCCTCATTCATGTGGTTTTTATGTGAAAAATTCCATCAATCTTAAAGCACATCCATACCACATATAGTCATTCAAAGTGCTTCCTTTCATGCACCAATAGATTATTCTATCTTACACCATGTCGCATGCATTTACCAACCTCTCATAAACTATTATCCTCCCGTTTTTCACATCGTGCACCTATACTTTCTTATCCCATAATAAAATCATGGGTGGTCATCTATGCATCATTCTAAAATATATTGATCAATTCCTACGTGCAAATTCTCTTATTAAAAAACAATAGAATAAAACATAAATTGAAACCTAAGATAAATGGAAATATTGTCTTATTAAAACATACAAGAATCTTATTTATAGTAGGGATTCATCATAATCCCTTTAAAATAACCATGTAATAAGATGTCATCCAAATCTTACAACTTAAAAAAACTATATTCAAATATCTTTGTTACTTTAAATGGTCTAAACCAATGAAATTTGAGCTTCCCACGAGGCACAAAAATTGGAATCATATAAAAAACCATCTTCCCCAAAGTAAAAGAATTATTCTTAATATTCCTATCATATCAAGCATTTTGTATTTCTTTTTTGTCTTCCGACTCCATCATGAAATTGTGCATCGTTCATCCAATTGCATAAATTTATCAATTTGATCCTCTAATTCTTTTCATATGAAAGTCCTCCTATGCACACAATATGTAAAGGGTAACATAAAATCTACATGCAATACTTCCTCCACACCAAACACTAACTCAAAAGGTGTGGCCTTATTCAACCTCTTATATGTAGTGTTATATTCCCATAAAATAGTTGATACTTTGCAATCCCAATACTTTTGGCTACATCACAAATTTTCATTAGTGTATATCCCAAAATATTATTAAAATCTTCTGCATTACCATTAGATTATGGGTGATAGGGTGTAGTCTTATGGTGTGCTACCATAAACTATGTTAACAAGATTCCGAATTTTATCATTCAAAAAATGAGCTCCCCTATCACTCCTAAGGCTCAATGGACAGCCATACCTAATTATTATGTTCTCCCATAAAAATATCACTATCGTAGCTGCAATGTAATCCTTTGTGGGTATTGCTTCTTCCTACTTTTTCAAATAATTTTTGCATGTGATAGCGTGTATAACCTCCACATAGCTGGTGTAATTAGTCCAAAAAATTTAATTTCCCACTTCTCAAAAGGTTCTATACTTGATATAGGTCGCAATGACAACATTTCATCACGATTTCCTAGCTTGTTTATCCTTTAAAAATGATCACATGCTTTGAAAAATGCCTTGGTATCCTTATAAAGTGTCTCCCACCATAAAATTGCAAGTAATATCTTTCATGTTATTTCTTCACCTACATAATAACCTCTAGTTATTCCTTCATTCAATTCTTACATAATGGTTTCACACTCATGCTCTAAAACACACATGTGCGAACTTCATTTTGACCCATCTTATATAGGTCTCCTCCAAATATTTAGTAGAGTGTAACACAAATAGAATAATGTTTCTTTTCCAAGTTCTTCATTCCATCAAGTGTAACTCTTGTGCACAATAATACTACAATATCTTTCAATTCTTTGGGCACGTGTTGTAATCTAAAAAATTGAGCATCTAGAATAGTGTTTTCTATGTTTTGTGAGTTCTCATCGAAGATAATTCTTGACAAATGATCTGGTTGTAAATATTTTTTTTTGAGGATTCAATATAACTAAAAAAATAAAAATCTTGGAATAAGATGATCCAACGATAGAAGTGGCCCTATAAAATTGTCTTGATAACCAGATATTTAAGTTTCATGTGAGTGGTTTAGAAGATAAACACTGCTACTAGAAAATACTATCTAAACTTGTGAAGCTCATAAACCATTGACACACACTCTGTAGTGGTATAATTATGCTTGGATGAACATTAGCTTCATGTTTTTAAAATAGATATGGTGGTAAATATTGCCTTCCTAGGTTGGACCAATACAGCCCAATTACATTCCCATAAACATCTACATGAACATTAAATGGCTTACTCCAAGAAGGGAAGCATAAGATAGGCACAGTGGTTAGCTTCTCTTTTAAAGTCTCAAATGTTAGTGTATTGCACGTCACCCCAATAGAATTTTCCCTTTTCCTTTAGCAATTCCTTGAGTGGCGCAAAATATTTGCATACCACTTAATAAATATATGGTAATAAATAGTATGTCCAAGGATTCCACACACCTTGATCTAATTGGTTGGCTCCTCTAATTCCAAGATGAGTGTAATTTTGGTTGTGTCTACCAACAATCCTTCCTTACATATAATATGTCCAAGTAAAGTACCAAATAGTGTTGTAAAGATACACTTCTTAATATTCAAGGAGATGTTAAGCTTCTTGCATATTTCAAACATCAACCTTAAACAATCACAATGGTATTTAACTTAGGACATATATTGCCCAATCATCCAAATACACTTGAATAAAATTATGGATGAAATCTTGATATGCATGTACAACAATGTGCAAGAATACTGTTAGCACATTCTTCATTCCAAACAGAATATTTGTGTAAGTAAAACATCCCCATTTAGTTGCAAAAGTTGTTTTCTCTAGGTCTTTGTTTCGATACTTACTTAATGATATCCGAAAATACATACGTAAAGGAATAAATCTTGCACCTTGTAACACCTTCTAGGATATCCTCAGTGAATGGTGTGGGAAAAGGATCAATGACACATGAAGCATTCAAAACTCTATAATCAACACAAATCCTTATCCTCCCATCCTTTTTAATGTTGATAACCATTGGGCTTATCCATTCTAACTCTTCAATGGGCTCAATAATGCATGACTTCAACATTTTATCAATTTCATCCTTCACCTTGATGTGTAGATTAAGATTTATCTAATAAGGCTTCTTGTGAACTGGTCATGCGCCATCCGGTTAATTTACATTTCACCTAATGATGGATGAAAAACCTTTAACTTGTTTTATCATCTAGGAAATATATCTTGGAATTTAGGTAAAGTAGCTTGATTCTTTTTGAAACCTTGGGTTCAAACCAATAGTTTCTATTACTTGTCCCATTTCGCATGTCTTCAGTTCTAATGTTTACTTTTTTGGTCTTTAATGGTACATGGTAGGCACGTTCTTACTCATCTATGAATTCTAATTTATAATACCTCATGCACAACCTCTATGTGTTTAATGTCAAGATCATCAACCTCTTCATCATCTATAAGATAGAAAAGCTTTCCTTTTTCCTTTTCTTTCTAAGCATGCCCCAACAATTTTCCTCTCGATTCCACCTTGTCTTTGTGCACGTTAAGATCAGTCTCACCAAATAACGAGTCATAATATCTTTATAATTTTTGTTATCCCCCATTTTGATACACATCATAATATACAGAGATTTATGAACTAGTGGTTTAGTAGAAAAGTAATCAAAAGTATGGGTGATACCTAAATTCAGCTCGCAACATATTTTTCGTTTCCTACTTCATCTCGATGTATCTACCAAAAACGTCCATACCCACGCAATGTGGAATAGAATGTATGTACCCACATGGATGGTGGTAGAGTATTTGGCCCTTTCATCTAATTCCTTTAACAATTTTGAACATGTGCCATGGGATAAGTCTTCCCATCATAATCATGTATCGATTAAGGGAGATTATTCCTTAAAAAACTTTGCAAGAAGGTCACTATTATCTCACACTAACCAATTAATTTGTCCCTATGTGTAGCCCACAAGTGCATTGTTGTAACTCTTAACAAGTACACCAACGTATTTCTTCTATCCCCCTTACTGTTCCACCATTCCTCCATGGTGTGTAAGAATGATTCAATATTTTATTTTCCACGTACTTGAAAACGACCTCTCCTAACTTCCTAACTATTTATGGTGTAATTATCCTTGTTAATCTTCCATGAAAATTTCAACCAACCATCTCATAAGTACCATGATCCCAGTTATCATAAGTCATATTGGTATTGTCACTTATGGAATGCACATCTTCCCACTGAAGTATGCCCTCCTTCGATGACTCTACATTCTTTGAGTCATGAAACATATGCGTGTAGATCTTTTAAGATATTATTCTTACCTGATGGGCTCTATATAAGAAACAATTTTTTTCATCCATTGATATCACAACATGATCATATTTATTCTCAAATCTCACATAACACTTGTTAAAGCACAAGTGTGCATTTTTGGCATAATACCAAGGACAACCTAGTAATACAAGGAAGTTGTCACCTTCAGCTAGCTCAAGGACCTCAAAGTCATGCTTAAACTTGGATCCTTAAATGGTTATAAAATAATCCTTCGAAGCCCAATTGGCATATCCCTTGTCTTATTGGCCATGTATAACACATTCAAGGATGGCTACAATGACATCCTTCCCATTTGTTCCAAGCATCAAGTGTGAAGACATTTACTTCTGTGTTTTTATCAATGAGGATATTTCTTACCAACCATCCATCAATCACTACAACCAACTTAATTTTATCATCATACTCATCATCTTGAGGTGGTAAGTTGGCATGGAGAATACGATTCACCCTCTTTGTACCTACACATGATATTCTATCTCATAAACATTCTCCCAACAAATGTATGATATTATCCTTCCTAAGCATTATGCATACCTCTCTAAGGTCATCCACATCCTTCCGGGGTAATTTATCATTCTTAACACATTCCCTCTCATGTGCTTACTCTTTCGGGCATTGTATCTCCCCTTGATATCCCTAATGACACCCATTGTCTCTTGATATACCTCCTTTTTTGGCCCACTTTTGGATACTACATATGAACAACCTCCTCTCTTTTGTTGAGTGGTATTTTTTTCCTCGCTCGTGCATGTGTTGCCTTTGTGCTCGTAGTGACAAATAATGGCTAAGGTTTAGCTACAAATAATTTCTTAGGCATCTGTTTCCCCTTCTCATTGCATTCTACGTGAATCATGGTTATGCCCTTATTCTTTGTTGTTTTTTCACATGTGGGAGTATAAATCTAGGTAATCCTCAACTTTATGTGCCTTGTCACAATATGCGTAAGCCTTATTCTTTGGGAAATCACGCTAATAGTGATCATGAAGCCCAAAAGTGTAACATGTTCCCCATATTAACCTTCCTTGGACACCATGGCCTCTACCTCAGTATCCACCTCTAAATCCTCCATTAACATTATTGCACCCTCATTGTTTTTTCCCTCTTGTGCTGCAAACTACTCTCTACGTTATTTTGGTATAACCATGTTTCATAAGATTTATGAATTTGATTAATAAAATGAAAAATTTCATGTCATGAGTATGTGCATCACATATTTTACAATACAAAGACATGTTCTTTTGTGTATTGCATTGCAAACTTAGACAATTATAGACATCATGGATCTTGTGAGAAATTTTTAAGATGTCACACATTATTTTATGGACATCTATCCTTTGAATTCCCCTCCACTTCATAATTGGTTGACTAGAGTCCACTACACATCTCATGAGCTGAATTAGTAGATAAATTTTCAAACTTAGTGTCAATTTTTGTGATATTGGCCTCAAGAAGTGGAATTACTCTAGTATATACACTCCTAACCACTTCGCACACAATGTTTCTTCTAAAGCCTCGTGTGGTTTGGTGAATGTATTATGTGATAATGAACTTTAGAAAGGTGTTATAAAGCCTCATACAAACCATTACACATGTTGAATCTGATAATTGTCATAAGAAATATTATAGATAAAATTCTTTAAAAGCATGTTATGTTCTCTAACACTCTCATCCAAACCTTGTTTAATGTATTTCAAAGTGCTAATGCTTTGCTACTCAAATTCAAGTATATGGAATCTAAACAAGAAAGTGACACATAAATCATCATATTCCATTATTGTCTCGTGTGTATCATACTTCTTATACCAACTATGTGTGCATCCCTAAAATGTTATATAAAACTGACTAGCTTTCTGATATGGGGTTGTTATTCCTTTGGCCCTCCACAAAACTTGAAACTTATGCACATGCTCTGTTGCATATTTCACACCTTGATACTCTATAAAATGAAGGGACATCTTGAAAAATATTTAAGGGGTTATTATTATTATTGTTGAGGTTACTATGTTGGTTGTTATGGTCCTTATCCTGGAGTGGGGCTAGACCTTGTTATCGAGCCTCCACTAGGATTTCTCTCACGCGGTGGAGGACTAAACCACCCAAGCCTCCTTTTGTGACTTGGGGACCTATAGAAGTACTACCTTAAATCCCTATAGTAGTGTTGAATTGCACACCAAACATTTGACCAATTATTCCACCTATACAAGTACCTCTAATGGGTAACACGCCACTACTCTATTCTCAAGTCACACCTACCGATTACTTCCAAACAATTTTTCCTCAAATATGGGAGTTTATTGTCCTACCTTATGTGCTACCTTGATGTATTATGCCTCATGTACTGATACTAAAATGTGTTTTCTTGTATCTCCAACCCAATGTGGTGATCCTCGGCTACCTTTTTCTCTCCTTCACTATGATTATATTCTATAACAACTTCTGAATTCCAAACACCAAGCACAAGTGCTAAGGGTCAAGGCTAGGTTAGATGCATTCTAATGGTTCTCATCCTTTCCTAAGACTCACTTTTATCAAATGTCAAAGGGGTCCTGTTACATTTTCCTAATATTTGAGGGACATGGCCCTACGGTCCCTCACCTTCTGTAGGGTTCTTATCACTTCCACCCGGCCCCATTCCTCTCATTCTTAGCACCTCTTCAACTACCTTCTCTCACATCATTATATCTATGTGGTCTCTCATCTCTATCTCTTTCGTCCACTTGGACCAAATTCATCCTTCCCCGACCTATTTCTTGTCCCCGCATGTGGTGGGGTTTTAGCCTTCCATAGGTAAGTTTCAATCCCTAGCTCAATCATTAAGATCTTTATTGCTAATAGTAGCATGCATGAGTATGGTTCCCTTGGCTTACATAAAAACTTGAACTCTACTTATTCTGGGAATTCATACGTTTAAATTTTTACTCCAAGGTGTAATTCCATAACACACCTTCCCACCAATGGTCTACATCACACATCCATAGTTCATCTAAATAAGATATTTCTAGATACTTATCTTGGCTCCAAAATTTCTTATTTTCTAGTTGAATACCCCTATTCTACACATAAGTTTATGACTATTCATATAACTCTACTAGGAAGAAAATGAAAATGTCTCATACAATGAATCATATAAATTATCTTCCACCCATTTACATGCGTCAAATTTCCTACCAATATTATATATCTCGAGAAAATTTATCATGGTTATCTTATACCCAATGCTCAATATTAACTAGTGATAGTTGGAACCCAAATTCATGCCATATATTGATGAGTATAATGAAAAGAGGTATCCGAAATGGAAACAAAATGTAGTCTTTTATTTACCAATACCGAGTCGGGTGCTTTGGCACTTCACTTATACAAAGGTATAGGTGCTCACCCAAAGTGCATGTAACCACCAGGTCCCTCTTAAGTTATTCATGCAAGATGTGGATTAATTGACCAACCAATGCATAACACATGGTAGAATATAAATAAAAAACACAATTAAGCATAACATAAATAATAACAACAAATAAGAGCTTGATCATTCTTTCATTGATATAAACAATTAATAAAATGATCTATAAACCAGTTATACCATGTTCACCCTTACTAATATTCACAATCCATAACAAGTTATCCATAACATAATCAAAAATGTCTCATACAATGAATCATATAAATTATCTTCCACCCATTTACATGCATCAAATTTGCTACCAATATTTTATATCTCGAGAAAAGTTATCATGGTTATCTTGTACCCAATACTTAGTATTAACTAGTGATAGTTGGAACCCAAATGCATGCTATATATTGATGAGTATAATGAAAACAAGTCTCAAAAATGGAAAAAAATGTAGTCTTTTATTTACCAATACCTAGTCGGGCGCATTGGCACTTCACTTATACAAAGGTCTAGGTGCTCACCCAAAGTGCATGCAACCACCATGTCCCTCTTAAGTTATTCATGTAAGATGTGGATTAATTAACCAACCAATGCATAACATATGGTAGAATATAAATAAATAAACACAATTAAGCATAACCCATAAGTAAGAACAACAAATAAGAGATTGATCATTCTTTCATTGATATAAACAATTAATAACATGATCTATAAACTAGTTATATCATGTTCACCCATACTAATATTCAAAATCCATAACAAGTTATCCATAACATAATCAATCCATTACATATACTCACAGCTAATTATATCCATATGCACAACATTCATCAAGTACTTAACATTAGGAACCTAGACACATATAGTACATATCTCCTAAAAAGAAGTGTGATACCTATTTATATAGGGTGGGAAATTTTCCTTAACCACTTACATGCTTTAATTATAACAATATATGTCCTAAATATAGGCTTTATGCCTCCTTCTTTAATTCCAACTTGAGCTATAAATATCTAGATCTCATCCATGTCTCCAAGCGTCCTATATCTAGTTTTTCTTATGCATGTTTATCACTATCTTGCATTTGCATTTATCTTTGATTGGTGCCTTATCATTTCCTTGCCTATTTCTATACTTTCCTTCATTTTTATGCCAACTCTGTTGTTCATATTTTTGTCCCACCCGAATCTCACTAACTCATATAGTGTATCTCTTCTTTGCATAGACCTTCATGTAGTGTTATCTGTTTACTCCCTCACACGTAGCTTCGCACATTGTCTATTACTTACATTATTTCCTATCCTCACACATCCTCCTATTTGTTCCTTGTCCTTTGGTACATATCTAGTCCATGCACACCCTTATACATGTGGTCTATAACCTTCACATATGGCTTTGTACTTAGCCACTATCTCTTCTCAACAAGGCACCAACGAAATCACATCCTGTGTTGTTAATTTACTCACTTGACAAGTCCTCCTCACATTAATTTTGAAACAATTTCTTGATTAAAATATCATATATCTCCCTCCATCATTTGAGGTTGATATGATTGGATCGCAATGAAAAATGTTCAATGCCAATTCTCATTATAACTATTATTGATGTTTTCAGAAATATATAGATAGCTTCTTAAAGCTTTGTCATGTTATTCAATATCTTATTCATTCTCAATCTATTAAATGGGATAATCCCACTAAACCTTCAAATCTAATCAATGATAACTCTAAGATCAAAATATTCAATGATCCACTTCCTAAGCATGAAACTACAAAATATTATTTAGATGTACATAATGTTTATCATGTGATGCCTCCACCACCCTCTTATGATCACCCCTTAGATGTAATGATTGGCACAGTTAATCATACACTATCCTCTAATCTGATCATCACTTTTTATGACTATGATATTAATACTCGTGCTTATTTTAGATATATTTTCTATTCTTATTTCAATGAATCACAAACCCATAAAGGTTTTTGGTCAATCCAAATGATAATAATTACATTTATTCTCTCATGTTACTTCTATATTAGGGAATTTTTAATCATAATATTACATTTGATATAAATCCTCACTACCTCTGCATTACTCAACTCGTCATTGTTGCTATTACTACATAAATTCCATTCTTAGTTGCATCTACTCTCTCTGTCCCAAGATTTTTCTCGGTTAGGCCTCCTTTTCTACATACTCTTAGGTCCATTCCCTCGATTATAAATCAATTTGTTAAGTTCATCTATAATCAATATGTTATTACCATTATATGTATTCCTTTTGAGATTTCCTTTCATAACATTCCTAATAGTTCACCTTCTAAAATTCCTCCTCCTAGTCCTCTTATAGATAGATATTTGGTTTTGCATAATGTCTCCCATGGTACTTCCACTTCTATGTTACTCCATAGACCATTACTCCTACACTCTAGTTCTTATTCTATGGATTCTCTTAGGCCCTTTACGTCATGCACTTCCTCTCCCAAAGTGTTGATCCTCTTAGGTCTGCCAATAATCCTTCAATTGCACACTCTACATCTCATGACTTTAGGCCTCCTCAAAGGATTGTCATCCCAAGTACTATTTCTCACTGTTCACACTCCCTTATATTTTTATGCTAGACCTCTAATTCCCATACTACCCCCATGGATTATCAATACCCTCCTAGTGGTCCTCACACTCATTCATCCATTCCACTAGATTTTCACCACTATGTGTATATTAGTGATGCATCTACCAAGCCATCTTTGGAACATGTTACTACAATAGTCCCACTAGTATTTACAGCATCATTGAGGCCCAAACCTCCATCTTCTATGGTAGATATTCTATGGTTATATTTTTGGACAGTCCCCTCTTTTTAACATGTTTATGCACTAAGATAAAACAATAATATTCAAATATTTTTGAAAATACAACACTAGGACTTATGCATTTTCTTTGCATTATTAACAATTTGCATTACATATGGTGTTTCTCACTGTCTTAATAGATAACATGTTTTATTTCTTTACACACATGTATTCACTTGGTATATTGAGCTAGATGTAGGGCACACACATTGATACATACTTATAGGAAAATTCATGTATCGTTACATTCTAATCATTTTGGGGTACTACCTCCACATCCTATAGGTGATATTGTTCTATTATAGTTCATTTTAACTTTGCGATTCATGCTCAATTATATACATTGTGTGCTTGATTATTTTACAAACTAATAGGACTAACACATATGTCTTGTGCAATTTGACACCTATGGTTTCACATATTTCATTAATGTTTATTACTACATATTATCATGTTTTTAAACCCTTGTTTCATGCATATGTTGTTATGTGTGTGTTATTTCTTATTTTATTTCCTTTCTCATGGCCTATGTGCCTTGATTTTCTTATAACATTATGGGTGACCCATGTCTATGGCATCATGCATATCTTGTTTGTAATTTCTTGATTTTTTTCGCAAGCCTACATGCCTTGGTTGTCTTACAAAATTATGGGTTTCCCATGTTTGCAAGCCCTAAATCCTTTTATATTCTTTTATATGTCATTATTTGTAATTGGATGCATTGATGTTGTTTTTTTCCTCCTACATGTGTTGGTCATATCAATTCTTTAGTTTCCACTATTTTTATCTATTGCTAGAATTATTTTATTGTGTCATGGTTTCCACCATGTGTAAACACCTCCCCTTTTCAATTATAGGCTCCCAAGGTGGTCACCTCTTTGGCACTTTACACAACTTTTTAGACATCTCCTTCAATATACACCTATTTATTTCAAGGCACGTGATCTAAAATGAATTTTACACATGCATCAAAAGAGGGAGAATCTAATTAGGGTTATTCTACATTTTCAACAAACACAAATAGAAATATGGGGTAAGATACAATTAGAGACTAGGTACATGCACCTTAAAATTAGTCACACATAGAATTTTGGTAAAACAACATAGGTTCAAAATCATACACCTTAATCAAAACCATATGTTATTATCCTAAACTCTCCACACATTGTTTTCTAGGGAAATTTTATCATGTTTATTAGTATTTTTTATGTTTTCACCTATATATATATATATATATATATATATATATATAGGTTTTTTGCAAATTTTCACATTGATTACTAGGTTTAGATCATTACAAGGGGCATCAAAATGTTCATTCCTTCACATCAACACCCAATTTCAATCTCGGTTATAGGAATATAAAATACATGGGTCTCCATCTTATTTCTACATTGTTAGCACATGTTTAACATATTTCATAATTTACTTTGTTACACACTCAAATTTTTTTCATATGGGGAGAGTTTAGAACTTATGCTTTTTTATCAGTATGTACTTATTTACAAAATTGGGTCTAGATATATCTGCATTGGTGTGATCTATGGGGTTATGGAAGGTAGTGAAGAATCTAGTGTCTTCATAGGTTGGATTTCCTCTCCTATTACACTTAAAGGGTAATATATCAAAATTGTTTAATAACTTTGGTACACGGTATTATTCCCTCACATAGATATATTTTTACCTCTTTTTTATTCTCTCTTTTGCACATTTTTATGTTGGGTTGCATATACCTAACACAATATATTATCCTTGGAATTGATTAGGTATTGATCACCCCAATACTTTCATAGAATTCATATAATGAAAATCTAAAAGTAAGGGGAAAGCATGAGAATTATTATTTAAATATTTTCACTTCCCATATATGCAATTGCAAATATTTTCTATTACATATTTTAATTAATTTATGGTCAATTATATATCAAGGACATTGATTATACTCTATGTTACAAGTTTCATCATGGAGCATGCCAACACCAAACACAACAATTCAAATGCAAAAAAAACATTCAAGAAAAGGAAAATTGTGTTTACACACTCAAGTAGAATTTCCTTTAAGCATTTAATTTTTAATTTCATTCCTAAATGAGGGGAAATGTAGACACTCAAATTTGGTAGTTTGCACTTTATAAACCCTTGATTTAATTATACACTCTTTCTATGATAAATAAAAATTCCATTCCTTATTAGAACTTTGAGAGGCCCATTATTTATCTTGTTCATCATTATACACTAACATGCTAACAAATCTTGAGACTTAACTGAAAAAAACCAATAGAGAGAGATCGGTTTACCATCTCCAAACTTCATTTTGCATATACCATGCTCTAAGTATGGACCATACAATTTTTTCAAGACTGTACATACGATCCTCGACCTAAGTTGTACATTCTTGGACCAACATGTCTTCAAATTGCATGTCCACATTGAGATCTTTTGTTGAGTCTTATAATTCATCTAGGTCATTCTTTCTTATAAAAGCACCTATAAATCCCTATATAAGCAAGTAAACACTACCCCATTTTATAACATAGAAATATTATAGAAATACACTAGATTACTCACTTCATACACTTAAAAAAGGAATCCAAAGTTCCCTAAATCACCAAATTGCACATCTACAGTCATTAGGAAGTACCCACAACATGTTTAAAGCTATAAAAATAGGTTAAGGATGTAGTTCCCACTTTCCTTTAACACTGTTTAGATACTTTGATCTTATATCTTTGTTGATCTCATTTAGGGAACATTATTATGTTTTGACTTAGTATGATGTGTATATGTTAGATCATGGATTTTTATGGACCTTGATTCAATTAGCATGCATGATGATTATTGGAGATAGTATTATATATGGATGATGATACACTACTTGATATGGACAAGTTATTGATGTTGATTTTAGACATGTGACATTTGATATTATGAGTAGCTCTAGTATAGAGATTCCTTGATGATGATATAGTGGAAAAATTGAATTTAAAATGATAATATTGAATTATTGATATTGTTGTGATTTGGATTTGATATTTATATGTTTCTTATATCATTTTGGATGTTCTGATATGCCCACGAGGCCAAAGGAGGTATTGTCATTTTACAGATTAAAATATCACAACAATGTCGGGGGACTGGAGACTAACCATATTGAAATTACGAGTGAAATCAACAAGGTCACCATGGCAACTATAATTGTTTTTGTGTTGTGTTGTGTTAGGATTTCCCATGGGAGGATTTCCATTATATGTGACCATGGGATATATGTGTTCCTTTTATTATTGTTGTATGTATTTTTATTTGTAATGTGTTCCTTTTATTATTTAATTTAAATGTGATAGTTTTAAATGTGATATTCATATAGTTAAATTTTATTTAATTTAATTGGGATGTGGAATGTAAGTAATAAAGTTGTTGTCTTAGTTATTAATTAAATTGGAATTATGTTATGTATAACCATAGGTTAAATAAATAAATCATCATGTCAAAAGAGTGTAATAAATGAAGTCATAGGTATTAATGCATGTTGTAAGAATGTGTAAGAGGATGTAAGAGATGTGTAAGTGATGTGGAAGTTTGTGTAAGTCAGATTTTGGAGTGTAGAACACTCCACCTCAATGGAACTCGAATTTGTCCTTGAGGGCTACATTTTGAGGCTTGTGGGACAAGTTAGATTTCTCCCACACCTCTTGAAATCATACACCAACCATGCCTATGGGTTAGGAGTAAATTTTAGCCTTTTTAATTAAAATTTGAGATGACTAGGTGTAACTCTTTATTGCACTTTACTTACAAATTTTTAATTCAGTCCTTGATAAAGTATGGGTTAATTTTTGAGTGTGTAAGTTGCTTATCATCTCCAATTATTGTGTTTAATTATGAGGTTGACCTTCTTCTTTTTGAGTTGAGTAAGAATGATGTGGCATCCCACTTGGAATACACATCATCCTCTCCCTCCCTCTCCTTTAAAATTTGAATTTTTCCTCCTTTGGGTTGTTGAAACTTTGCTCTTTCATCCTTGGGTCGAATTTTTATTGTTGTTGGAGCTTACTTTGTGGAAGGAGTTGGAAATCATTTTGCATGCTTATACCTTGTTATTTTGGGACTACATTTTGAGCACTGAAGGAACTACTAGTTGGGAAAGCAATCTCCACTATGGAGAGGTAGGGTCTTGTCTTTGTAAAATGTTGTTTTTCCCTTTTCTTGCATGCATTTTTTTGAATCAGTGTGTTTGTGTTTGCATTCTTGGCTGGTTGGGTAGAATGCTTAGGGAAAGGTGTAGGAGAAGACTATGGGGTTTCATATGGGGGGCATAAGGGATTGCCAATGGAACTTATTATTTGTGGATGGAGTGTTGGTTTGGGATCCACCTAAGAAAATAAATTGCTTGCATTTCTTACTCTTGGGGGGGCATAAGGAGGGGTTGGGAGATATAAGGTTTATGGGATTTGGTATGTCTAATGGTAGTATGCATTTGGTGGATGCCCAATTCCAACTTGGGAGGTATAAGAAGATCCCCATAGCTCTTGCTCTTGTTTGGCTTACTTGAAGAAGCCTTTTTGTTTATTGTAACTATTGATGTAGTTGTGAACTACATCTTGCTTGATTTATGTTTTTATGTGAATGTGAAAAGGTGTTGTATGTGAAATAAGCCTATGTTGCCATGTGTTGATATTCATGATCCATTTCAATATCGTTGGGGATCGGGGCCAATGGGGAAAGATGGCTTCTCTTTTCCCATTGGATGTCTTGGTTGGGTGGAGAGCTTTGCCTTTCCCCCTTCCTTGTTGTGATCAAATTTGCAAAGAAGAAACAGGCATGCTGCTATTTGGAGAAGAAATTACAGTTTGACAGTCTTATCCCTTTAGAGCAAATTCAATGTAACATTTCCCACTTCGAGTGGATGAGTGTATAAATGTTGTAATATGAAGTTATTGTATTGATAGTAGATGTTTGAAATTGAAATCGAGAATGTAAAGAAGAAGTATATTTGATCTCTGTTCTATTTTGGAAAGAAAATGTAAATGTTATTCCATGCTTTGTAAATTGAAATTTGATACCAATTCAAATTTGAAAAGAGATCAATTGTAAAAGTGTTATTGAATTTTGAATAAAGGATTGAAGTAGTTTTCAAATTGTATTGTATGCTGGAATTGAATTGTTGTCAAGAAGATTGAGATTTTTGTGTTGGAAGAAAATACGTATGAGAAAGCTAAATTGTATTGTTCTCATTTGAATTGTGCATTCGAATTGAAATTTGAATTGTAATTTAATTTAGAATTGAATGGATATCTTAATCAATAAAATGTATTTGAATAATCTTAGGAATCACATGCACATCCAAATTACCAAAAATTGATGAACAAATTTAAAAGAAACAGTTCATTGTTTTAAAACTCAAATTTAGCAATGCACATTTAATAAAAATGAGCAGTTCGACTTTATACTCAACAATAAATTACGAAACTTGAAATTTACACTTAGGAAGACTTGAGGAATCCAAATTCACTAAAACAATCAAGAATAAATCTCTAAAACCCAAGGAATTTCAAATTGGAGCTTGCACGGTCGTTTTTCCCGTCAACTGTTGGAAAAATGCAAACTTGTATAAATGAACAAATTGACTTCACTAAAACACCCTAAACCCTCCCTAGACTGATCCTCCATGTCTGTTTGGCATGTTGAGTGAAGGAGGTGTTCTAATTTTATTAAAATTATAAGTTGAAAAACTGCCAATTCACATATTAAAATCCTACAGATCAATTTCTTAAAATTGACCTTCAAAACTTCATCAAAATCAAAAATTGATTATTACTTGTATAAAGAGGATTCTCCGAGATCTTTCCATAAAGTCCTTGTTTTCCCAAAATGGATTTTCCTATTAAAATTTATGGCCATTTTAAGTTTTTACTTCAAAATGGCCATCCAAAATAAATCTAACTTTACAAAAATCAAAATTTGAACTTTGGAAAATTTTCCCCAAAAAGTCCGTGGCCCCACAACACTCTCAACCAATCATGTTTCACCACATGGCACTTGGGAGGGGTGAATCTTATTGAAAACTTAACTTTTGAAAAAAATTCCCAATTTTCTCTCGCAACCCCATGGACCCGCACCAATCAAGTGCTAACATGTGGCTTGGCAGGCATGCGAAAGAAATTTTGAAAAATTAAAATTTTTGCCTTTTGGAAAAATTTCATCATTTCCCCATGGCCCTACATACCCACAACCAATGGGGTGTTGACACATGTCCTGGGCGCAGACGCACGGGCCCGCACGAGTTCTTTGGCTTTTTAAACCTTTTGGCAAAATTTTAATTCCCTCCATCGCTCCGCCGACCCGCGTCCAATCACAGGATGCCACATGGAATTTTTTGTGATAGTGGAGGAGGAAAGGAAAAATTCCTTTAGAAAATTTTAGGTTTGGACTTAGGGAAAAATCCCAATTTTTCGCTGCCACCAATAGGCGTTCGACACGTGGCACTAGAGCATCGGCGTGTGCACGAGCCTTTTTTTCCTCTTAGCATTATTGGTAGTTGAGACACAAAGTCTTAACCTACTTTGTTGGCATACCAATCCTTCTAGCCAACCGGAGTGTGCCACGTGTCCCCTTCGTCGGCCCCGCAGGCACGCGGAGGTGTTTTGTGCCTTGTGCCTAAGGAAGGGAAAATTTCTCCCGAAACTCCGCCGGCCCATAACTTGAGTTTTACAAGGAGTTATAAGGACTTCTTTATATGGTTGGAAATGTGAGAAAATTTCCTATCCAATGAGCATGATTTAGGAAATTTTTGATGAATCAATGTGTGAAAAATCAAGTTGAACCTCAGTAAGCATGTTTGGGTAGAGATGAGAGGGATTTCACTCTCCTAACCTAAGAGATGAATTTAACTTCTTGTTAGCCCTTGTGTCTTGTTGTTGTTTGTTGCTTGGAGTAATTTTTGCAAGTGAGTATTGATTTTTAATCCTTATCTAGTTTTCACTAACTATGATCTTGTAACCTTCTTTGCAAACACCCTTACCAAAAAAAAATTATTCCATAATTTTTTCCTAGCTAAACCTAGTTTGTTTCTTGTTCTCAAGTGGTAATTTGTAGTGGGCATTACACTTGGTATCAGAGAGATGGTTCAAAGGCTAGGACCATTGAGCACACTAGAAAATTGAGACTTGAAACTTTAAAACTAGTAAACATGTTAATCTAGAAAATAGAACTATTTGAAAATTGAACATGATAGTAAACTTAGAAACTGAAGAAGAGGGCTTGGAGTAATGAACTAACTCTCACTTTGGTCTATGCAGGAAGCTCAGACAGAGTGAGAGCAACATTCATAGAGACTTAGAGACACCACCACCACCACCGTGATTAGGGTGTAGCAAATATCCTCGCCACGAGATCTTACTGACCCTCCAGGATGTTAATACCACCTTACATGGAGGCTCAGTAGGAGGGCATTCGGGAAGACATGATAGAGTTACTTCTATCGAGGGACATGCACCTCCTCCACTCAATGAGGAGAAAAGAGGAGAGAACTCCCATGCAGAGTCAATCAGAGTGAATTCACCACCTAGGAGACAAGGTGACATAGTTCTGGAGCATAGAGAGAGGTCTCAGAGCCCTAGGCTTAGGGATGAGCTTGCAAAGAGGCCTAGAGGCTGACAGACCACACTAGCAGATCACATCAGGGAGATCCTAAAGCTTAGGCCCTCACATTACTCAAGTGATACATGTGGATTTCAGGCAAAGGCCTAGCTAGTGAGCTTGAGCGGTTGCTTCAAGCTTTTTCCTTGTTCTAGTAACACGAAAGCTCATGTTGCGATCCATCTACTGAGGGATGGAGTAGGAGTGTGGTGGAGGACAGAGGAGTAGAAGCTCCATGTTGATTCAAAGATAGTGACTTGGGAGTTATTTGAGGAGAGATTTAGGAGCAGATATCTATCACAGAGGTTCATCCAGCAGAGGATTGATGAGTTCCATGACCTCCAACAGGCTACCCTTTCAGTGGCAGAGTATGAGAGTAGATTTCTAGATCTACATATGTATGTAGAGTACATGTAGGATGAGCAGTGTGGATTCACAAGTTCATTTGGGACCTAAACTTATACATTGGAATTGTAATTCAAATTCACTACCCACGACTTTAGCAAAGGCCATCTAGAAGGCCTATATTGTAGAGGAGACTCAAGGTAAAATACAACAGCTAGAGACCGATCAAGAGCCGCATTCAAAGCAGATATAGGACATTAGATCGAGAGGTTCGGACCTCCTCCTCATGGTGGGAAGCATTCAACACAATCATCCTTTAGGCCACAAAGCATAAGAAAGCAGAGTAGTCTTTCCCACCATATAGACCTCCACAGAGAGTTGATGCACGAGATAGGTCGAGTATGGGTCCTACTCCTAGGGGTCCCATCATTACATAGGGTGGACCTAAAGCTCAATCAGCTAGAGATTTCCAAGAGAGGCCACAAGTAGACCACAACTAGGTCATTAGCATCCACACCATAGGCTTCTAGGGCACCTACTAGAGGTGTTTCTCCTTGGAGAGGATCATGAGGTTGTTTTGGATGTGGAGTAGCTAGACATTTCTGGAGAGATTGCCCTCAAAACCCTAATAAGGGTAAGGTGCCAATTTCGAGCCGACAGCTTGGTGATATTGGGCACAAATCATAGGATTTATGTAGCGATTGAGAACCACCAGCAGAGCACCGAGCACGGTCATGAGACCACATGTAGCATTGGTGGTATTCCTATCTTTGTATTGTTTGATTTTGGCTCTTCTAATTCTTTCATTGCACCATCTTTAGTAGAGTGATGCAGGCTGGTGGTAGTTAGGAAAGGTCTTAGTTGGGATGTCAAGATGGCTTTTGGAGCCAAGATCTCTATGGACTCCTTAGTTAAGGAGTGTGTAGTGGATTTGGGAGCATTCACCACCACCTCGATCTCCATATTCTTTAATTGGGCTCATATGGAGTTATATTAGGTATGGATTTTCTATCTTCACATAGGGCCAAGATGGATTACTATCACAAGACTATATCTTGTGTGGATGATTTGGGAGTAGATTCGGTGATTACGGGGGTCGGGAGACCCATTTTTATTCGCACCATTTCCGTTATGCAGCTTAAGCGGTGTGTGCGATGGGGTTGTCGATGTACATTGTTACAGCTTAGTGACAGTCGAGGATGGGTCTAGTGGACCATCGCGATGATCATCCCATCTTGAGAGATTTTTCTGATGTATTTCCAGGGGAACTATCGGGGATGTCACCCCCACGTGAGATTGATTTCCATATTGACCTAGTTCTTGGAGCAGAGCCTATCTCACGGAACCTTATCGGATGACCACCCCAGAGCTCTATGAGCTCAAGTTACAGCTTGAGGGCCTTTTGGAGAAGGGCCTTATCCATCCTAGTGTATCCCCTTAGGGTGCACCGGTCTTCATGAAGAAGAAGGATGGATCATTGCGGTTGTGTATTGATTACCGCCAGTTGAACAAAGTGACGATCAAGAATCGTTACCCTCTTCCTCATATTGATGACTTGTTTGATCAGATGAAGGGAGCCACGGTGTTCTCTAAGATTGATCTCAAGTTGGGCTACCATCAGTTGAGGATTTTAGAGGTATACATTCATAAGACTGCCTTCTACACGAGATATGGGCACTATGAGTTCACAGTGGTGCCTTTTGGTTTGACGAATGCCCCTGCAGTGTTCATGAGTTTGATGAATGGGGTATTCAAAACCTTTTTAGATTGCTTCATGCTCATATTCCTTGATGACATCTTGATATAATCACATACACGTGAGGAGCATGAGGATCACCTTCGGCTGTGTTCTTGATGTCTTCGTGAGTAGCAGATTTATGGGAACTTGGAGAAGTGTGCTTTCTTCCAGACAGAGGTGCAGTATTTGGAACATGTTATTTCCGGGGAAGGTATCACAATCAATCCTTCTAATATTAGAGCCATTATGAATTGGCCAGCAAGACTACTACAGCTGACCAAGGTGTGTACAGATTCATGGGGTTTGTAGGATACTACCAGAGATTTGTTCAGGACTTCTCTCAAATTGCACACCCTATCACTTCCCTTCAAAGGAAAGGGAAGAAGTTTGTTTGGACAGATAGATGCAAGTAGGCCTTCAAGACATTGAAGGAATGCCTCACTACATCACCCATTCTTGCAGTTTCGGATCCACAGGGTGAATTCTTTGTTTGCACAAATACTTTTTAGCAGGGCTTGGTGGTGTGTTGATGTAGGATGGTAGGGTTATAGCTTTTGAGTCTCACAAAATCAAGGATCACGAGCTTAATTATCCTAACCATGATCTTTATCTTGTGGCGAGTTGTGCATGCTTTGGTTAGATGGAGACACTTTCTTCTTGGATGGAGATTCACACTCGGAAATATCACTTGAGCCTTTGCCACCTCTTCGCATTGCCCCAATCTAAATGCCCGTCAACGATGTTGGATGGAGTTTCTTTGTGAGTATGACATGGAGAAAGAGCATGTGAAGGGGAAGGAGAATGTGGTAGCGAGATGCTCTCAAAGAGATAAAGACATGTGGTTATGGCCACTACAGTGAGCACAAATTTACAGAGCAGGATTCTTCAGCAACTTCCTCTTGACAACTTCTACATGACAAAGATGAGTAGAGATAGAGTCACAGATACCCCTTGAGGGTAATTTTGATGGTTTCACCTAAGAGGCATATGGTATTCTCGAGGCACGAGGTTAGATATATGTCCCCAGAGATGGAGGCTTGAGGTAGGACATCTTGGTAGAGGCACATCGTGCACCCTATTCAACCCATCCTGGGGTGAAGAAGATGCACACCACTTTGCGAAAGTTGTATCACTTTGGAGAGGACTTCGTCGAGACATGGCTCAGTTTGTGTCATGATGCTTAGAGTGCCAGAGGGTTAAGGCCAAGCATCAGCATCTAGCAAGTCTTCTTTATCCTCATGCCATACCAAAATGGAAGTGGGACACCATTTCCATGGATTTCATTATTGGACTACCTATGTCAAGATATCACCACGATGCCATTATGGTCACGGTTGATAAATTGAAAAAAGTGGCTCACTTTTCTCTAGTGAATACCACTTATATAGCTAGAGTAGTGGCACAAGTATATTTGGATGAGATCGTCAGGTTGTATGGGATCCCACGGAAGATCATTTGTGACCGCAAATCCCTTGTACATGTCACACTTTTAGATGACCATGCAAGTATGTCCTCGGGATGAGGATTAATTTCAGCATAGCTTATCATCCTGAAATAGATGGAAAAATTGAGTGAGTAAATCATATTTTAGAGGATATGCTCATGATGTATGTGATGGATCAGCAATCTAAGTGGGAGGAGTACCTATACTTAGTGGAGTTTTCCTATAATAATAGTTTTCAGATTTATATAGGCATGGCTCCTTTCCGGATTCGTATGGTAGGGAGTGCAGGACACCCCTTAGTGCCGAGGATAGGTTGGAGGATAGAGTATCTCTTGGAACAGCTCTTTTGCAGGGACATGGAACAACGGGTAGTGTTGATCGGTAGATATTGCGGGAGGCACAGGACAGGAAGAAGAAGTATGCAGATCAACATAGGATTGATCGTAGCTTTTATGTGGGCATGAAGGTGTTCCTTCGTGTTAGGCCACAAAATATCCCTATCCACTATGGAAAAGGTTCTAAGTTAGCTCCTAGATTCATTGGTCCTTTCAAGATCTTGGAGCATATCGCCCTTTTACCTACCATCTAGCATTCCACCCACTTGTCTTGCATACATGATGTGTTTCATGTTTCGTCCTTAGGAGGTACATTGTAGATCCTTCTCATGTGTTGGATTAGACATCATTGCAGGTGCAAGATCAGGGGAAGGTGATAGTGGAGTCCATCCGTATCATGACATAGGACCCTGGCCTTTGAGGTAGAGAGATTGATTAGGTACAGGTACATTGGGATAGATATGATGAGACTATGACCACTTGGGAGGATGCCACGGTATTACGAGTGTTGTTTCACATTTGTTCCAATGACTTCCAGGAGGAAGTCGAGTCTACGGGGAGGGGGATGTAGTGCCCACTTTCCTTTGATATTGTTTAGATATTGATCTTTCTACTGTTGATCTCATTTTGGGAACATTATTATGTTTTGACTTAGTGTGGTGTGTATATGTTAGATCATGGATTTTTATGGACCTTGATTCAATTAGCATGCATGATGATTATTGGAGACAGATTATATATGGATGATGATACACTACTTGATATGGACAGGTTATTGATGTTGATTTTAGACATGTGACATTTGATATTATGAGTAGCTCTAGTATAGAGATTCTTTGGATGATGATATAGTGGTAAAATTGAATTTAAAATGATAATGTTGAATTCTTGATATTTTTGTGATTTGGATTTGATATTTATATGTTTCTTATATCATTTTGGATGTTCTGATATGGCCATAAGGCCAAGGAGGTATTGTCATTTTATAGGTTAAAATATCACAACAATGTCGGGGACTGGAGACTAACCATATTTGAATTCCAGTGAAATAAACAAGGTTGCCATGGCAACTATAATTGTTTGTGTGTTGTGTTGTGTTAGGATTTCCCATGGGAGGATTTCCATTATATGTGACCATGGGATATATATGTATTTTATTTATGTGTTCCTTTTTATTATTGTTGTATGTATTTTTATTTGTAATGTGTTCCTTTTATTATTTAATTTAAATGTGATAGTTTTAATGTGATATTCATATAGTTAAATTTTATTTAATTTAATTGGGACGTGGAATGTAAGTAATAAAGTTTTGTCTTAGTTATTAATTAAATTGGAATTATGTTATGTATAACCATAGGTTAAATAAATAAATCATTATGTCAAAAGAGTGTAATAAATGAAGTCATAGGTATTAATGAATGTTGTAAGAATGTGTAAGAGGATGTAAGAGATGTGTAAGTGATGTGGAAGTTTGTGTAAGTCAGATTTTGGAGTGTAGAACACTCCATCCTCAATGGAACTCGAATTTGTCCTTGAGGGATGCATTTTGAGGGTTGTGGGACAAGTTAGAATTATCCCACACCTCTCAAAATCATACACCAACCATGCCTATGGGTTGGGAGTAAATTTAATCCTTTTAATTAAAATTTGAGATGACTAGGTGTAAGTCTTTATTGCACTTTACTTACAAATTTTTAATTCACTACTTGATAAAGTATGGGTTAATTTTGAGTTTGTAAGTTAATTTTCATCTCCAATTATTGTGTTTAATTGTGAGGTTGAACTTCTTCTTTTGGGGTTGAGTAAGAATTATGTGGCATCCCACTTGGAATCCACATCATCCTCTCCCTCCCTCTCCTTTAAAATACAAATTTTCTCCTCTTTTTGGGTTGTTGAAACTTTTCTCTTTCATCCTTGGGTTGAATTTTAATTGCTATTGGATCTTGCTTTGTGGAAGGAGTTGGAAATTTTTTTTCATGCTTATACCTTGCTGTTTTAGGATTGTATTTTGAGAACTGTAGGAACTACTAGTTGGGAAAGCAATCTCCACTATGGAGAGGTAGGGTCTTGCCTTTGTAAAATGTTATTTTTCCCTTTTCTTGCATGCATTTTTTTGAACTGTGTTTGTGTTTGCATTCTTGGCTGGTTGGGTAGAATTCTTAGGGCAAGGTGTAGGAGAAGACTATGGGGTTTCATATGGGGGCATAAGGGATTGCCAATGGCACTTATTCTTTGTGGAGGGAGTGTTGGTTTGGGATCCACCTAGGAAAAGAAATTGCTTGCATTTCTTACTCTTGGGGGCATAAGGGAGAAACTTTGGGGGCATAAGGAGGGGTTGGGAGATATAAGGTTTATGGGATTTGGTATGTTTAATGGCGGTATGCATTTGGTGGATGCCCAATTCCAACTTGGGAGGTATAAGGAGCTCCCCATAGCTCTTGCTCTTGTTTGGCTTGCTTGAAGAAGCCTTTGTTTTGATTGTAACTATTGATGTAGTTGTGAACTACATCTTTCTTGATTTATGTTTTTATGTGAATGTGAAAATGTGCTTGTATGTGAAAGAAGCCTATGTTGCCATGTGTTGATATTCATGCTCCATTTCAATATGGTTGGGGCTCGGGGGCCAATGGGGAAAGATGGATTCTCTTTTCCCATTGGATGTCTTGGTTGGGTGGAGAGCGTTGCCTTTCCCCCTTCCTTGTTGTGATCAAAGTTGAAAAGAAGAAGAAATAGGCATGCTGCTGTTTGGAGAAGAAATTACAGTTTGATAGTCTTATCCCTTTGGAGAAAATTCAATGTAACCTTTCCCACTTCGAGTGGATGAGTGTATAAATGTTGTAATATGAAGTTATTGTATTGATAGTAGATGTTTGAAATTGAAATCGAGAATGTAAAGAAGAAGTATATTTGATCTCTGTTCTATTTTGGAAAGAAAATGTAAATGTTATTCCATGCTTTGTAAATTGAAATTTGATACCAATTCAAATTGGAAAAGAGACCAATTGTAAAAGTGTTATTGAATTTTGAATAAAGGATTGAAGTATTTTTCAAATTGTATTGTATGCTGGAATTGAATTGTTGTCAAGAAGATTGAGATTTCTGTGTTGGAAGAAAATACGTATGAGAAAGCTAAACTGTATTGTTCTCATTTGAATTGTGCATTCGAATTGAAATCTAAATTGTAATTTAATTTAGAATTGAATGGCTATCTTAATCAATAAAATGTATTTGAATAAGCTTAGGAATCACATGCACATCCAAATTACCAAAAATTGATGAACAAATTTAAAAGAAACAATTCACTGTTTTAAAACTCAAATTTGGCAATGCACATTTAATAAAAATGAGTAGTTCGACTTTATACTCAAAAATAAATTATGAAACTTGAAATTTACACTTAAGAGGACTTGAGGAATCCAAATTCACTAAAACAATCAAGAATAAATCTCTAAAACCCAAGGAATTTCAAATCGGAGCTTGCACAAATCTTTTTCCCACAATTGTTGGAAAAATACAAACTTGTATAAATGAACAAATTGATTTCACTAAAACACCCTAAACTCTCCCTAGACTAGTCCTACATGTCCATTTGGCATGTCGAGTGAAGGAGGAGTTCTAATTTTATTAAAATTATTATTTGAAAAACTACCAATTCACATATTAAAATCCTACGAGATCAATTTCTTAAAATTGACCCTTGAAACTTCATCAAAATCAAAAATTGATTATTGCTGCACAAAGAGAATTCTGAGAGCTTTCTGGAAAGTCCTTTTTTCCCAAAATGGAGTTTCCCATCAAAATTTATGGCCATTTGAAGTTTTTACTTCAAAATGGCCAACCAAAAATAAATCTAACTTTACTAAAATCAAAATTTGAACTTTGGAAAAAATTTCCCAATAAATTCGCGACCCCGCAACACTCTCAACCAATCATGTGTCACCATGTGGCACTTAGGAGGGGCAAAATTATTGAAAACTTAACTTTTGAAAAAAATTCCTTTGGGAAAATTTTCCCAATTTTCTCCGCAACCCCACGAACCTATAGCAAATCACATGCTGACACGTGGCTTGGCGGGTGCGTGCGTAAGAAATTTTGAAAACTTAATCTTTTTCCTTTTGGAAAAATTTCATCATTTTCCCCACTGCCCGCATACCCACAACCAATGGGGTGCTGACACGTGTCCTGGTGGACGCACGGGCCCGCACGAGTTCTTTGGCTTTTAAACCTTTTGGTGCAAAATTTTAATTCCCTCCATCGCTCCGCCGCCAACTGCATCCAATCATATGATGCCATGTGGAATTTTTAGTGATGGCAGAGGAGGAAAGGAAAAATTCCTTTAGAAAATTTTAGGTTTGGACTTAGGGAAAAATTCCCAATTTTTCCCCGCCGCCAATAGGCGTTCGACACATGGCACTAGGGCATCGGCATGCACGCGGACCTTTTTGTCCTCTTAGCACTTTTGGTAATTGAGACTCAAAGTCTCAACCCACTCCATCGGCCTACTGATCCTTCTAGCCAACTAGAGCATGCCACGTGTCCCTTTTGTCGGCCTGCGAGCGTGCGCGGAGGTGTTTTGCGCCTTACGCCTAAGGAAGGGAAAATTTCTCCCTGAAACTCCGCCACCCCATAACTTGAGTTTTACAAGGATTTAGAAGGACTTCTTTATATGGTTGGAAAGGTGAGAAAATTTCCTATCCAATGAGAATGATTTAGGAAAGTTTTGATGACTCTAAATGTGTGAAAAATCAAGTTGAACCCTGTAATCCTGTTTGGGCAAAGATGAGAGGGATTTCACTCTCCTAACCTAAGAGATGAATTTAACTTCTTGTTAGCCCTTGTGCCTTGTTTTTGTTTGTTTCTTGGAGTACTTGTTGCAAGTGAGTATTTCTTGTTAATCCTTATCTGGTTTGCACTAACTATGATCTTGTAACCTTCTTTGCAAACACCCTTAACAAAAAAAATTATTCCATAATTTTTCCTAGCTAAACCTAGTTTGTTTCTTGGTCTCAAGTGGTAGTTTGAAGTGGGAATTACAAAGGAATCCATATATCTCATCTAAAAGTACTAAAACATCCTCTCTCTAATTATTTTATTAAGATCCAAGTCAAAGAAAGCATGGTAAAATCAATTGTCAAATCTAGTTGAGCTATCTAGATATCACATGCTAGGTAGAGAACGATGTACAATTTGAGTCTTCTTTTTTTAGTGATAACATCGGTGGTGCATGAGGGTTTCCACAACCCTTCAAATGTTTATTGTGTGACTATTCATCTATAGATAGGGTTTGAGATGATTTTTAATCCATTTAGAGAGCCTCGTTGCATGTGTGAAAACTACGGTTTAACAATGATAGAAAGATTAAGGAAGGTGAGAAACCTAGAAAGTTACAAGAGAATAATTAGAACATGTACAATACCATATAGAAGGGGATAGACCATGTGGTATGGTTATGACCTAATGGTACAATCCTGACCTGTGCTATATACCTAGTTGTAAAGGTCATCCAAGTTTAGATTTCCCATTTTCATTGTTGCACAATCCCAAATCTCTTCAAAAATCATCTAAAATAAGCTAAGTTCTTCTATACATCTATTTTATGCTTTTGATTGCATATTATGTTTATTGATACATCGTTAATTCTTTCTATATAATCTAAGTTATAAATCTAAGTTAATGTTTATATTATAACATATTTGTAAGATCAATAATCAAATCTAATCTATTCTACACCTAATTAAATTGACCTAAAATTTAATTAAGGGTTACATAAGATTTATTACCCAAAATATAATATTATGGGTGAGGGAGAGGTTGAGAGTATAGTTATGATATTTAATAGCATAAGATAGATATAATTTAAAAGAATTGTTCTATAAATAAATTATAAGGGATGAGTAATGTCAAGCTCATGGAAAATTTTAGTGGCTAATATTCATAATTTGGATAAAAGTAGGAATTATGGAATATGAATTTGGCTATTTTTATGACCATAGCAGTGCCCACGTTTCACCCAAAATTTCCACAAACATTAATTTTTCCCATGAAAATAGCCAATGGATCTCCAATCCTAACATATATTTTTATTAAATCGCCACATGATTAATGGGCTAGGATTTTAAAATATTCTTGGATCACCAAGAAATCTATGGAACCTTCTTGGTCATTTGGTCTCATTCGTTGACATGTTTGGGAATGTTTTTTGAAATTTGATTAAATTTTCCATATATATATATATATATATATATATATATATATATATATAAACTAATCACTAAGTGGAACCTAATTACTTTGAAGAGAAACAAAATACCTACGCATGTCTCTATTTATGCTCTTGATTTTCAACACGTATCTCCTTCCTTAGTCATCATGTGTCCTCCTCCACGATTGTTAACCCATGAACTGACCCTATCTCTAGACCTGAAAGTTATATTAATTATGAATTATTTTGTGGGCTTCAAGTCTTCTAGAATCCTTTGGTTGGGATATCACCGGAATGGTGACACGTGTCATGTATTTGGTGGGATTTTGGATGTTTGGTGGAGTCTCTATAACTAGTGGGTCTTTTAAATTTGGTGGCCTTTCAAATGTAAAGTGGTCCTCTACTTACAAAGAATGTCTAAGTCCATAATATGATAATTTATCCTTCATTCACCACTCCATAAAAGATTTCATTCAAAAAATATATCTTGTTTTCCAATGCCATGAATGTTGATTTTGAATAATTTACCAACCCAATGAATTTGGTTTTGTCTCAGTAATCACCATGATTTCTATAAGTTTTTTCAAGAAAGTTACTGTAAAATTTTCCTCGGTCAAGCTAAGAGTAAGAGAGGTATTTAGTGGGGAAGATGATATTTTCTATATATTTAGGGATTTAAATACAATACATGGGTGAATATGGAATCAAACCTCATTAATTAATTTTCCATATAATACGATTCTATTTAAGGATAATTTTAGATGTGATGAAGCATTCATTGAAAACCCTTATACTAAATATCTCATTGGAAGATTGAAATATATTCCCCACTCAAATAGTTTTGTCAATTATTTGTTTATTTCAATTCCTAATTCTATAGAATATCTTAATGTTATGGTTATTACATATAATTAGTTGGATAAAATTACAATGTATTTTAAATCTCCTAGTTATCTCAAAAGAATAAATATCCTAAAATATGTGATTAATAAGGACTTGGAGGATCTAACATCTAGGAAAATTGTGAGGAAACTTCTTAGTGGACTTTTAAAAAGGAAAATGTTTGGAACATTATATGTGAAATATTGAAAGCAAGCTGAGTTAAATAACCTTTTTATCTCTTGAAAGGATGGTTTTTTAGTAATATTTACATCTATAAAAGAGAGACTTGATCTTGGATAATAAGTTTTGGAAGGCCATTAAATAAATATTGTTAATTGAAATTACAATGAGGATTTTTGAAATCTCCCACAAACGTTGTCAAAATAATTTTATAAGACTATGTGCCCCACCCTTTGAACCTTGGTATTTAGAGGTTTTAATATCATTGGTAATTATTTTGGTAATATTTATTAAAAGTATCAAATTTCCCTTGAAAATGATGTCATCTAGGTGAGATTAAAGGTTGAGGTTCATCATAGAAATATTGAAACAAAGTATATTATAATTGGCTTTGAGGGTATAAATTGTGTCTAGATAGTAAAAATTTAAAATATTAGAAAATTTTATTTAGTTACTCAATCCAATGTCACATTATTGAATTTTGTAATGACCCTTTAAACCAATTCGTTAGTAGGGGATCAAGGAATTGTTATAAGGTGCATAGGATTTGGGAATAATGATGATGAATTATGTAAGGAACCCAATTGTGTCCCCACTTCTTTATCTAAATTAGAAAATTTTGATATGAAAAAGATAAGGTTGATGGAGCATCCATATATTCTATGGTTCCTCTTATAATGGAAAATGGTTTAGATCGAGAAATAATAGATCCATCTAGAGGTTTTGATGAGGGTGTTATCATAAATTATTTCTTTTTGTAGGATATCTTGAAATATAGTATATACACAAAGACAAGGGTTTAAGTATGGATCTTAATGTTGTAGAAGATATTTATTTTGGGGATATAAGAATGGGATAGGAAACAAAATATGTTTCCTCTCTCCCGGAGGGAGAATTATTTTAGGTCAAGAAGTTGTGGAATATTATATTTTAGAGAAGGTTGATTTGTTTATAGATCAAGAAGTTGTTAAATAATCTACCTTAAATGGAGAGGTGGGAATTTATTGAAATATATATGAATCTAAGTTATATTTTTAAATCCCCATATCTAATTTAAGAATAAATAAGAGGTAAAAATTTGACTTGGAAAAACTTCCTAGATCTTCCTAAAAGTGATTACATCTAGAAATCAAAAGATTACGTAGAATACATGTTTAGTAAAATTAGGAGGAAACACCTTTTAATTAAATTTGAATGCTATCCTTTAAGAGATCAATTTTTTACTAATGGTAAAATATTTTTTGACTGGTATCCTACCCAGATTACTAGGGGCCCAATCTGAGATATTCAAGTACAAACATCAAAATTACAAAAAAAACACTACAAAGGTGAAACACCACGAAGATAAATTAGGAACTACACCAAAACTATAACGATAAAATATCTAAACCACAATAGTAACACAACATTACCTTAACAAAACTATAGTCCAAGATCTAAAAGATAGAGTCATTAAAAACCCAAAAATGGACAGACCCCGGTTTCTATTTCATGATCTTGGAAAAGTTATTTTGAGACTCTCCAGTTTATCCTTGATGTCTTTGAGAGAGGTACCATTTTTGGCCTTTTCTTTTCCCTTGTTGGTCTCCAGCAGAGGAATAATATTGGAAAGAATGTCCATGTTTCCCTTAAGCATGGTGATGATATCACATTGTTTTCTTCTAAGATTGTCATGCTCTTTTTCAATGATTAAAATCATTTTTTCCATTTCCTCCAGTAGATGCTCATCCTTACTACCACTCTCAATGGAAATTTTGTAGCCCCTGACTTTCTCTTTTAGAACTTTACATTCCTTTCTTAGCCAGTTATCATATCATTATGCAAATCCAACTCATTTCTCATGCTTCTAGACTGAGTTTTGTTCCTATCAAGCCTCTTGTCTCCCATGGCTAGCGAGACCGAGGGCACCAATACCCTTGCCTAGGGTAGAAGTAGGTGAATTAGAAATGTTGATGGGATTTACATTACACTTCTTGTTGCCAAGGGATATATCGGAGGATGGGGAGGGGGTCTCTTAGCATGGCCGGAAGGAGAGAGGGGAGTGCGGGGATGGAGTTTACATAACAAAGTCAAAGTGCTTGTAGATCAATATAATGACAAAGTGTGGTGTAAAGGAAGGGATTTTTCCTCGAGTTACTAGATTCACATATTTTTCAAAGGAATGTGATAGGTAAAAGGGAAAATTAACAAAAAAATTCCTTCTGAAGTGATTAAGCAACACCAAATGAAAATAAGGAGTGACTTTAAACTGACCTTCAAGAGTAAGATACTTCATTAAAACCAAATTGACCTTGTCAAATGGTTTTGGCAAAGAATCCCATAGAAACCACTCTTGACATGCGTAAGACACTCTTCCCCCTTAATAAATTTGGTTTCCTCTTCTTTCCTATCATAGTTTTTCTTATAAAACCTCATACATTTGGGATGGAGGCCGGTGATGCCTGAGATCATCTCTTTCATGATGATAAATATCTCATTATTGTAAGTCACCCTTATTTCCTTACAATTCTTCATGAACTACTTGAGACATGTGTAGGTCGTGCCCTATAACTAGATCATGATGTGGTTGAAGCACCCTTTCTTCGTAATCTCCCACAATTTTATGTCCTCCTTCCATTGGGAATTATTGATTGGCTTGACCTGGAGATATCACCCCCCATGGTGTTGTTGTAAACCCTAGGATCCCAGTATGAGAGAGTGTAGGTCATGGGAATATGAATGGAAAGATAGATAATCCCCAAATAGGAACTAATATATCACACTAAGACCCACATAAAACCAACATTATCCACTTGAGTGCTTTCCTTTCAATGACTTAATGATTTCTTAGAAATTAGGAGGTAATGAATTAAAATGAGACCAAGTGGTGTAATTATGAGAAAGAACACCCACATTGGAAGTTAAATCAATAATTTTGTTTCCTTCTCTATAGATATGATTGAAGATATAGCTAGAAAAATAATTGGTGAAGTAGGTAGCCTCATCAATGTATTTTTTAATGGACCAACTAACTTTAGGAGAGCCATTCAGAAACTTATGATATTCATAGAATCAACCTCCATGACCATGTTCTGCAAATTGAGAGAAGAGGATAATCTAATTCCCCATAAAGATACCAATGATTTTGTAAAGTTATTGGTATTAATTCCCATAGGTACAGTAAAAGAAGTTATAAAATGACCTCCTTCCCCACAAATACACCCTCCACCTCCGAACTCCCTAGGTTACCCTTAAAGACCCCATCAAATTTTAGTTTAAAATAACTAGGATTAGGAGGTGACCAAGTAACAAGAATTTGGTCAATCCTTGTAGGAGGATATTATTAATAAAACAAGGAACATTCCATTTCTAAAGAAATTTTTACTCCTCTTCATTCTGAATGAGATTCTTTTTAGTTCGTATCTAGATATATCATGTTTAATGTCCTCCAATAGTTGATTGATCCGTCTCATTGATAGATGGTTTTTTGTTGTTAAAAATGCTATTATTCTATTTACATATGTACCAAATAATATGTGGAAAGGATAGCATCCAAATTCTTTTAACAATCGGTGTTTAAAGGGTGGATGTCATTGTCACCATGCTGAAAAGATATTTTCCGAAAGACCCATTTGATTCCCATAAAAATAAAGAACGCATTCCATACCTAAATGGTATAAGTACAATGTAGGAAGTTGTGATTGAAATTTTCTTCAAAGGCTTCACCTATTCAGAATGTGTTGCCCCCTCTTGATCCAGCTTATCCATTTTTAATATCTTTTTTAATACTAAGTCAAGGAATATATTTATCTTGGGAGTCAATTCTTTGAACCAGACCTTATTCCACTCAATTGAAGAAGGTTGATTGTAGAAATCATATTATATCCACTCTTCACTCAATACAATCCTTCTAAGGAATCTTCCCAAATGATCTCATCAAGGGTGTCTCTAACATCAAGATGGTGTGCACGAATAATATCCTACGGGTTTTTGACCACTTATAATATATTTTGATCAATGTACAGAAGTTTAATCCAACTTTTACCATCATTATTCCTTCTAATATAATCCTTGAATCTTTTTCCAATCATTATGGAATAAGGGGCTATCATTTGAGACCAATCTTACATGTTCTTTAGTGGAGAGTGAGATATCCATTTTCCTCCTAAAATGAGATGTCTTTCCCATCACCAATGTTCTACTTGGTTCCCCTAATCAGTAGTTGTCTATAATTAAATAGATCATTCTAGGATTGGGGTCCCGAGGAAAGATCATCTCTATGAATCTATGTGTTGCTTTTGGTATTCTCTAAGTATTAGGCTCTAGCCGCACTAGTTCACGATATGTCTTCTTTCATTAATCTCTAACCCATTTTGTCTACCATAGCTTTATTCATCTGATTAATATTTTTAATACCAAGTCCTCCAAATATATTGGGTTGACACACCTTGTCCCACATAACTAGATGAAATATGTCATGCTCTTCAACACCACTCCAAAGAAATCTTTTTTGAATTTTCTCAATTCTATCAATGATCTCCCTAGGAAATTTGAAAAGAGACATTAAGTAGATATATATATATTGAAATGTGTTGTTAATAAGGATACATTTACCTACTTAGGATAGGAAAGATCCTTTCCATGTAGCTAATTTCCTCTGAAATATTTCAATAAGGTTGTTCCAAACCTCAGTAGGAATTTTACCATGAAATAAAGGCATGCCAAGATATGAGGAGTGAAGGGGACTGATGTTGTAGCCTAAGATATCTGAACTATTTTTGTATATAGGGACAAGAGTATGAAAAAATAATAGATATCTCTTGTCAAATATAATCGCTTACTCCCAAAGCATATTCATAGTCCATGAGAATAGATTTCAGCTTCTTTGCTTCAATCATTGAGGCCATAAGAATGAATATAGTGTCATCAATGAAGTATTGATTAGACACTTTGAGTTTGAAAGAGGAAGGTTTAAATCCTTTCAAATCTCCCATGTGAACAACATGAGCCACCCTTCTGCTTAAAAATTCATCCATTAAGATAAAAGGGAGAGGTGATATCGGGCCCCTTTCTCGTATTTATCTATTGCTTTTGAAGAATCCATTAGGAGAACCATTTATAAGCACTTTGAAATCATAGGAGATGAAATGAATTTGAAGATGTTTTTTCTAAAAAGCTTGGAGAAGTCAAAATTATCAAGAAATTAATTGAGAAATTTCCAAAAGAGTCGAGTTGAAAGATTTATTCATATCAAGCTTAACTATCATTTCATCCTTTTTAGCTTTCTCCATAGAATGGATAGCTTCATGTACACGAACAATACCATCCTAGATTAATCTTCCTTTGAAAAAACCATCTTTCTCGCTTGTGAAAGGAGGCTCAAGAGGATAGGTTGTAGTCTAGAAGAGATGGGTTTGGTGAAGAATTTGTAGAGAAATTAGATAAGTTAATTGTTCTAAAGTTCCTAGCACCTTTATTTTTAGGAATAATTACAATAAAGGTGTTGTTTATCTCTATAAGAAGGCTTCTAGTTCTTATGAATTCATTTATAGCTTTGAGAATATAGTGGGTCATTTGTTGTTTTTATTGCCTGAAAGTTCCTGTATTGCGTCAAAATAATCCTAAAGTGCCATATTAGCCTTTTTCGCCAAATACCCAGATGCCCAAAATTGTTTTATTCTGTCGTCGGGATTTGTCTGCGGGAAATTTGTATTTAATTATTTTGAGCCCCGTATGAGGCTATTTGCGCTCTGTTTTGACTCCATTATGAGCGAATATGTTATTATTCCTATGTACCAGAAGGATTTTAACTTATTTTAAGTTTTGGGCTTTATTTGTAACTTTTGGCAATTTTTCGTGTTTTTGTGGTGTCCGTTCATTTTACGTAAAATTTCTGGAGCAGCAACTCCTTTGCGGGTAAGCCCGATTTTTGGCTGGAGCAGTGGAAAACATACACGCACATTTTCCCGGAGGAAGTCGTCATCGGAGTGCGGATCAGGGAAAAAGCGAAGTCGTGCCTGAAAAAGCCCCTGCGAGGATGGCGCATTTTTGAAAACAAAGGATTTAAGGCTGCGATGGGAAAAATATAAGCCGCAGGCAGGGTGGGAATTGTATACCTGCCTGGCAGGGTACTTTTTCCCGTGTTATAAAAGTCACTTAAGCTGCAGTGGGAAAAATAGAGGCTGCAGGCAGGTGGGAATTTATTGCCTGCCTTGCAGGGTAAAAATTCCCATGATATAATAAAAGGAAAGTGACTTAAGTGAAATCATGGGATTTTAGTGCCTGCCTTGCAGGGTAAAGAATCCCATTGTCAAAGTCAAATCACTTAAGTGGATCACGGGATTTTGGTGCCTGCCTGGCAGGGTAAAGAATCCCATTATGGAAAAATTCTTAAAAATAGAATTACATGTGCAAAAAAGTGCGCCCCCTTTGGTGATAGATTAAAAAGATTAAATTGATTATTTTTAATAATCTTTCTTCTTAAAAAAGTGCGCCCAAGCTTGAGGAGGTCAAAAAGTCAAAGAAGGAATAAAAGAAAGGAATTAAATTAATTAAATTTAATTTATTTAGTGGCTGCCCCCTTCCTCTCAAAAAAGTGCGCCCCATTTGGGCATTATTTAATGTTTTTGAAGCATTAAAACATTAAATTAATTTCTATTTTCGAGTGGCTATGGTCAAAGCACCTTTGTGGGGCTTGAGTGAAGTCTTGTGTGAAGGATTAAATTGGATTAATTTAATTTATTGGATGGCTGTCCTTAAACATGCTATTTTTAAAAGAGAAAAGCATGATTTTTAATTAATTAATTGCCTTTAATTGTTAGGGCAATTATTAATTATAGAATTGTGAAGGTTATATAAGCATGGGCAGCCATATGGGTGAATAATTTAATTCACGGGTAAGAATTGCAGCAGGAGGAAAAGTGCGCCCCCATTAGAGGAAGGATTTTGTTCGAGACAAAGTGCTAACAAGGCTAAAAGCTTCAGTTTGGCGCATGCTTTGGAGAAGGTTGATCTTCGTCTGCATAGTTGTTTTCACAGGTGTTACAGGAGCTCAGGTGTTGATTGAAAGGATTCATGCTCTCTTTATGTGCAAATTAAACACCAATTTTTGGGGCAGCAGGCTTGAAAAGTGCAGATTTTTATAATTTAAATTCACTATTCATGCTCCGGTGGCCATTTTTGTCTGAATAAATTACAGGAACTCATTACAGGTGCTTTATAAAAGAAAAGAGTTTTTATCAATGTCCAATACATTGCAAATATCCTCCGAATCTGAAGAATTGTCCAGATCTGCACCAGTATTGAAGAAATCCGGCCAAGTTAGAAGAAAAAGAATTATTCAGACAAAGATTGATAAAGCCATGGCGAAAGGAGATGAAAAAGAGAGCACGATGGATTCATGCATTGCTTCCAAACTTTCAGACATAGGAGACACGGATCTAGGCCCAGAACCTCTTTCTGATTTGATTGATAGATCCAGAGCTGGAAAGACTTCACTCATGCGTGCGGTCAAAAGTAGTGGAATTATTCGAGCTGCAGCTTTCCCGTGTATAGCCCAATTGCCAGAGTTTGTGATGGAGTGTGCTAGATCTTATCATCCTTCATCCAGATCAGTGCGTGATGTTGCGGGAAAGACAATAATTCGTTTGGATGCAGAATTCTTCAATTATTGTCTGAAGATTCCAGTGCGAAAGGTGGTGACTTCTATTAGCATTCAGGATGCTGACAGTAGGTGGGAAAAGCATAGAGCTGATTGTGTGAGCATCATGAATAGCCGGTTCATGAAGAAGCCTAGATCCCCTTCCAAGTTCCCGAGAACTCTTCCACGATCCAATTTGGTGCAGGAGGCGGATGATATCGTCAAATTGCTATGCAGGTTGAATGGTGAAGCGAATGCCTACACTTTCCGGACATGGATGTATGCTTTCATCAGGACCATTGAAATCAACAAGGTTGATTCTATAATCAATTGGTCAAAAATTATTAGCAGCAACATCGGTGAGCAAGCTGCGGGCGTGAAGCGTACCTTGACTTCAAGATGACTTCATACTTGGTGTATCTTTGCGGCTTCACGGGTGTCTTTTCCAAGGCTTTGGATAGATGTGGTATTCTTTCGAGGATCCCATTTTGAGTGCTACCCACGACTTCTGTACTGCGTGCGTGCGAGAGGACTTGAAGTGATCAGCGATGACTTCTTCTACGATTTCATCTGCAGGTTAGACAAAGACTTGAAGACTCACAGGGTAAGCAAGGAAGCATGGGAAGCAGTGTCCAAGATTGGCAGTGTATTCATCCAGTTTGCAGATTTCACATACCTCAGGGTTACGAGCTTTTCAGGTGAACCAATAAAGATGCCCAGGTACCCGAGTGACAGATTGATCGCCATGGAGCTGAGCAGGCAACTTGTGGAGTTACACGACCTTCAGTCGAAGCGGCACAAGTCTACGGGCTTCTTCCCACTCACTGTGGATATTACAGTTGCATCAGCATTCACAGAGCTCGAGGGATGGAAGCACAAATGTTGTCCGAGTATGAGCAAGAGTTCTTCCCTGCGCGGCTTAATTTCGATCCATTTGGAATAGCCAGGAAGACAATCTCCCAGGAGTACGCACATGTGCCTTCGTTAGAAGATTTATGGATGAAGTGCAGAAGTGAGTACGAGGTTAGAAAGAAAGATTTCAGCAGGCTATCGGCAAAGCAAGTATTTGACTTTGGACTAGCGCGGATACCTGCGGATCTTAAAGATGATGGGAACGTGGTACTTGACACTTACCATCAAATGGGAGGAGATAAAGCTATCTTTGCGGGGATAGCATGGCGGCTGCATGACACAATAGAAGAAAGATCTGGGCTGTGTTGGTGAATACTTGAGCTGTTCTTGTGAAGGGATATTGCCTTGATGAAGCATTGATGAATCAAATCACGAGCAACTTGGCACGAGGAGATTCCCTCAAGCGAAAGCATGAAGGAGAAAGCATCAGAAGGTCCGAGAAGTTGAAAGTACACAGAAGATCTCAAGAGAAAGAGAAGACCACTTCTACGACCATAGCTTTGACTCCGACTTCTCCAGTACCTAGAGGATCACCAACTATTGCACCACAGCAGCAGGATGCTTCCATGCCTTCATTGAAACCAACAACGTTCGTCTTCTCTCCAGCCACCACTTCGTTCATCACCCGTTCGAGAGATGTTGAAGGCTGCGATGACGGAGTTCGAAAGAGCTTTGTCCTTGGATGTTTGAAAGATGGCAGCCATGATAATCTTGTGGCACTTTCGATGGAGAGGATGCGGGCGGGAGATGGTAGTGCACTCGGCGACTTCTCACTCTCAGAAGTAATTTCTCGGAATGGTTAGCTTTGCGGTTGGTTCGGAAGCAAGAGTAGAGATGAACTTAGAGGAACATGACTTGCACGGCTACTTGAGGATCGAGCGAGAAGAGGCAGACGAGAAGGCCTAAAGTTGCTAAAGCAACTTCTAGGTTGATCATCGAGGATTCGGGAGAGAAGTTTCTTTGAGATATCAATTCCGGCGGAAGGAAAGGTAGAAGAGGAGCTCACGGCGAAAGATGTGACGGTGACCAAAATACCACTCGGTCAAGCTACCCTTTGAAAGGATTGAAGCGGGACACGCGACGTTCTTTGGATGCTTTGTTCCTTAGGCTTGCAGGTGAAAAGGCGGAGAAAGAAGAGGCTGCGAAAGCAAATATCTCAATTATGTGAGATCATAGCCAAGGTTGCTAAACCTTCCGTTCGACCCATTTCGGTGCGCGGTGAGTGATCATCTTATGCGGGAAATGGAAGATGCAAGCAATCAAGTAAAGGCTATTGACGAATGGAAGGATCGATTATTCGTCAAGCTTACATGTGCACTTGGGAAGTGCCGGCCCACCTTAAAGGTTATGAGCGATGCAGCAAATCAACTAAAGCAACGATAGAAAGCATAGAAGGAATGAATACGATTGCGAGAGAGTAACTTTGAGTATTTTGGCGAGATCAACAAGGCTGGGAGATGTATTGGTTGCGAACAAATTGTGCGGATGGATCGGTCGAGAAGGGAAGCAGCTAGAGTTTGCGGTATCTTTCCGTTTGGAGATCTGCGAGTTTTCTTGAAAAGGATGCGGCGCGCTTGAGAGTAGAACATCAGATTTGCGGACGGTATCATTTCTTTCAGAGGAAAGAGTGGATGGAGGTGTTACTTCATACGTGCGGATTATTTCTAACGAGGTGCATGATTCCTGGAAAGTTCTCTTGATGGTACAACAAAGAGAATTGATAAAGCTACCAAGCCTTTCACGATGAACTCTATCGGTAGAGTGGTGTGACACTTTGCGAGACGAGACATTGCGAGATTTGGGCCAAGTTTGGAAGAAGTGGAAGCATGCGGCAAAGTGTTGAATGAAGGGTTGCTTTGCGATCGGGACGAGAAAAGGAAGCGATGCTAAAACAGATGGAAAGATGCTGAATTATATGTTCGACAAGTATATCAGATATCAGAACAAGAAGAAGATGTAGATGTTACAGCTGGCATGACTTCTTCTATTCTTTCTTCTTCTACTTTCTATGTTCCCGGATGAAATTGTAAACTTCTAAGTTATTGGTTTTGCAACCATTACTTGAAGTCATGTGGAACCTTTCTATTAGTTAAGTGATACATGTGTCACTTAAGAAGAAGTTAGTTGAGGATGATTGCCAAATGTCATCTTTACTTGTTGTTCATACTTTAGTTCAGTTTGAGTCTTCTATTTGTACTTTCCCTCCTACATTCTATAAGTAGGAGAAGAACCTCCGGGTTAATGATCGATCAGAATTTGTAAGAAGCAATCTTGTGTTCTAGACTTTGTGCTGAACCCCTGAGAGCCACTTGTTGCAGAGGAATACAAAGAAGCAGGTTTCCGGAGAACTTTGTGTCACGGCGTACTGTGTTTCTTGCTTTTAAATCTTAGATCTTTAAAGTAAACTTTGTGTTATTTTAGATCTGGATCTAGAACTACCTTTGCTTTATAATTCTGTGTGTTCAAATCTATTAAGTTTCTTCTATGTGCATGCAATTAGCTCTGCTATCTACTAATTGGGATGCACATCTTCCTTACTTCTTCTCTGTAATACCTTGACTTTCTTCTTCTATAATTTTTCCTTTCTTAAACAGTTGCTTACTTGCTGCAGAACTTCTTAGTTATGGTTCATGAACTAAGTGGTTAAAGTAAAACCCCTGATAGATAAAAACACATTTATATTGACAAATCTGACACGGGAGCCTCACCGGTTAAATGAGGGAGATTTATCTCATGATTGCCTAGGTTTGATGCTATGCGAAAAATCTAGCCAACGATTTTAGCGACTCATTTGAGAAACAACTATCTTTGCAGATCAAAGCTTTTCTATTGAAGATCAGAGTGTTTTCCATACAAATCTCAACCTGGCTGAACGTCCATTCACCCGATCCGTGAAGGCGCAAGGAAGGACTGATCATTTCTTCCGACTGCAGGAGCAATTCAATTTCAATCATCCTCCTCAAGTTAGAAGCCGCAGATCTAGTCTCTCACCAGGAAGGAGAGTACACACCCATCCAGATCCGGATCGTATTCAGCATAATCCGGCGGCTGGAATTATCCATCAAGTCTATCAAGTCTACACAAGGAGGAGACGTGCTCAAGCTAACATGGCGCACCAAATTGTACCTGTTCCATGGGGAGCGGCTTTTGGACCTCTCAACTTGGCTCCACCTATGCACGAGCTGCCAAAGGGATCCAGAAAGAATTTTCCAAAATTCTTTGGAGATGGAAAGCAAAACCCGGATGATCATTTGGCAGCCTTCTTCATATCTTGTGGTGTGCTTGCAGTGGAGCATGAAGATGTCTCAGTCAGGCTATTCATTGAGACTCTACACGACTTGGCTGGAGAATGGTTCTATCGGCTGGCTCCTGGCACCATAACCAACTGGGCGACTATGCGTGAGCAATTTCTAAAAAAGATTCAAGCTGCGCGAGAGGATGCTTGAGCACATGATCACCCAAGCCCGATGCGATTGAAGAAAGAGCCAAATGAGAACATGCGGGACTTTATTGCAAGGTTCCAAAGGATTTTGTATAAAATCCCCACTTCTGCTGCGCATTGAGCGACGAAAATCAAAAGACGTTTTTTATAAACGCTCTATTGCCCGAAGTTGGATATCAGCTAAGAAGGGCAAGACCTGTAAATTTGTTGGAGGCACAAAATGTTGCGGTTGAGGTTGAGGACGACTTGATCATGGCTGGAAAACTCAAACAACCATCTCACAAAGGTGATGGTGCTTCTTCTAGTACTTGATCCTTTGTTGCGAGATTGGCTAATGACATGCTTGCGATCAAGAAGCGAGATCTCTCAAGCGAGGAATGCACCCCCTCGAGAATAGCTCCTACCCGGACCTTGATGGTCAAAATCAAAATCAAAATCGAAACAGACTTGCTTTTGCACCACAGCATTTGGCAATAGAAGCTGCTCCAAGGAATAACTTGGAAACTAATGAAGAGGATCTCGGCATTGATGAATCATTTGATGATGAAGACTTTATAGATCCGTGGCGACTCAATATTGGTTACGGACTACGAATCGATGAGGGCTATTATGAATCTTTTGAAGATTATGATGGTCACACTTTTGCGGTGTTTACAAGGTCTCAGACGCGCCAAAATGCCGAAGCATCCACAAGCGGCCGGAAAGAGAGAGAAGATCCTGGCCCGGATGTTACTATCTTGAAAAGAGGTAGCATTCTTCCTTCTTCATTAGCGCCCAAGGATAAATATTCAAATTCTTTCAATTCACAGCAAAGAACCAATGCACATCCTGCTGAAGCAAGTCAAGCTTTTGACATAATTGATCACATCAAGAGAAACAAGGTCCAAATGTCAGAAGCTGAGTATTTGAGGGCATTTCCTGATCAGCTGAGTAGATTGGTCAAATATGTGCAAAGTAATGGTCCCAGCCCAACGAACAATAATTCACGGGGTATCTTGTCAAGTCCAAAGATTACTCCACCTTCAAATAATGCTGCTGCAAGTTCTTCTCCTTCCACCCCTTCTCCTGCTACATCGGAAAGGATTGAGCCATTCTATGTGTCTTTGCTCATCAACGGACATAAGCTAAGCAATTGCATCTTGGATTCTGGAGCTTCCGACAACGTCATGCCTGCCAAAGTTGCTGATGCCTTGGGTCTTACATTGACAAAAACCATTGGAAGATGTTATTCCATGGAAAGGCAAGTCCCTCTTGTGGGGCAAATCAAAGATGCGCAGGCAGTACTTGCTTCCTTTCCAGATAAAAGACTGAAAATGACTATCCTTGTAGCAGACATTCCAGTCTCTTATGGCATGCTATTGAGTAGAAATTTTTGCAAGGAGCTGGGTGGAGAAGTGAAGATGGATTGGTCTTGTGCGCACATACCAATCAAAGGAGTAAATCAGAAGCTGGAACCTGAGAAGAAATCCAAGTACACAGTATCAAAATCTGAAGATCCTAGATCTCAGATCTTGTTTCAGGAATCGGATCACGGAGTCTATTATCTAGAAATGGATAAAGAAGAAATTCAACCGGTGATTCGAGAATCACATCAAATTGATAACAAGATTTGGACTCTGGAATTTGATGGTAGCTGCTGTTCATTTGGATCCGGCGCAGGCGTTGTTCTTATCTCTCCTGAAGGGAAGGTGCATGCGCACTCCTTCAAATTGATGTTCGAAAATACTAACAATACGGCTGAGTATGAAGCATTGTTGTTAGGCATGGAGCAGGCGAGAACAATGGGAATCAAATTATTACACGCAAGAGGAGATGCTGAGCTGATTGTGAAGCAGATAAGGGGCCTCTACCAAGTCAAAAAAGACAAACTGCGGCACTACAGAGATCGGGTCTACTCTGCTATCCTGGATTTTTCAGCTTTCTCGGTATCTTACATTCCGAGAGAACAAAATTCAAGAGCTGATTCGCTTGCAGTTACTGCAGCCTTGTTGAATCCGGATCAGCCCCCTGCATTCTTTAGACAGGGAGACTACAAGGTGGAAATGGTTTTTCGCCCAAAGGTTCCTGACAACGTCCAGCAATGGCAGGTTTTCAACGATGATACACAGATTGCTGCATTTCTCCAACAGAAAGACAACTTTGAAGAAATCTACTATGAGGGAAGCAATTCACCTCCTAGGCAGACCACTGTCGGAGAAATGGATGCTGACGTCTCAGGAGGTCAGGAGATTATCCAACTAAAGGGAAATAAAATTCCCAAAGGCTTGGTATCTCTTGAGGAAATGTTTGATAAGCATGATCAGATGCTTAAGAAAAATGAAGAAAATGAGGAAGGCTCTTCCTCAGACACACATTACTAAATTTGGGAGCCAAAGTGATGATCCCAAATTAGTAAATCTGGTAAGTGTTGTTCGAAGCTGAAAAGGAAGCTTTCACTAAGCTTCTTAAGAAATACATGGATATTTTTGCTGGTCTATCGGGATCTAAAAACATATCAGCCTGCGGAAGTTCAACACTACATCCCACTTAAACCGAAGCGAAAGCCTTTCAAGCAGAAGCTGCGGCGGCACAATCCTACCATTTCAGGAACCATCTTTGCGAAATCCGAGTTGTTAGATGCAAAGATTATCTATCCCATACACCATTCGGAGTGGTTGGCCAACATAGTCCCTGTAAGAAAGAAAAGTGGTGAAATTAGGTTGTGCGTGGATTTCCGCAACCTTAATCAAGCTTCATTGAAGGATAACTACCCTATCCCCATCATGGATCACACTCTGCAGGTGGTCACTGGATCTGAGATGCTTTCCATGCTTGACGGCTTCTCAGGCTACAATCAAGTCAAGGTGGCTGAGGAAGATCAATACAAAACGGCGTTCATCACACCTTGGGGAACCTTCGCATACCAGAAGATGCCGTTCGGCCTGATTAATGCTGGTGCTACATTTCAAAGAGCTATGGATCTAGCCTTTGCTCATCTCAAAGATATAAGCATAGTTGTGTACCTGGATGATTTGACAGTCTTTTCCAAAGATAGAAGCACACATATTTCAAACTTGGAAGAGGTCTTCATACAATGCCGCAAGCATGGTATTTCTTTGAATCCTAAGAAATCTATCTTTGCTGTAACTGAAGGAAAGCTGCTTGGGCACATTGTTTCCAAAGAAGGAACAAAGATAGATCCAGAGCGTGTCAAATCCATTCAGACATTACCTTTGCCCACATCCAAAAAAGGAGTTCACTCTTTCTTTGGAAAAGTGAATTTTCTCAGAAGATTCATTCCTGACTTTGCTGAGCTAACCCGTCATATTTCGAATATGATGAAGAAGACACAAGATTTTAAATGGAGCAGCGAAGGGAAGGAAGCTTTCGAGAAAATCAAAGAGGCCTGTCAAAGCTCAGTCTTGGTTTCACACGACTTGATGAGAAATTTATTCTTTATTGTTATTCTTCCGAACACACCATGTCAGCAATTCTAATGCAGAAGAATCAAGAGGATGCAGAAGCTCCTATTGCTTTCATGAGCACGCCCCTTAAAGCCTATGAGTTGAAATACACTCCAATGGAAAAGCACGCATATGCGGTGGTGAAGGCGTGCAAAGCATTCAGGTATTATATTCTTTCCTCACACACTGTGGTTTTGGTTCCAGATACTGCAGTTAAATCTATCCTTACTCAGCAAGAGTTAGGATTATTGAGAGGCACATGGGTGACAAAGGTTCAAGAATATGACCTGGATATTAAACCAACAAAGCTGGTTCGAGGAAGAGGTCTGTGTGAACTAATGACAGAGATGAAAGCATCAGTACCTGAAGCAGATCAGGATGGGATAGATGAAGATTTACCTGCAGTACTGTTTATAGATCTGGTAGAGGAGTGGTACAGTAACATTGCTTACTTTCTGACGTATGGAGAATGCCCAGATCAACTTTCCAGAAAAGAGAAACGAACAATCAAACTTAAATCCAAAGATTTTGTTCTTTGGGATAATGGTTTGTACAAAAAAGGAATTGATGGTGTATTTCTCAGATGCGTGGATAAAGCTCAACAGGATCAGCTACTACAACAGTTTCATGACATGGCTTGCGGTGGTCATTTCTCAGCCCGAGTCACTGCACACAAGATCCTTAGAGCAAGGTATTACTGGCCCACCCTTTTTCAAGATACTGCAGAATGGGTAGCTAAGTGTCAAGCATGCCAACATTTTGTTGGGCGTGTGAAATTGCCTGCATTACCTCTAAAACCCATTGTGATTGAAGAACCTTTCCAACAGTGGGGTATGGATTTTATTGGAATGCTTAACCCGGCTTCCAGTGCCGGTCATCATTACATTCTAACAGCTACTGATTATTTCAGTAAGTGGGTAGAAGCTATTCCTGTGAAGAATGCCACTTCCGCCGAGGTGTGCAGTTTTATAAAAGAAAACATCATTGTCAGGTTTGGCGTGCCCAGCAAAATTGTAGCAGACAACGCTCCGAATCTTTCTTCTGAGGAGTTGGTGGAATTCTGCTACACTTATGGGATTCAACTTGTTCATTCCTCAAACTACTATCCACAAGGGAATGGTCAAGCTGAATCTAGTAATAAGAACTTGGTAACTATCGTGCGCAAGCTTGTAACAGAAAATCAAAGGACTTGGCATAAAAAGTTGTTTGATGCATTATGGGCCGATAGGATCACACCAAAGAGGGCGATAGGCATGTCCCCATTTCAGCTGTTATATGGTAGAGACACAGAGCTGCCTCTCACCTTGGAATTGCACCCCTACTATGACTTTAAAGCCACGGAGGATTCCACATTCACGGATGCTATAGATAAAAGAATCATGTACCTGACTGAACTAAGGGAAGTACAAACTCAAGTTGCAGATAGGTTGACAGAGCATCAGAGGAAGGTGAAAGTCATCTTCGACAAAAGAGCCAGGGAAAGAAAGTTTGAAGTTAATGACTGGGTCCTCTTATGGGACAAAAGAAGAGAAACAAAAGGCATGCATGGAAAGTTCGATTCACTATGGAAAGGGCCTTTTGTGATCAAAAAGATCGCCGGAGCAGATAGCTTCATTCTTGCTCATCAGGATGGAGTTGAATTACCGTTGCCTTTCAATGGGCAACACTTGAAGCTGTTCCGGACATGAGAAGCAGGGTAAAACCTGTATGTACATAAATAAACCTTTGTTTGTTTTCCTTGTTTTGTCTTGTTTTGGTGTTGTGTTGTGTTGTGTTTGTTTGCCTGACCCCATGCCCAAAGGACAAGATACGAAACCAGAGATGCTGGGATCTCATCTTTTCCCTTTTCATTCTGACAAGAGAAAAAGATGTCCACAGACGGAGCCAACTGGTGTCACTCAGATTTCACCCTGAAATCTGTGACTACCCAATCCGAAAAAATTTTCGTACTTTTAAAATAGTGGGTCGTTTGTTGTTTTTATTGCCTGAAAGTTCCTGTATTGCGTCAAAATAATCCTAAAGTGCCATATTAGCCTTTTTCGCCAAATACCCAGATGCCCAAAATTGTTTTATTCTATCGTCGGGATTTGTCTGCGGGAAATTTGTATTTAATTATTTTGAGCCCCGTATGAGGCTATTTGCGCTCTGTTTTGACTCCATTATGAGCGAATATGTTATTATTCCTATGTACCAGAAGGATTTTAACTTATTTTAAGTTTTGGGCTTTATTTGTAACTTTTGGCAATTTTTCGTGTTTTTGTGGTGTCCCGTTCTGTTTTCTGTAAAATTTCTCTGGAACAACTCCTTTGCCGGGTAAGCCCGATTTTTGGCCTGGAGCAGCTGGAAAACATACACGCACATTTTGCCCGGAGGAAGTCGTCATCGGAGGTCTGGATCACTGGGAAAAAGCGAAGTCGTGCACAGAAAAGCCCCTGCGGGGATGGGCGCATTTTTGGAAAACAAAGGATTTAAGCTGCGATGGGAAAAATATAAGCCGCAGGCAGGGTGGGAATTGTATACCTGCCTGGCAGGGTACTTTTTCCCGTGTTATAAAAGTCACTTAAGCTGCAGTGGGAAAAATAGAGGCTGAGCGGTGGGAAATTTATTGCACCTTGCGGGTAAAAATTCCCATGATATAATAAAAGGAAAGTGACTTAAGTGAAATCATGGGATTTTAGTGCCTGCCTTGCAGGGTAAAGAATCCCATTGTCAAAGTCAAATCACTTAAGTGGATCACGGGATTTTGGTGCCTGCCTGGCAGGGTAAAGAATCCCATTATGGAAAAATTCTTAAAAATAGAATTACATGTGCAAAAAAGTGCGCCCCCTTTGGTGATAGATTAAAAAGATTAAATTGATTATTTTTAATAATCTTTCTTCTTAAAAAAGTGCGCCCAAGCTTGAGGAGGTCAAAAAGTCAAAGAAGGAATAAAAGAAAGGAATTAAATTAATTAAATTTAATTTATTTAGTGGCTGCCCCCTTCCTCTCAAAAAGTGCGCCCCATTTGGGCATTATTTAATGTTTTTTGAAGCATTAAAACATTAAATTAATTTCTATTTTCAGTGGCTATGGTCAAAGCACACTGTGGGGCTTGAGTGAAGTGCTGTGTGAAGGATTAAATTGGATTAATTTAATTTATTGGATGGCTGTCCTTAAACATGCTATTTTTAAAAGAGAAAAACATGATTTTTAATTAATTAATTGCCTTTAATTGTTAGGGCAATTATTAATTATAGAATTGTGAAGGTTATATAAGCATGGGCAGCCATATGGGTGAATAATTTAATTCACAGGTAAAGAATTGCAGCAAGGAGGAAAAGTGCGCCCCCATTAGAGGAAGGATTTTGTTCAGACAAAGTGCTAACAAGGCTAAAAGCTTCCAGATTTGGCGCATGCTTTGGAGAAGGTTGATCTTCGTCTGCATAGTTGTTTTCACAGGTGTTACAGGAGCTCAGGTGTTGATTGAAAGGATTCATGCTCTCTTTATGTGCAAATTAAACACCAATTTTTGGGGCAGCAGGCTTGAAAAGTGCAGATTTTTATAATTTAAATTCACTATTCATGCTCCGGTGGCCATTTTTGTCTGAATAAATTGCAGGAACTCATTACAGGTGCTTTATAAAAGAAAAGGAGTTTTTATCAATGTCCAATACATTGCAAATATCCTCCGAATCTGAAGAATTGTCCAGATCTGCACCAGTATTGAAGAAATCCGGCCAAGTTAGAAGAAAAAGAATTATTCAGACAAAGATTGATAAAGCCATGGCGAAAGGAGATGAAAAAGAGAGCACGATGGATTCATGCATTGCTTCCAAACTTTCAGACATAGGAGACACGGATCTAGGCCCAGAACCTCTTTCTGATTTGATTGATAGATCCAGAGCTGGAAAGACTTCACTCATGCGTGCGGTCAAAAGTAGTGGAATTATTCGAGCTGCAGCTTTCCCGTGTACAGCCCAATTGCCAGAGTTTGTGATGGAGTGTGCTAGATCTTATCATCCTTCATCCAGATCAGTGCGTGATGTTGCGGGAAAGACAATAATTCGTTTGGATGCAGAATTCTTCAATTATTGTCTGAAGATTCCAGTGACGAAAGGTGGTGACTTCTATTAGCATTCAGGATGCTGACAGTAGGTGGGAAAAGCATAGAGCTGACTGTGTGAGCATCATGAATAGCCGGTTCATGAAGAAGCCTAGATCCCCTTCCAAGTTCCCGAGAACTCTTCCACGATCCAATTTGGTGCAGGAGGCGGATGATATCGTCAAATTGCTATGCAGGTTGAATGGTGAAGCGAATGCCTACACTTTCCGGACATGGATGTATGCTTTCATCAGGACCATTGAAATCAACAAGGTTGATTCTATAATCAATTGGTCAGAAATTATTAGCAGCAACATCGGTGAGCAACTGCGGAACGTGAAGCGTACCTTCAGCTTCAAGATGACTTCATACTTGGTGTATCTGCAGCTTCACAGGGTGTCTTTTCCAAGCTGGATAGATGTGGTATTCTTTCCAAGGATCCCATTTTCGAGTGCTACCCACAGCTTACTGTACCTGCGTGCGAGAAGGACTTCAAAGTGATCAACGATGACTTCTTCTACGATTTCATCTGCAGGTTAGACAAAGACTTGAAGACTCACAGGGTAAGCAAGGAAGCATGGGAAGCAGTGTCCAAGATTGGCAGTGTATTCATCCAGTTTGCAGATTTCACATACCTCAGGGTTACGAGCTTTTCAGGTGAACCAATAAAGATGCCCAGGTACCCGAGTGACAGATTGATCGCCATGGAGCTGAGCAGGCAACTTGTGGAGTTACACGACCTTCAGTCGAAGCGGCACAAGTCTACGGGCTTCTTCCCACTCACTGTGGGATATTACAGTTGCATCAGCATTCACAGAGCTCGAGGGATGGAAGCACAAATGTTGTCCGAGTATGAGCAAGAGTTCTTCCCTGCGCGGCTTAATTTCGATCCATTTGGAATAGCCAGGAAGACAATCTCCCAGGAGTACGCACATGTGCCTTCGTTAGAAGATTTCTGGATGAAGTGCAGAAGTGAGTACGAGGTTAGAAAGAAAGATTTCAGCAGGCTATCGGCAAAGCAAGTATTTGACTTTGGACTAGCGCGGATACCTGCGGATCTTAAAGATGATGGGAACGTGGTACTTGACACTTACCATCAAATGGGAGGAGATAAAGCTATACTACAGGATAGCAATGGCGGCTGCAACACAATAGAAGAAAGATCTGGAGCTGTGTTGGTGAGTACTTGGAACTGGTTATTGAAGGGATATTGCCTTGATGAAGCATTGATGAATCAAATCACAGGCAACTTCGGCACAGGAGATTCCCTCAAGCGAAAGCATGAAGGAGAAAGCGTGAAAGGTCGAGAAGTTGAAAGTACATAGAAGATCTCAAGAGAAAGAGAAGACCACTTCTACGACCATAGCTTTGACTCCGACTTCTCCAGTACCTAGAGGATCACCAACTATTGCACCACAGCAGCAGGATGCTTCCATGCCTTCATTGAAACCAGCGACGTTCGTCTTCTCTCCGCAGCCACTTCGTTCATCACCCGTTCCAGAAGAGATGTTGAAGCTGCAGATGACGGAGTTCGAAAGAGCTTTGTCCTTGGATGTTTCAGAAGATGGCAGCCATGATACTGTGGCACTTTCTGATGGAGAGGATGCAGAGCGGGAGATGGTAGTGCACTCAGCGACTTCTCACTCTCCGAGAAGTAATTTCTCGGAATGGTTAGCTTTGCAGTTGGTTCCGGAAGCAAGAGTAGAGATGAACTTAGAGGAACATGACTTGCAGCTACTTCAGGATCGAGGAAGAGAGACGAGAAGGCCTAAAGTTGCTAAAGCAACTTCTAGGTTGATCATCAAGGATTCGGGAGAGAAGTTTGCTGAGATATCAATTCCGGCGGAAGGAAAGGTAGAAGAGGAGCTCACGGCAGAAGATGTGACGGTGACCAAAATACCACTCGGTCAAGCTACCACTGAAGGATTGAAGCAGGACACGCAGAGGCGTTCTTTGGATGCTTTGTTCCTTAGGCTTGAGCGGTGAAAAGGTGGAGAAAGAAGAGCTGCAGAAGCAAATATCTCAATTATGTGAGATCATAGCCAAGGTTGCTAAACCTTCCGTTCAGCCCATTTCAGTAGCAGGTGAGTGATCATCTTATGCAGGAAATGGAAGATGCAAGCAATCAAGTAAAGGCTATTGACGAATGGAAGGATCTGATTATTAAATCAAACTTCTGCATGCACTTGGGAAGTGCCACCCACTAAAGGTTATGAGCGATGCAGCAAATCAACTAAAGCACTGATAGAAAGCATAGAAGGAATGAATACAGTTGCAGAGAGTAACTTGAGTATTTTGGCCGAGATCAACAAGCTGCCGGAGATGTATTGGTTGCAGAACAAATTGTGCCGGATGGATCAGTCGAGAAGGGGAAGCAGCTAGAGTTTGCAGTATCTTTCCATTTGGAGATCTGCAGAGTTTTGCTGAAAAGGATGCAGGCGCTTGAGAGTAGAACATCAGATTTGCCGGACAGTATCATTTCTTTCACTGAGGAAAGAGTGGATGGAGGTGTTACTTCATACGTGCGGATTATTTCTAACGAGGTGCATGATTCCCTGGAAAGTTCTCTTCTGATGGTACAAAAGAGAATTGATAAAGCTACCAAGCCTTTCACGATGAACTCTATCAGTAGGCTGGTGACACTGCAGGCAGACATTGCGAGATTTGGGCCAAGTTTGGAAGAAGTGGAAGCATGCAGCAAAGTGTTGAATGAAGGGTTGCTGCAATTCAGGACAGAAAAGGAAGCAGTAGCTAAAACAGATGGAAAGATGCTGAATTATATGTTCGACAAGTATATCAGATATCAGAACAAGAAGAAGATGTAGATGTTACAGCTGGCATGACTTCTTCTATTCTTTCTTCTTCTACTTTCTATGTTCCCGGATGAAATTGTAAACTTCTAAGTTATTGGTTTTGCAACCATTACTTGAAGTCATGTGGAACCTTTCTATTAGTTAAGTGATACATGTGTCACTTAAGAAGAAGTTAGTTGAGGATGATTGCCAAATGTCATCTTTACTTGTTGTTCATACTTTAGTTCAGTTTGAGTCTTCTATTTGTACTTTCCCTCCTACATTCTATAAGTAGGAGAAGAACCTCCGGGTTAATGATCGATCAGAATTTGTAAGAAGCAATCTTGTGTTCTAGACTTTGTGCTGAACCCCTGAGAGCCACTTGTTGCAGAGGAATACAAAGAAGCAGGTTTCCGAAGAACTTTGTGTCACGGCGTACTGTGTTTCTTGTTTTAAATCTTAGATCTTTAAAGTAAACTTTGTGTTATTTTAGATCTGGATCTAGAACTGCCTTTGCTTTATAATTCTGTGTGTTCAAATCTATTAAGTTTCTTCTATGTGCATGCAATTAGCTCTGCTATCTACTAATTGGGATGCACATCTTCCTTACTTCTTCTCTGTAATACCTTGACTTTCTTCTTCTATAATTTTTCCTTTCTTAAACAGCTGCTTACTTGCTGCAGAACTTCTTAGTTATGGTTCATGAACTAAGTGGTTAAAGTAAAACCCCTGATAGATAAAAACACATTTATATTGACAAATTAACCATAAGGATCTAGATTTTTCCTCAAAAATTCTCCTTCTGCGCTTATGGTGTGATATTCTAAGAAGTTGTTTTTTCCAAATAATAGTCATTTATAGTCGTCCCTCTTTCCATGATTTTATTTTACTAAATGACAATATCTTCCTGAATTTTATTTTTCCTTTAAAATATATTGCCAAATACCTCCTTATTCCATTTATTTATTTTCATTATAACATTTTTCAATTTTTGAACAACATACATAGTCGATCTAGTTACCCGAATGTTCCACCACTCTTTAATCATGTCAAAAGTTTAGGGTGATCCATCCACATCTTCTCAAATATGAAGGGGTAATGACATGTTTTCCTCTTTTTTAAGAAGTACATAACTATGGGATTGTGATCTAATCTGATTTTGGGAAGATAAGAGATCCTTAGTCTTGGGTAAGGGACCAATCAATTGATATTAACGTTTTATCTAACCTAGCATGAATCGATCAACACCAATATGCCTGTTACTCCATGTGTATTTAGCTCCTTCAAGTTCAATATCCATGAAGTTATTATCATTGATAAAGTCTGCAAGATCATCCATACCACAATTTAAGTCTTTCTTATCATCGTTCTTTTTCAAGAGGAGTCAAATGGGTGTTGAAATCACACATTATTAACCACTTGTACTCTTTACAATTATTTATGAAATCTTTAAGATTGGTCCAAAGATTTTTCTAGCAAGAAACATTATTAGGAGCATAAATATTAGAAATAATCCAAACAACATTAGAGTTACTTATCGAAGTAAATAGAATATCCAAATGTTGTGTGGATTTGAAATAAACATTCTATTTAGATACTTATCATTCTAGAAGGTAGAAATGAATCCTAAAGCACTAATAGAGTTAATACTATAGAAATCAGACATTTTCCAAAAATAAGTTTTAACATTCTTCATCATGTAATGTTGAAGTTTAGTTTCTTGAATTGCTAACACCTCAAGCTTGCTAGTTTTCTTGAAATATTTCAATATTCTTTGTTTATTCTCTCCATTCAAGTCTCTGACATTCCATGAGATGAATTTCATTTGAAGTATTTAGAGGAAGGATTCCTCGAGCCTTGGGATCCACAATTAATTGTGTACCATCAACAACTTATTTTTCAGTTGCTTTCTTTCTTTTCTCTCCTAGAGTAAATCTACCTTTTTGTCTTTTTCATCCTACATTAGTCATTATACGGGTTTTGATGTGAGATGAAATAGCCCCAGAATCCTTCATTTCTTTTCCTCTTGTAACAATCTTAGGAGTGGTGAAAGAAGGAGTTTGGATTTTGTCTTCTTATTCTTTTTTATTGACATTTATATTGATATTATACTTTTCTTGATCATAATTTGGGACGGTGGTCTTGTCTTCTTCCTTGAGAAATTTTTTAGAGGAAGTATTAAATCCCTCCTTGACCGGGGTTTGGGAGATAGCCAATTGATCTTCATTGTACTTTCTTTGATCCATGTTATTATCTCCATGTTGTGTTATTTCCCCTTCCTCATGTGCATTATCAGATCCCTTTTAGATCCTTTCTTCTTTGGGAGGGGAGGCAGGGGTATTACTATCCTCATTTTTTTCCTGAGAGTTCTGAAGATTTTGGATTTCCAAATTCCCAGCTCATTGTCCTGCTTGAGATCATTACCCAGAGTGGGTTCCATTTGTTCAACAAGGGTAGCATTCTGATTTTTCCACTTATGATAATCCTTTAATGGGGGTCTTTGGTTTCCAAATGAGCCTCTTTCTAGTCAAATACTCCTTAAATCCCTTTGAACATTCTCCTTGTTTTCCTAAAATCATTTCTGTTTCTATCCCTTAACTAAGTTTCTTTTCTCATTATCTTTTGTTGTTTTGTAGGCTTTATGACCTAATTTAGAGCAATATTTTCATTTCATTCTAAAGTTTTCATATTCCTTTTCCATATCCCTAAGGATGAGTTCATATTAAAATGTAGTTAGGTGATTTCTTGGTCTCATTGATTGTGATAAAAAACTTGGCCAAAATTTGTAAAATTTCATTTTAAGACTTCAATACAAGGGAATTTTTTATTAAAAAAACCTTTATGCTTCATTAATTTAAATACCCATATATTTAAATCCAACATAATATTAATTTCATATCTCATGTTTCCTTATTCTAAATTAACTTAATTTAGAGCCAACATACTCTTAGTCAATCCACCCTATAACAATAAACCTTATACAATTGTATGAGTTGAACTAATAATGATCCTCATATCCATTTCATTAATATGTATACTAAGTATACCATGTTTTCCTTAGTCCTTCAAGGACATTCAAGTGTTACAGTATAAAGTGCCTATCTGGGCATCTGTTATGGAATACCCATTTGAAATCTTGTAGCTTTAGATCTATGGGAGATTGAGATAGCACAATCAATAACTTGCGTTACCTTGGCTAAGGTTTTAAAACATGTTTTCCATGCTTACTTCCATGATGACATAATCATCATTTGGAATTTGAATTTCACCCTAACTCCTAAAAAACTATTATCTGGATTAGGACTAGATAGTGAAGTGTTAATAATTTACAATTTACATAGAGGGTACTTATTCAGGTCACCTCGCATGGGTAAGTTCCACAATGTCAACTTAGGATGAATAAGGGAGAGTGAGCATCTCAGTAATGATTTTCATCATTATGGGTCACTCTCTTTCTCGTAGTCATCATAAGATGACATTAGGTACTTAACCATGTGACACTATCCACATTCATACCTAGGACAATACTTACATCTTAGTGTATTATGACCTTCTCATTTAGAGGAGCTTGACGAGATAACTCGACATAGCAGCTACCCCACTATAACCAAATAATGACCTTAGTCATTAAGTAGGTACAAAAAGTAGTGGCCATGCTTTGAGTAGGCTCTCAAATTTTGCTAAATGTGAACATCATATCTTAAGGTTATTCAAATAAGTTACGACATATCAATTCCTAGGTTTTAGCGAAACTCTATCTACAATGGAATTCAAACCTATGGATCTAAATTAATATTTCATGAATTCCAATGGAATTATTAGAGACATTCCATCATGATCATTACACTTGCTAGTTGCAGATTTAATTCAACATTCCGCATTAAATCCCTTGTTCATATTTTACTTAATAACACTAGTAATGCATCATGTCAAGAGTGGTACTTATATCGTGATTTAATCCTTTTACTTAAATAAAGTATTAAGTATAGTATTATACTTAATAGGATTAATTCCATACATTTGTATCAATCCATAATTTATTCTATTAAAATAACATCCATGTAATTCACTCCATCCATTCTTAATAAAATATGTATTCTCAAGATAATGCTTCATTAATGACCAGCAAATGACCTTATTATCGTTAATATCACAACAAGGTATAACTTTTGCTTCTTATTAAGTTGATTTCAAAGTAAAGGTAGAATTCCAAGATGTTACTTATGTTCAACCCATAACATCCACACATATATATAATGAGTTCATATGAAGATTAATTATATGCTATAACTTACTGCTTTTACTACTTGGAAGAACAACCTCACATATCACTTCAATCATCATTAATTCAGTATGTACATATCATACCAAGTATACTTCATATTCACATTTGTATCAAAGATATTATAATCTCTACATCTTAATTACAAATCATCTATGCAAATAATTTTAGTGAATCTCTTTTAAAATCTTATTAAATTTAAGTCATAATGAATATTTGAAATCTCTTTTTTCACATACCACATTAATAAAAAAACAAGTTGTCTAACATAATGCAAGTCTATTGAAGAGGCATGTCAAAAATAACACATAATATCAAAGCACGAATGATAAAACAATAGGGGTATTACATACCTCCCCCCTTAAAAGCATCATCGTCCCGATGATTCACTTTCAACATTAAAAAAATTAAGTAATCAAGTAATAGTTCACTTATTCCACCATTAATTATCCAAATAGAATAATATGAACTTGCAAGAATCAAGTTTCTAGAATTTCATAACAACATCATATTGGCTGTTATCAACTTTTTTATTCAATAATTCAAGATAAAAATTATGAATCTAATCTAATCTAATCTAATCTAATCTAATCTATATATGGGGTGGGGCCATTCCTCTCTATCTCTATATAGAGGGGGGGCCAATGCCATGCCATGAAACCAAGATAGATGAGTAGAGGGGAGCCGACCGGACTCTCTTCTCTCATTCTAATAGTAAGACCATTTACTTGTCATCCCAGATAAAATGAATGAAATAATATCAAGTACGTTAAATATTTGAAAGAAAATAGAATGAATTATTCGAAACAATGTTTTTAGTCATTCAAAATATCAAGAAAACTAGTTGTTTTGATTTCTTCAATACTTTTATACAACAAATTTAACCGTATCACCATGAAATTTTTTGGCTTTGGATTTCTCATCTCCTTATTTTGTCACTTATTTTTCAGTCTTTCAGTTTGAAATTGCATCCTGAATCCTCTTCTTTGGATTATTCTCCTTGTTTTTGAAGGAGTTGTCTTAGCGTAGTGACCACTTTGTCACCAGATTTGAAGCAACCAACAAAAGTGCTCTTCCTTTCAAACCCATCATTCTTACCAGTAGTGTTTTCTTGTCCCTTATGTTTAAATTTTACAGCAATATTATTTCCACCATTATAATTTTTATTCTCTTCCTTCTTTCCCCATGCCTTTCTAGGTGACAATGGTGAAGGAGTGTAATTCAATTTACGCTTCTCATCCTTGTGAGTAATAATGGCTTCGAGATTTTTCTCCTACCTAATGGCCTTCTCAAATATTTCTTCCATCGTTGATGGCCCATGCACATCAACTTCACCACCTATTATAGGGTTCAAACCCATAATAAATTTCCTTATGCAGAATTTCTCGTCAATTTGGTACTACGGAACGTACTTAAGGAGTTTGGTAAATTTCTCCCAATACTCAATTACAATCATCTTACCATATGCTAGGGTTTAAAATTATAACATCTTTTGGTCATAATATAATTGTGGTAACTGGAATTTCCTGAAATAGGATTTGAACTGGTCCCATGTTAACATCATTTACTCAAAATTCCACTTTTTAGCTGTCCCACCATGAAGATGCCTCGTTGGAGAATTGATATACTCCCCAAAATTTATTGGTCTCTTTCAAAAAGTTTCTTATGGAAAATTATTTTCCCATTTCACTGAGCTAACTCTCAACCCCATCCCCCAGAGTTATTCCATCAAACTTAGGTGGACTAATTCTTTTTATGTCTTTAGACAACTCACCATCAAACGTTCTCTTACATTAACATTTGCATCAATTTTGTTTACATTGGCATTTACAACATTGTTATTTGTTGTGTTAATTGTATTACCAACATCACGACCTTTAACATTTATTTTTCTTCTAGCATTTGGGTGTCCCAAAGACTATTCACTTTCAAACTCTTCGTTATTCCCCATAGCCTCGTTGTTTGAGAATAGCCATACGATTTAGCATGTCCTAAAGGACAGTGATTAGCTCATCTAATTTTTGTGTCATAGATACTTTTCCCTCTGAGGCGGGTTATTAGTATCACATCCCCTTTTTCTAACCATTTTTGTTAAACCGAATATTTAAGTTTAGTTAGCGAATGGACACAATAGGTCTAAGAGCTATAACTTTCACCTCTAAATTCAATTTTTTTTAATTTATTGGCTGTAACAACCCTTTTAACTAGAAAAAAATAACTCAATCATGAATATGAAATTAAAAAAATTCATTACATTTATTCATACATGCAATATTATTTATATATATCACATAGTTAAAAATAAGTTATTTTTCACATAAATAAGCAAGGAAAACACGGTTCTTGGCCCTTCCTAGCTATCAAAACTATTTTTGTTCCATCACTCACTTGCTTCAGGTAATGGTTATCTTTCATATCAGCAAAACAAATGATTTATGTCAAAACAGTCAAAGATTTGTAAAAAAATTTTCATATGCAAAGGATAAATCAGATTTTTGATTTTGTTTAAGTTAATCACTAGATACCAAGAGCTCAATATTACTAGTATCAAATGTTGTCGCCAAATCACTCCCCCCAAATCACTAGACTATAAGAAGGTTTTTGGTGTGATTGAGACACATGGGATCACCTCTCAAGATGTGTGACTTGGGTTTGAGGTGAACCTTCAGAGAAGGCCAACTTCCTTTTCCTAAACTAGGTGTTGTACTACCCCTATCGCAATAAAATGGATATCTAATCTTAGGCTAACATTTTCCTAAGTTTTAGGAAAGGGATTTGCAAAAGGTAACTAAACTAGGGATGGTGATGCACCAAATAAAAGGATATGTTGAATCATAGGAAGGGTTAATGTGAGTAAGATACAGACATCGTTAGTCACCTTCACCTATTGCAACTTTAGAAAGGGCACAAAATACCACAAAAACATAAGCATGTGTTCCTTTGTTAAAACTTGAATCATACATTATAGAGAGATAAAATTGAATTAGAAACACAACTAACTAGCCACAAGGATAACACACATGCACATATCAAACATTAATTTTTGTTGATGATGGTTAACGATAATATAACTTTAAATGATAGAAGGAAAATACTTTTTCCACAAATGACATAGAAGATGTTATATCACTTTTCCATAACATGAAAAAAAATGATCGAAATAAAGGCAAGCCAACCATATATACTAAGGAATCATACACTCACAAAGCATGTATAAACCAACCATTTAGCACAATAAATTAGTTTCTTCAAGGCAAGATATCTATCCAAATATAATTAAAAGGTTCTTTAAATCTCTAAAGCACTCTTCCAAGCTTGAAGAGCAACTTCACTAAAAAAATCTCTCCCCCAATGACTCCATAAACCTAACTATTTATAAGTTCTTCTAGGTTGAGCCATTATAGTTGGGCCCTTAACTAACATTTACTAATAATAGAAATGTCATTAATTCAAGGGAATAGGCTCCCATAAAAATAGAAAATTTGTTGCAAGGGTTTGACTTAGTTAACCCTTCAACTCTGACCGATCTAGAGCTTGGATATATCCTTTTATGGTCACTCACTTTGACCTGGTCCTACAACTCATTCCTCATTAGCAAGTTTTTGTTATGTTTCCTCCCATGCAGCCATGCGATGCTTATACTCGATGAAGAATTTAATGATCCCTTGAATTTCCTCATCCCCGGGCCCACATGCGTAGTGATTTACCACATCTATTATCTCAATCTCCCTCGTGATTTTAGTTGGGATTCTTCTAAGTTTACTCAAAACTTTATTCAATCTTCTTGTGAAATTTTGCCATAAAACCAACCTATCAATAGATTCACTATCGAAAGTTTTAGTAACTTCATCATCACATTTCACCAAATCCTTGAAATTCTACTTGATTTTCTCCTCTAGAAGAGCACCGATATTTTCATTGAAGAATCTATAGTTAAAATGTCAAATTCTTTTGATATCTCATTCAAAGCATCTATAATATGCACTCATTTATCATCTAACTTCTTAATTAGATCTCAGTAGCACTTTGACACCGAATTCCATGGCTTTTTGATATTCAAAATCTTGGGAGCATCATCAATTACATCCTCTTGTAGGATTAGATCAAAACATTCCTCTCTAATCTCCCTCCATGTTTCCAAATTCAAATTCAAATTGTTAATATCTTCTGAAAAGGCTTTATCCATTTTGCAAATAGTAGTTTTCCCAACCTATAAATCATTGTATATCTCAACAAATTCTTTAATTAAAGGGTCAGCCTCTTGTAGTATACATTCCATCCATCTATCTACTGATCTCCCTTTTTGGCCTATATTTTCGATCTCATGATAAGAAATGTCATCATTAGTAGATGAAACTGTCATGTCCGTAGTAGTTGAGACTTCGATAGATGGAGTTGGCTTTGTTACCTTCTCAGTAGCAATGCGGTGAGCTTCTCAACCTTGTCCTTAAGCTCATCCTTGGAAGCTTTATCCTTATCATATTTTTCTAGTATATTTCAAGGGAAGTGTGTACATCTTGTTTTGATCCTTCACGAGTGGCTTTACCCAGTGAGAATTTGGAAATCTAATAATTTGCAGCTGTAATTATTTCTTTAGTTTTTCCCTCAACATGAGTGGAAACCTCCACAACTCATTCCCCGATGCATTCACCATCAGGCTTGAAACAATATTTGGCCTCTTAGCCTGTCTCTTTGGGTATGTTCCAATATGCTCATATCTATTACATCTCCCAGAGGAACTTTCTTGTTTTTCTTTGGATTTTGTTGGAACAACCATTTTGGAATGGCTGATGCTGATGAATATAGCATAGTTGACTCAATACCAGAAACATTAGCCACCACAAGAGTACTAGTAACATTAGTCAAATTTGAATGGTAGTGGTAGTGATGGATGGAGTGGATGTGAGGGATTTCCATAGGATTTGGTACAATAATGTTATGGGATGAGATGGAGGAAAATAAAATTGTTAGGGGGAGTGAGGTAGAAATGGGTGACCCAATAGTTTCTCCAGCTGAGAGAACTAGAAGAGATGAGAATACTTGAGCCATGGAAGGTGATGGGAAAGAAGAAATGATGGTAGAAGTGGAAGGATCTATTATAGGAAGGGGTAATGGGAGAGAAAAGGGAAATGATGGGTCTTGTGGGACACTAGGATAATCACTAACTTCAGCTATTTCTCACAAGTGTTGTTGGAGGAATGAATTTGGGAACAAGATCCTTTAAGAGAGATGAGCTCCCAACAAAAATGAAATATTTTTTGGAACCGTATGCGTCTTTTGGGTAGACCTTTTCCCCTTTGTGGTTGTTGGTTGGCTCATGGTTGAAGGGGCCCCTGTATTTTCCCAATGTAACCTACCAACCGCGAGTTCTTTGTAAAATGTGTCCTACCCTTTCCTTTGTGTTGCAACATTCTTCTATGTACCAATAAAGACATGGAAATGGTTGATTGGAAAAATTATTATTTTCATACAATTCATCCAAAACTTCATCATTGTCTACGCATGTCTTTTGGTACGTCACCTATTCCAAATTGTCGAACTTCCTCCAAAGTTAACCATTCATAATCTCTCTGTCGGATGATAAATTCATCCCGAAAATGGATCTAGATATCTTCTAATTGGGGCACATGGGAACTGGACCAACCTGTCTCACTAAATTTTCCCCAATAGTCAAAATTGGTCCATGGATGGAAAGTTCTCAAGGTTACCTCTCTGCCATTTCTACATCTACATTCTTGGCCTTGTAAATATTTGGGCAAGTGTATCTACCAATTGAGATAGGGAATTGCATTCCCACTTTGTGCCTTTTATTCTGGATCTTGTGGTAATCCAACAATTGCCAAACCAATTCTAACAAGACCCACTTGTCAATGGGACATCTAGGCAGCTTGTTGGGAGCACCTATGAAACCAGGAATTCAAATGTAAGTAAATATGGGGAACTAAAGATAGATACCTCCCCACTCGTGCACTTCCTTGAAGGCCTCATCTGAAATTCTTCGATTATACAGCTCCTTATCAAAACGGTGGAGGATAACAACAAAGAAGGCATCACGATCCTATGTGAAGTGTCTATTTCCCTCACCATCATGAGTTGAGGATATAAATCATAGATTTGGAAGGTGCTTTGAAAACCCTTAGTATTCAATCCAGTGAAATATCCCATGGCGGCTATGGCATAAACCAAGAAGGAAGTCATATAGAAACATTTAGAAGAATTCACCCTACTCAATTGGTAGTAAATGGAGCTACTAATATACTCCCCCCATCTTATAAATTCCTTATCCTTTTTTATGGTCACAATATATAAGAACATCCACTCCTGAAATTCCTTTGTGGAGGGAAGACTTGAGACTCTACTTAGTAGCACAATAAGGTCACTAACCTCCTAAATAAAATTTGACCAATGTATGGTCTTCGGTAATTTGGAAAATCTCTTGGCCGAGATAAGTTTTCAACAGGACCCTTATGCACAATTTTCTTCCTCGTCCCAATGTTCCACCACTGATTATGGTGAAATGGTTATGTAGTCTTCAACATTAGGGAGTTTTAGAAAATCTTTGAAGAAATCTAGGTCCAAGCGGATCATGACTTTTCCATCGACATCTTTAAATGAAATAGTTCTTCATCATAGTGGGTTCTTATATAGCTAAAACAAATTACGGAAATGCATGGATGTGGGTAAACTAGTAGCGAGAGCAAGCCCATTTTCATATATCCCCATCCACGGTTTCTTATTTGGGGCCTTCACCCTTTCCTGAGAATTCTAGAAAATCAATTTGTCCAAGGCTCGGTATCCCTATGTTCCCAAGTCGAAGATAAGAAAGAGTGAGGGGCAACCCCGAGGAATGAGTATTTCATTTTTTATTTACCCTTTGAAGTGGAAGTATATATCAAGTTATGCATTCTAAAATTCAAAGAAGGTATTTTGAAAACCCGAAAATCTCCAATCTCTCGAAAACTCGAAAATTAGAAATTGGAAGAGGAGAAGTCCAGATTCTAAAATGGAAACCTCCTGAAACTTGAAGGGGAGAAGTCTAAAAAACCTAAAAATGTAAATCTCCAAAATGAAGACCTCCAAAATTATAAAAATGAGGACTACGAAACCCAAAATGTAAATCTCCAAAATGAAGACCTCTGAAATTCTGAAAATGAGGACTTGAAATCCCAAAATGCAAATCTCAGAAATGAAGACCTCCAAAATTTTGAAAAGGAGGACTCTGAAATCTGAATGGTACAATCTCCAAAAATGAGAAGTTTCGAACAATCCAAAGTTTTGAAAGTTTTAAAATAAAAATCTTTGAAAAACGTGAATCTCCAAAATTTGAAAAAACAAAAGGCACCGAGGGAAAAATTAGAGAACTCAAGAAGATCCCTACAACTGGGAGTTCCTGTAGAAACTCAAATCATGGAATCATGGTGGGCAATAAATTTTTGATTTCCTAAGGTATGTATAGGAAGAACAAAGAAAATAAATGAGGAAAAAAACAAAAGATCTTAAACCAAAAGAAAAACCAAAAATAAAAAAATACCTTGAGGATGACGTTGAATAGTATGAAATACAGTAAAAAAATTGGTTGTCGAGAAAAGTGTCAAGTGAAAATGATAGGAGAAAATGTGATTTAAATAGGAAAAACCAGATATTAATGGAAAAAATTCAATCCATATGGAGGTAGGTGGGAATGAAATGCGCAGAGAGATCTGAAATTCTGAAACCTAAAAGCCTGAAATTCCAAAATTCAAAATTTCAAGGTTTTGGGCTTCAGAGATTAAGGAATGAAAATCATAAAAAGGCTTTGAAGAGTTTTGAAACCTGAAATCCCTAAAGTCCAAAATCTTGGACCTTTGGACTTAGTCTGAAAGAAAATTATTCGTAAATTATCGGGAGATTTCTGAAACTTGAAAGCCCAAAGTCTAAAATTTCAGACTTTCGGGATTTTGGACTTTGGAAGTCCAAGAGGATTTTTTTCCAAAAAAAATGCAACCATTAGTTCTAAAACCCGAAATCCTGAAAGTTTGAAATTTTGGACTTTTGGGGTTTCGGACTTTGGAACTCTATAAGGAAATTTCTAAAATTCATGACTTTATGAAACCCAAAAGTTTGAAATTTCAAACTTTCGGGTTTTAGACTTTGGAACTTGAAAAACATAGTCTCGAATTTAAGCCAATTAAACCCTGAAAGGAAAAATCCCCAAAGCTCCGAAATATGAATTTTCAAACTTCGAGACTTGGAAAAACTTTAAGATCTAGAGATATTTTGTACGAATATTTTTTCAAAAAAATTGCCTGATCGATTTTAACATCTGCTTCTCAAGGTAGATTAAATTGGTAACATCAAACAATAACAAGAAGTTATTCTTAACTTACCTGATGTCATATTAGGAAATTATTCCTTCATCTTATCTTATTAGTAACCGCAATGTTGTTCTACTTCTTTCTAGTAATTACAACAAGTTCTTATTGTTATTCTTAACCTGGCAGGTTTCCACCACATTTTCCTAAAGTTACAGGTGGATAAGATCTAATTATCTTGTATAATTTTTCTCTTTTTGAGTCAGAATTTATTACAGATCTCATTATAGTCCGATTGTCCTTTCCCATCATTGTTCTTTATAGTAGATAGTCCACTCTTATCTACTTCATCTCCCCTTTGCATGGGTTTTTATATCATGTTGGATTCAAGTTCCAAAATCTTTCATCATGATAGTTCAACAATCAAGCAACTCCCTTTGATTTTCATCATTCAATTCAATTTGTTTAACTTGGTTGATCATGTTCACACTTTACCAATTTCTCCCAACATCCTTCTAGCTTAGTGTGTCACAAAGGATTGTTAGAGTGTTATCTAACTTATTTACCGTCAAACCTAAAGAAAACTTTGGTTTGGTTTGTTATCCATGGTACATCCTTCTCCCATTATTTTTATTTAATAAAATAATAATTCGGTAATCATAAGAACCCATAAGTCCAAGAGCTACAACCTTCGCTCACGATACCAAAATGTAACATCCTCATTTTAAGACTTCAATACAAGGGTTTTTTTAATTATGCTTCATTGATTTAAATACCCATATATTTAAATCCAAAGATAATATTAATTTATATCTCATGTTTCCTTGTTCTAAATTAACTTAATTTAGAACCAACATCATCTTAGTCAATCCATCCTATAATAGTAAACCTTATGCAGATGTATGAGTTAGAATAATACCGATCCCTATACTAAGTATACCATGGTTTCATTATTCCTTTAAAGACATTCAAGTGTTACAGTCTAAAGTGCCTATCTAGGCATCTGTTATGGAATACCCATCTGAAATCTTGTATATTTAGATCTAGGTGAAATCCAGACAATGCAATCAACATCTTGTGTTACCTTGGCCAAGGTTTTAAGTCATGTTTTCCATGCTTAATTCCATGATGACATAATCATCATTTGGAATTTGTCTTTCACCCTAACTCTTGAAAAATGTTATCTAGATTAGGACTAGATCGTGAAGTGTTAATCATTTACAAGTTGTATACAAGGTACCTATTCGGATCATCCTGCATGGGTAAGTTCCACAATGTCGGCTTAGGATGACTAAGGGAGAGTGAGTGTCTCTGTAATGATTTGCATCATTACGGGTCACTCTCTTTCCCGTAGTCATCATAAGATGACATTGGGTACTTAACCATGTGGCACTATCCACATTCGTACCTAGGACAATACTTACATCTTAGTGCATTATGACCTTCTCATTTAGAGGATCTTGACGAGATAACTTGACATAGCATCTACCTTGTTGTAACCAAATAATGACCTTAGTCATTAAGTAGGTACAACATGGTAGCTGACCATGTTGAGTAGGCTCTCTGAGTTCTACTAAATGGGAATGTCATATCTTAAGGTTATTCGAATAAGTTACGACATATCAATTCCCAGGTTTCAACGAAACTCTAGCTACTATGGAATTCAAACCTATGGATCTAAGCGAAGGTTTCACACATTCCAATGGCATGCTTAGAGACATTCCATCATGATCATTACACTTTCTAGTTGTAGATTTAATTTAGCATTCCACATTAAATCCCTTGTTCATATTTTACTTATTAACACTAGCAATGCATCATGTCAAGAGTAGTACTTATATCATAATTTAATCCTTTCACTCAAATAAAGTGTTAAGTATAGTATTATACTTAATTGGAATAATTCCATACATTTGCAGCAATCCATAATTGAGCAACCATGTAATTCACTCCATTCATCCTTAATACAATATGTATTCTCAAGATAATAATATTTATTAATGACCATAAAATTTCCTTATTATCGTTAATATCATAGCGAGGTATAACTTTCACTTCTTATTAAGTTGATTTCAAAGTAAAGGCAGCAATCCAAGATGTTACTTATGTTCAACACATAACAGCAATCTTATATATATATATATATATATATATATATATATATATATATATATATATATATATATATAATGAGTTCATATAAAGATTAATTATATGTTATAACTTACTAGTTTTACTACTTGCAAGAACAACCTCACATATCACTTTAATCATAATTAATACAATATGTACATATCATGCCAAGTATACTTCATATTCACAACTGTATCAATATACTATAATCTATGCCTCTTAATTACAAATCATTTATGCAACTAAGTTTAATGAATCTCTTTCAAACATCTTATGAAATTTAATTCATAATGAATACATGAAATCCCTTTTGTTCATTTCTTTAGAATCAGCTACAACAGATTTGTCTAAGACATAATAACTATGAAAAATCCCTTTTGGAATTGCTACAAATAACTAGGCTAACTTGGCCTTTCATTTATCAAATCAATACAATGGAACTACATTTAATGATAAATACAACAAGTAATATAATTCAGCTTTCTTTAGTCAAATTGAACAAATGCAATCTTTTAACTTCATCCATCTTTCACCTTTCAAGTAGTCCATCGTGAAATTGTTAACAACTTTCAGTTCATAAGAACTGCATGATAAGATCTATATCTCCAATAATAACTTACACCATCTAGTATTTTCATAAAGGAAATATTGCATTAAGTTAGATTCACATAATGGACCAAAAATGAGAACCTATCAAATTAAACATTTCCAGAAAGCACTATACACATACATTGATGTTTACTTCATTTGATATAATATTTTAAAGGTAAACACTCAAGTATATTCTATTTGATCGATATGATCAATCAACTCATTATTGCTTATAGTGTTGAATATACTTGTTATATCATTACCTTTATTTCTTAATAATAATGTCCATTTACATACTCACACATATCTCATACAAGAATCTTCAATTCTGATCTAATACACTTAGATACTAGTATTTATTAATACTCGAACATTGTAATTATACAAGTCAATGGTCCTTTTTCCTCTTACTAGCTATTAGTACTAAATAGTACTCTATTGTTCATCTTATGGAAGTTCTATTAATAATTATTTGTAATATCAATGTATCAAGTAAAATATATACTTCTTAAGAAATTGATAACATTGTTTATAATAACAAGGAGCCACCCCTAACACAACATCACAACATAGCATAGGAGAGATTATCTTCCTAAAAATTTCCATATAATCGATAACTTCAACTAATAGTTCCTTGATCAATCAAGGATCAAGGTAAGCATGGCTTCATACATATATACCCTCAAGAATTTGAAATGAATTATACTAGTTCATAGGTAGTGCCATAGTAAAGGTCCATGGTTTAAGGAATCCCAATTAAGTCCAAATACCTTAACATTCATGAAAATCAACAAGGCGATCACAATATTTATTTCAAGCACCAAAGGGTAGTGTTTAGGTCTATGAAATCGATCAGATTTCATTTCAATAGTGCATTAAGTCTAGTATAATTACCATTCACACAAGTAACACCCCAAATCGTAAAGTAATGAGGGGTTCATGACTTAACAAAAGATAAATAAACTTCACAATATCACCATAAAACACAATTGTTAAAGATCCCCCAAATAAACCAATAGGTCACAATGTTTATGATTATGTCCAGGTCGAAGACCAAGGACTGGGTATTTAAATCTTTAGGATTTTGACTCCAACTACATGCCTATAGCCATCGATGCTACAAGCTTATATGGGTATTGTTATTTAACCTTCCAACTGATTATCACATTAAGGAATTCAAATACATACCCATATGTAGACTGATATCAAACTATGTCAGCAGTAAGGTAATAAGCTTCACCCAATATATCAATACAAATTTGTACATTTAAGTCATAACAAATATATACACAGAACCCTTATTGAATAAATGATTCGTTATACTCAGAAGTCCATATAGAAGCAAGGGTTTGAAATACCATGAAATCAATACAAGAAGGAAAATCAAGGTCACATAGTTCGGTATAAAACAAGCCTTCGTATATCCTATAGCTTCTATGTAAGCAACAAAAATATGCATCCATCGGTTGACATATAAGTGCCTACCCACATTATTTTCTAGATATCTACTTTCATACCCAGATCCATAATTTCGCAAGAGACAGAGAATAACACAGTCTTAAGCCATTTCACTAAACCATGACCATTTAAACAATAAAACTTAAGACAAATTTTCATTTATGTAAATAATAGATAAAGAAAGATATCAAGAAGATATGGAGCCTATCATTCCTGGTAGTGCCTCTTTTTCTTCTTTGCAAGCTTGACTAAAATTCAACTCCACATAAAACCCGCAGTCAATTTCACATAAACCCTTGAATCCTCTATCTTCCATCTCTTTTTATTTATTTCTCACAGATAATAATAGTTGCCTAAATTTTCTCTTTGTAGATACAAAATTGAACATGCAGAAGTGTGAAGATAACTCAAGAAATAAAAATAGGTGAAACAACCAACATGTAGAGCTCCATGCCAATAATACGAGCAACCAAAATGAACCCAAAGACCAACTATTTTCCCTCAAAACCACTTGCTCATTCCCCAAGACAAATAAGGAGAGTTTTAAGGCCCTCATTCAATGCATGTAAGGACTGTCAGTCCTTTCCCATCGTCCACTTCAACTTTCAATTTTAGTGGAGTTCAAAAATAGCTCAATCAACCACTTACCAATTTTTCCATGACTATGGCTGTGACCACCAATTTTAGCTAGGTTTCCAACTAACTCAATGGCAGTGTCTATTAATACAAGCTCATAAATATGCCCAAGTACATGTTGATAAGGATCCCAATTTGAATCTAATGCCACATTAATTAAACATTATCACCCAATATTATAAACCATAGGTTAGGCTTTTATGATTCAAAATATTCACATAGGTGTCCCACTTAGGTTGGTATTTAATAAATAGAACACAAACATAGTCACCCATAATTAGGTCTCATTCAACATGTGTGTGCCAAGGCTTACAATCCTTCTTGTCTTTGAATAAAATTAAAACTTAGTCTAAATCAAGATTAGGTTCCTTATCAACCTAGGCCCTTTAAAATAGAGTAACCTTAGAGCCTTAGGAAAATCAAATAGTGCATTGACATTACAAATCAACTTTAACATGATAGCTCAAGATAATAGTCTAGGCTATAATAGACTGAACCAGGCCCATATTTACTAAGTCATGCTTGTTTAAACAATTTAATAGTAATCACAGTTTTCCATACCTATCTAACAACATATCAACAAGTATAGCTAGATAAATAGAGATTAGAGTTCACCATGAATGTGACGACATACCACAACAATGAACACACATATTTTCCAAACATAAAAACCAATAGAATACAAGTCCATTAAAGAGGCATGTCAAACCAAACACATAATATCAAATCACGAATGATAAGAAAATAGGCGTATTACATCATCAATCTAGATTTGTCCTATGTGGTGCTATCAAACCCTATAAGAGTTCCTATCAAATTTTCAATATTGGTCAAAACCTCTTCATCCCATAAATTTAAGGAAATTTTAGGAAACCTAACCCATATGGGCATATCTTTTTCATATTTTCTACCCTGTTTCAAGCCCATGTGTCCATTTTTTTATATACAATCCCATGTTCCCTAAGAGCCAAGGTCCACCTAGAAAATATTTTGTCCAATCTTTGTTTAACGAGAAATTAACCAGAAAAAATCCTCTAGTCATCAAAGAAATTTCCATATGGCCTCTGGGGGTGCATTTTCTCTAGTCCCATATTCTAATGGCATTAACGTTAGGACAAGCATTGAGGAACGTAACAATAAGTTGCAAATAATGTATGTCTATGGATTCCTTGATGACTGATTTAGGAATGTTGAAGTGTAGGTCTCCATCATTTTCCAGAAACACATTTGTAGTTTTCATTATTAACTTTTATTAAAGAGGTTCCACTTAAAACTCATTTTTATTTAGCGGTGATGCTTTTAGAGGTACTTTTGAGAATTCTTAAGCGTTTGGGGAATTTTTTGGTAATGATATGACATTGATGCATGATGAAATTATTACTCAAGTATTATTGTTATCTATTATATAACTTTTTCCTACATAACGGTGTGCCTTCTTGAAATTTAAATTTGATTAAAATAATTCATTTATTGTTAATTTATCTTAACTTCTTACTAATAAACTCATATGTATCATGTGTAGTTGTAACTAGGTGTGTTTATTTAGTTCTCTTATAGCCCTAGCTAGTTGACAATATAATGTAATTAATTATAGTTATCTTGTATCATTTGTATTCTATGACTAAGAATAATCTTGTCACTAATAATTAGAGTAATTTCCTAGATTAGTGTATTGATATTGAGTTATGAATTGGTTGTTCAATGTTGTTTTTAATACATATAACTAATTTAATAATGATCAAATGTAATTAATTGAACTCAAATTTATGGTTTTAAAAAAGTAGTATTATATATGTGTTGTGAAAACATATGATCTATAGAGAGAGAGAGAGAGTTTAAGGGAAGAGGTTTCATAAAACACAAATTTTCCATTGAGTTATAGATAGAAAAAGTTGAAAATTAAGCATAATTTTTAGGTAATAGAGGAGCATCACTAGGAATTTATATTGTTTGGTGTTACATATAGAGATATGATAGTTTTTAAAGTTTTGGAGGAATGTTAAGGTGATATAGATTTATAGATCTCATTTTAAAGTTATATCCCTAGATTCAATATCTACCCATGTAGATCCCCCTTTGAGATGACTTGGAACCCATATCACTACCTTAATATCATACTCGATATCCTTATTTGCACACCATTGAGCTCAAGATTTCAATTTTATATTTATCTTAGCCCAAGTTGAATCCAATACTTTCATCCACTAAGCTCCAGTTCAATCCAATCAACCTAAGTTGCTTCAGCTCTGTAATTCGAGATAGATAGGTCGCTCCTTCACAAAGCCCGCTTGATCTCGACAAATTACAAGCTTGGAACCCATATTTCCCTACCAAGTTCCCCTTATATCTCCCTTTATATATCACCTAATCTAACCTCGTCTTGATAAGTCACACTATACACCTTCTTCACTCAAATCCCTAAAATACCAACCCCAAATTTTGAACATTTAATTCACATTACATTCTAAAACCAAATTCATACATATCGGTGTAACTCGATATTTATCTTGCATCTTCTACCTTGGATCATCCTTGGTTTTGCTAGACTTCCAAATGGAAAAACTAGGTAACCATTTTGAAATACAAGTGAGTTCCCTCTACCTTTCAATAGTGATAGAACACATCCAAATTATGGTAGATTCATCCTAAGTAAATCTATCAATATCTCCAAGGAAACCTTCTAAAATCCTTGGACTATCTCGTACTAGATAATTTAATCTACAAGTCTCTCAAAAGTGGAACCTCTTAAAATAAGTGAAAAAGAGAAACAAGGAACCTCCATGACAAAGTAGTAATAGATCTATAATAGATTGGTTGTAAAATGACAATCTATACTTTGCAAAGTCGTATAGGAAAATAAAAAATAAAATTGTCATTTTCCTTTACATTGACAACATACACATTGATGCTGTGTGGGTAATTATTTAATCATTTCACATAATTATTTTAATTTAAATATCGATTCCCTTAACTACTCATACTTTTAACCTCACTAAGTTGGCTAGCTTATTGGTGATAATTCATTGGAATCTTTGAGGTATTAATTTTGAGCCTATCAAGCACTTTCCTTGATTTAAACAAAAAAATCAACACATGGCCCGAGGGAAGTCAGATCACAACTAGGATTTAATAGGTTAAATGGAATTTGTACTAATAGGATTAATAAGATATTGATCAATGTAGGTGGTGAATAGACCATATATAGGTGTCCTACTATGTAGATGTCATAGGCCATCGGGTCGGGGCCTCCCCTAACCCTTTTTGACCTTGAATACTACATTAATCCTATATATTTATAAAAAAAACCTTCTAAGTATATAAAGAATAAAGGGTATGGAAATTAATAAGGTTATAGATTTGACCCACCCCTATCCCTTTTCTCAAAATTTTAACCAAAAAGGGGACACCAAAATTAAGAAGTTGGTAATTTTTTTAAACAAGGAATATCATATTTTTCTTTAAATCAAAAAGGGGTTCTCATCATGGGATATATAATTTTTTTCCAAAACTCAAAAGTCGGGAGGATTTCAAATTATAATAAGAGGATATTTTTTTGCTATCAAAAATGGGGGAATAGGTGCAATCTCCTAAAAACAAAAAATATATACAAATTTTCCTAATAGTAGGGAGTATTTTTTTCTATGCTTCTATTTTGTACTAATTTATAGGTTTCCACATAAATTTAAAGTAATTTTAAAACTGAAAAACTAAAAATTGTTCTCAAAACACACCCATGAGTTATTTTGATCTCTTTGTAGTGTTTAGTATTAGTGGTGCCTCTCGGATCATGCTTATGGGTAAATCCATCATGATCGAGATACTACATCCAAAACTTGATATAATTATAACAACAAAAAAATGGCATCATCATTATAAATATTTATTTATTAATAAATAAATTACACTCAAGTATATTCCCTCGATTTCCCATCCACCATGATCCCTAGGCATAAATTTTTAAAATGGGATAATTTGAGTATATCGAGACTTGAAACCTACTTATAACGATATCCCTCTAAGAAGGTTTCAATTATTACATGCATTCCTTTACTATACTAATTAAGGACCATGTACTAATCTAGTGTCACATGTGTTAAGATTTCTCTCATGTACAACTATGTATATATGATGAGATTCTTCAACATATCAATAGGTATATAGGAAGTGCATGTATATAGAGAGGTTTGATATATCATATGGATGGTATATAGAGAGGGTAACCTATTGGAGTGATAAGGAACAAATAAATCTCCCATAGTTTGTGGAAATGGAAATTTGTCCTAGTTTCTCTCTCATAATCTCGCACCTCCTACGTGGAAAAAATTAGATTGCATAGAAACTTGAGTGAATACTTTTTTGAGTATGAATATTTGTATTCTATTATGTATGGATATTTCACCTATCATACGAAAATCATTTATCACTAATGAAAATTTTAAAAGGAAAATCATAAATCATAGTTCAACATCATATTCAAAATTATAGATGAACTATAACCTCAAATAAGAAATGTATACACCACCAAAGTAATGTGGAAAAAAATCACGCACTTGGGTACATTTCTAGGTCCTAAAATAATACTAGCATTTGCATTATTCCAAAGTGATAAAATTATTAATTGATAGCTATCTTTGGCCTTTGCATTTGTTTCTTATTTTCTATTTGGTCTTAAACACCCTACAACCCATTCTAAACTTTACTTGATCATATTTTGTAGCTTCGGACACCGATGCCTAGCCAGATTCCAACACCTAGGCACCCTTGTCCCCTCTCGGGCACCCCCGACCTCTTTCTATCTTAACCACTATTTTTTGGCTTCTTTTATATTTTGGGCATCTTATTTTCTTATGGGTTGACCTTCCAGCTTGTCAATTACAAAATTCAACAAAGGAAATCATATAGATACATAGTTATGTGATGAAAATAAAGGACTAAGCTCTAAGAATTACTATCTCTCACCTAATTTTACATCCAAAGGAATCTAAAGCACTTAAAGGCATCCATCTAGCATTCATACAAGGGACTTCATTTTTGTAAAAGCGCATAGGAAGGGGAATTTCATTATTCCATCCACACATACTATACATTGTTACATTCTAGATCTAGCCCGCTATCAAGTGTAACTTGTACTAAATCATCCTAGGGCACAACCCTCACACACACTCATAAAAACTACATGGAGTCTGATATTTAGTACAACACTCAGTCATAAGTTCAATCAGTTAGGTGACCACAGGGGGGTCGATCGACACCCCATTTTACATATTTATTGTTTTGGATTTGATGTGGTTTTGTGGGTTTTGCAGGTGAACATCTATTTTACAGGTTACAAGTATATCTATCCATCAAGGTGGAACATACAAGCGAATAACAATGACTATCAATGAAACTTGTTTGATACCATAAAAATAACATTTCGCCATCTCGCACAGTCATGGGCACCTAGTAGAGGTCTTTGGCACGATGCACCCTCGCCCTGATCCAGAGCCCTAGTCCATCTTTGTGTAATAACTCTAGAATTTATCCTAGGTAATTACAACATCATTTACCCTCTAACAGCTTTTCCTAGTCTTCAACCATTCCCGAGATCAAACACAAATTAAGTAATTACTTCTCTATATATATTTAATTAGGATTTTATATTTCATTAGCTTATTAATTGTGTCATATTTTATCTAGTAGTTGTATATCATAGTTTATATTCAGTTACTCTGTAATTAGGGTTTTATAAAAATATTATTTTAGTAAATAAAACCTCACATAAGAAATCAATTCACCACCAAATTAATGTGGTATAAGATCAATACTATATTTGATGTGAAGAATAAAAATATTGTTCTCCATTTGTAGATTCAAATGCATAATTTTAAACTAAAATCCTCAAAATATGTAAATTATTATTTATGAATAATTATAATTTTAAATCCACCTTATTAGTAATAAGATAAGAAGTTTCATGCAAACCTCTCATACCCATTTTCTTGAGATCCATGACACCCTCATTCAAAGTTTTCATAACTACTCTTAATTTCATCAAACATAAACCATCCTTTGAACAACTAGTTAACTTTATTGCAATAAGAGGATTTCATACAATATGAGGAAGATTATGAAGACCTTTGATCTATAAATAGAGCCAAAAAATTTAACTGGCCTCGAACCCCTATAAGAACTTGTTACTTAACTACATAAAATTATCAACTTAAATGAAATTGTAATGCAAAAAGTGAACACCCACACACTACAAACAAGTTGATAACAATGAGTTTAGAAAAATAAATTCCTACATCTTCGGGTTCATATGTTGAATTGATTCATTAAAACTTCTTATTTGCAATTCAAATATAAACTTACAAAGGAAGTGATGAATGCACAAAAATGAACCATATGATACCAGTTGATTCAAATGAATTATAAGTGGTCTTCAAAATAATAAAACTTATTTGATTCAAATAAATCCAAACTAATACTCGAATTACAAGACTCTTCTCTATGAATAACTACCATTGTATTTCACATCCTCAATCAGCCTCTACGTAGAGTGAAGATCCTAGTTGAACAATGTGCAGAACAAAAAATTCCCCAATTGATTTGCAATGAATCTGAACTAGAACATAAAGGTGATCAAATACTAGTTGATTCTAATGAATCCAAACTAATAAACAAGATGATAAAATACCAATTGATTCCAAAGAATCAAACGATAACCAAAATGATCACATATCCAAATTGATTGCCAATGAATCAACAGCACAACTAGATGATTAAAGATCTAGTTGATTCATGATGAATACAAACTGGAAAATAAAAGACAATAATATCCTCCACATCCACCAAGTAGTAATAACCCGACTTACAATGACCGGTGTAGAAGATCGATCTCCAAAAGCTTCCCTCTAACAAGATGCATGCTTGACAATGGCTCTAAATGGAATTCAAGCACTCAAATGACTTCCACAACATAAAATGTTATCACATAATCTCCAAATGAGGAAACCAATAGGTCCATGATGAGTTTCTCAAATTTTTGGACAACTTTCTACTTTATATCGAGAGTCGAAATGTTCCTAAGTGCCTCAAAAATACACTCATACAAAACTTCCTTAATAAGGCACAACAACAAATATAGACCATTTCCATAGGCCTCTCCCAAATATGTACAAAATCCCCAAAATGGGAAAACAACAGGTCCATTTGAATAATCTAGAACTTTTGAAAACTTTATAGTTTACTTCGATTCACAAAAATTCTCCCAAGTGCTCCAAAATGCATTTTTACAATGGTGCCTCTATAAGCCCAAAGGGTAGGGCACATACTTGTCTACCATAAATACCACTCGAGCTCCCTTTATATACATGATGAGATCTTATGGAATGGCATTGGGTATTTATTTTAATACTCGTGTGGTTGGGGTTCAAATCTCCCAAGCAAGCCCATATTGTGTTGCACAGTGGTGGGATTTAAGTCTCAAATACATCGTATTATAGAGGGTGGTGGGGTTTAAATGGGCTCGACCACCCATGGTGTAATGTGGCTCAGCCATGTAACCTCCCTTTTTCCACATAAGTAGTTTTTGAGCTATGTTTAACCCACTAGTTATAAAGTGAGCAGTGTGGTTGGAAGCCCACATGATGTGGCCGAGTTGTGTCAAGCTATCAACCATAAACATTGGGTGGTAAAGATAATCGTGGGTGGTGGAGAGTAATATAGCTCATCAATTTACCAACAAGCTCACTAAGATATCTATTAACCTAACTGAGTTGCCTTGATTTCCATGTAATGTAAATAGTGGTAAAGTGGTGGCAAACCACATGGTGGCTTGAGGACCCACCATGTGGAAAAATGAAGATGTGACGGCAAAGACACCCCTCCGTGAAAAAAATGTGTTGAACTTGGTCAAAGGACATTGGCTAGTAAATAGTGAGTTCCACCCGTCCACATACGAGTGTCGAAAACCACCGTCTTAAAACCAAAATTTTTCTCCTTCACTTACACTCCTCTTCTTCCACGTATCACATGTCATATTAGTTTGTTGACCCTATCGGTCCAAACGCGTTGACCAAAATTTGACCAATGATAACTTGAGTATACAAAGTTCATTTTCCACATTCCAAGTACCGTCAAAAATATCACTAAATTCTCTACCACACTGGAATGGTTTAGGGAGATTTAGGTAACTCTTGAAGTTCTAAAATGTCCTTTGGATCACACCTCCCTAGTGAGAAGGATTTTTTCCACAAAATGATTTATGGATCTTGATCCTAGTGTTGTCAAGAAGTGGTCTCAACAGTCAACTCAAATTTCCCACATTGTTACTCTATGATTAGACATCCAATGGCTTGATCCTAGGACTTGTGCATTCTACCTCATCATCGAGGACACCTCTAGTAACCTTCATCCCACTGTACATGTTATACCTATACATAGAATGAAGTTTGGTACCATTTTAAGAAGACACTTTCCTCTTGACCTCCACTTTGTTGCATGACATGTGCCTCTACATGGTGCTAAATCATACTCAATTTTCTCGGTGGTGAACTTTACCCCACTCTTCAGACCTCGGCCTCTACACTTTTCCAAGTCTCCTAATAAATATGACAATCAGTGCCACTCTTTTGTACAACCATAATCAGTCTCTACACAAAATGAATATCCGACCCAATGCCATATGTCCATAATTATTATCTACCACTCCATTTCACAATCAAAATCCTCTACAAAGAGAACATATTTGAGCTGATATTAGGTGATAATGATGATCAACTATCACTTTTTGCATGGCCATAAATAATCTCTACATAGAGCGAAGATCCAATATGATATCAATGAGCTCAACAATGATGCATTACAATCTATTGCATAGTATCTCGCCTATACAAGGTGCGAGTCTCCGACTTAATGATGAAAATTAGGTACCACTCTGTTGCACAACCACAAACATCCTCTACACAGAGAAAAGATCCAACCCAATGTCAATTGTCAATGAAGATCAGCTACCACTCTGTTGCATGCACGCCGAATCCTCTACGCAGTTTGAAGATCCAAGCCGATGTCAATGAGCTCCTAAGAGTTTCAAATCTCCAAGCTTATAAATATGAGTTCATAAAAACTATAACATGAACTCAAAAGCTAAATAGGAGATATAAATGGAGTATTATCCAAATTTTCAATACAAGAAAACCACTGAGTATGATAAACTTGTCCCTCAACTTTTCCCACAAATCTAGGCTCCAAGAATAGTGTTGCCCATAGTGCACTTGTACCTATCCAATCAAGGTTGAACCAAACACACAAACTGAAGAAAGCACATTGTCAAATCAACCAACCTTCTTAGAGATTTGCAAGTTTGATAGAAATATCACCATCTTTGATACCATCATGATCCATAAATAAGGCAAAAATAATAATTGGTCTAGGACCCCTATAGGCACTTTTTAATTAATCAGTAGACACCAAAATTAGGTCACACTCCCATTGGTCACTTGTCGAAGAACCAAATTAAAAACATTCACCTAACCATGACCCTTATACCCTACATTAACATTAATTTAATTATTTATAATTAAATTAATACCCATCCTCACCCCATCATTAATTTAATTATTTATAATTAAATTAATACCCATCCTCACTCCATTATTAATTTAATTACTTTAATTAAATGAATGGACACCTCACCTAGACACCTCACCATAGACCTATTCATAGCATGTTTCCATAAATGAATAAGACTTGGTCCAAACCTAAAAATCAAGGCCTATTATTCCTCTAACCACCTTCTCACTCATAAAAACATAACATCCATTTTGATCCATGGATAAAGGAACGAACATGACCCAAATTATGTGAGATCTTCCATTTTTGGTAAAACCTAGGGAATCCCACCTTAACCGACGTTGGTCATCCCTAAATTGACGTCGGTCAACCAAGAACTGTCGTCGGTTACCATTTATTCACCTTAGCAACCTTATTTTTGGGTTGGCACATTCTAGATCAAGGAGACGAGGAGAGAGTTGCATGTAAGCATAACCAAATCCTTTTCGTATCCTACATGCATCCATAGTCGCACCTGTGACATATCCGAAGTATCACACTCACGGTGACACCCATGAAGCATCACTACTGCATCAAGCTCCATCCCACCAACCAATCACCACCACCACATAGCCATTAGACCTGCAACACTAGTAAGTACACTTTTTACCTGCATCATCTATTTCCACTTCAGTTTGTTAGGTTCTTCTATTGTTGTTATTAGTTTCCACTTGCACCCTCATTCCTCTACCATTTACTTGCCTGTAAACCCAACCATTCCTCCACCCACACCATAAAACCACCCATACCCGACCTCTAGCATATTTCTGAGTGTTCCTAAGATCCCCATATACCTCGTTATGCCCTCTATTATCTCTACCTAACCTTAGCTCAAACCCAATTAGAAAATCTTAGTGAATCTTATCATCCCACCTCTACCGACGCCGATTTCTCATAGCCATCGCCGATTTTTCCTAACCGTGATCAGTCATACTCCAATTGAAGTCGGTCTCTATGTTTTCCAATACTTTGTAAACCAGCAACCACCTACTTATCAGAAATAACCCAGAAACCTCACCCAACCTCTGTTAAGACCTTGTCTCGTGACTCCGAGACCACCTGACCAACCTACAACCTGACTTGAAGACCTTGACCTGCGTAGTTTTAGTATTTAATTGGATCGATGTTGATAGTAATATGAGGTACCCAAATCAAGATACTAGCACCAGATTAATTTATGTATGCATTTCATTTATTGCATATTTATTTTATAAAATAGTGGATTGACATCCATCTACGAAGTATCACACTTCTCGGATCTAGCACACGGTAGGCAACCCACTGTCATATATTGTTTAACTCTTCTTTGGTGGTCTTGTTTTCTATTTCAGGTAGTTCCTACTAGCCAAAAGGAAGCTCTCACAGTCAGCATCGGATTGAGAATTCAAAACATGCATCAACCTCAAAACTAATACAATAGGTATTCTACCTTGGCCCTTACCCTTATCTATTTCATCCCAATAACGTAAAGGAAATGGTGAAACATTTTGGCACGCCCTTTGGTGGGACCCATCCGGGGTTCCTTGCATTTTCTTCATTCCTAGGTAAAGATGGTGTGTTTATTTACTTTCTAAATGTACTCACACTAAATCTCTTTCCCTGGTAATACTCTCTTCTTAGAATTGTCTAAAACAACATCTATTTTTGGTGCTTAAAACGAACCATTTGTTCTTTCTTGCATTCACATAAGTAGTGAAGGAGCACATTCTTACCTGTTCCTCATTTTCTTCATCAAACGTAATTTTTGATTTGGGTTTAAATCCAATTGCATTTCATTCTTATATGTTACATTTATCTCACATTAAAATGAGAGCAACCTATATGTTGGAAGTCATACCCAGATGATGGTTGACACAAAGAATCATAGAAAAGCACATTCTCTCTCTCTCTCTCTCTCTCTCTCTCTCTCTCTCTCTTTGTCTATCCAAACAACACAAAATTGAAAAATACACATCTTAAACAAAATCTCACATGAAAGAAGTGTCAATAATCACACATCAATGGATTGACAAAGGGCACCCAATGTTACTTTTTCCACTCATTACTTAAGAGGACGGCCCGCCCCCACCATAACATAACCTGAAACCTCTCCTTTTAGATCTCCTTCTTTGTAGGAAACCTTCCTCACTAAAAACTCTACTCTAAATTCATGAGTTAGTCTTCTAAATAGCATAAGCTCAACACATTAAAATCACTTGTTGGATACGTGTTTTTAGTGTTTGATTGACGTGTGTTTTGAGGTGTGAGGATACGTTTCTCCATTTTCCTTTCTTTTTCCTTGCACACTCCACAATCACAGTTGGAGTATTCTAACTTCTTCTGAGTGTGTCAGGACCTCATTATATCATCTCCAGACTTCTAGGTTGATCATCCATCTGATCTTAGTTCACAACAATCTATTTTCCTACATTTCTCAAATTTTCACAGTAACCAGCATTGGTTTATCCACCGGCATCGGTTTACTCCTCACCGTCATCGGTTTTACCTAACTCATCATCGGTTCTCTATCTTTTTGGTTAACTTTCCCAAAGGACACCTATTTCATCTTCTTTATTGTTTAGAGTTTCTCTGAGTCTCTGTACTCTTTGTATTCTGATAAATGGTCATCATACAACTTACCTATCTGACATTCATTAGTTTTTTCCTCATTTGGTAAAATTGTTCTTTTCTCATAGTAACCGACCTCGGTTACCCCTAAACAGTCATCAATCATAGTTAACTTGCGTTGGTTACCACAGTGCATACTCTCAACGATACATTACCCAAATCCACCTAAAAACACATATTTTTATCATTCTTACTTTGCTTTTTGTGTTATCTGCAGGATACAACATCAAATTATATACATTCTTCACATGGTGTTGACTCACAACAAATTTAACACTCTTATATTCCACGCTAGTAATCAACCACTCCCACCTAGTCCTTCAATACCCTCTTTCCTATCACCCATGGATCCAACCTTCCTACCACCATTGCCACAGGCGATGAGGAATTTTCATGAATCCTGGATCAAAATCTTGCAGCCTTAAAATTTTACCTTGCCCACTCTTCCACACAAGATTCCTTTGGTTAAATAATTTATAGAATGCTCGTATCCATCTCTCTTTCCCTTATCCCCACTTCTACATCAACCCCTACTAATATGACATTACCTTCGCATGCTTTACCCCTAGTAGTTTTGCTGCTAGGCCCCATACCCATTGACCGTTGCATCTGCAATATCACGCACCCGTGGTATCTCTTATTCCTTCCTTTGCCACCCATACCATAACCCCATCTACACCCATTATCTTACAGATACCAATTGTGACATAACCTCCCATGGTGTCGGTGACCCTTACCCCATTCCAAAATCTTGTCCTTCCATCCCACAATCTCAATCCCTAATCACTACTTGAGTCACCGCAACTACCCCACCTACATATACATGTTATCAACCACCCCTATCTCATCTCGCCATTCATTCTGGTATATTCCCTCTATTTCGGTCCCTTATTCTCAACCTTATAATTCAGCACCACCATACACTAAAATTCCACCCACATCACATGTTAAACACCAGCCTTTCACAACCTACCAATGACCTCATCAAATTAATGATGGAAAGAATGTAGACACTAGAAGCATCAATTTTCGGCTCATGTAATTCTCTCACCTACAATGAAATTTGTAATGAGCCCATTCATCCATCCATTCTTATTCACCCATACCCTGTACATTGGGAAATGCAAAATTCAACTGCTTCAATAGTAAAGAAGATCTACAACAACATTTACGATCTTTCAAACATGGGTGTTACCTAATCACCCATGATGACACTTTACTCTTACGGACCTTCTCGATGTCCCTGACAGACCTTGGATTGGACTGGTACAGTGGGCTACGTAGATATTCCATCTAATCATTTAATCAAGTATCCCAAGCCTTCTTAGACCACTTCTCAATCAACATTGTTAAGAAAGTCACCATGACTGATCTTTAATCCACATGACAATATGACAATGAGTCTATCGCTGACTTTGTCGCTCATTGGCACAACCTAATTAACCAGCTCACATTTCAATTACCTCAAAATGAACTCATAGAGTTTTTTACTCGGGCTTATGCTAGACACATCTCACTAACCCTACAAGTGCAGACCTTCCACACCTTTGACGAGGCATTCACCATGGCACAAAATTGGAGATTTGTGCTATCAAAGAAAAGAAAATTCAGCTACGTAACAAGAACACCACATTTAAATCGAATGATGCTTCTTCATCTTCGAAACCCTAGAACAACTATTCAAAACCCAAAGGATCTACCAATGCCATAGTTCTCAAGGTTGGACCCTCTCACCCATCAAACCAAGCCAAACCTTCTTCTAATCTCTCTCCCGTCCAAGCTTTCCAGTTTAGACGAGAACAATGAAAGTACATGCTAATAGGAGAACCTTATTCTTATTTTTGGGAAAATCTTATTAAGGCTAGTCTCATTACCCTTCCACCTATTAAACCACACACTACTTTTTTAGCCCCGATCGCCCCATGCCCGCATGGTATAAATAACATGAATTTTGCAACTATCATCGTGTCAAAGGTCACAATGATGATAATAAGCGCATTACCTTCAAGAACATCGTCCAAGAAATGTTAGACAATGGAGATCTAGTCTTGGATAACCCAAATGCACCCGCTAACTAGAACCTAAATATATTCAAAATCCATTCCCTAATCACACCCCATCTTCCAACCAAACAAGAGATGCTTCAAAAATGATAGCAATGTCCTGGGAGGTCAACGGTACTTTTGATGATATACAAGTTGCTACCTAATTTCCCTATTCCTTCCATAGATGAAATCTTAGGCCAAACTCCCCTACTTGCACAGGAACCTATTTCAGCTACTCCTCCACCCACAAAGGAACCCCCTTCATTTTCTCCTTCACCCATAGAAGATCCCATAATTAGCACTCCTCTGGCCCCTCAAATTACCAATTAGTCATTAGTAGCACCTCTCCTACTCATATGGGATACTTTTCTACTCCCTACACCATCAAAAGGAGAGTCCACCTCATCTAGCCCATCATCTCCTCTATCTATGAAGGATCCTATAGAAACACTATTTCCCTTAGATAACCATTCCATCGGACCTCCAAGATCCTGTTGATCTTCTTTTGGCTCTCTTACCCATAGAGTTTGAAGCTAGCCATTTCCCTATTTCTCAAACACATTTTATGGGGATTGCTACTCAATCCACATCGGCCCCGCCTACAGTAGTACCATTTTCACACTTGGTTGATCACCTAGATTATGTTGATAGAGCCTTACTTTGGGGACATCTTCTACTTCCTACTTCAACCCAAATGCAATTGTCACTCACCGACACCTCCAAAATCTATCCAAAAGTGTTTCAAGTGGTCAAACCAAACACAACCATGACTAGTGGAACACCTTCTATATCCTTTCCCACAACCCAACACACACTTCCACCCACAACCCAACAAAACTTCCACCCACAACCCAACACACACCTATACCCAAACACCTACCCATGCCTATATCATCTCCCTTACCTAAACCCACCACTACCTTAGGGGTCGTGCCGAAATCAAACCTTACTCACCCACCTGTCAGATTAGATTTAGCCACATCTTCCTAGACCAACACTAAACTTATTCCCACCCCTAAAAGGAAGCCCCAACCTTCTAGGCCTCATACACCAACCTCACCTACCACACCATTGTCACCTTCACCTCTTTCGTCCATCCTAGGACCTCACCCCTCAACCCTGCCAAGACAACCTTCTTCCATATGTAAACCAAGAACACAAAGATCATCTCACCTCCTCATCACGGATCTCTAATATACCCAAGTGATCCACATAACCCCTACCATCACCCATAACCTTCTTACCACCCATACCACCACTACCTTCCATAACTTCTTCACTACCCTTGACACTCTCATCTCTTACACTCACACCTTCTACCCAACCTCTACCAACCACCTCCACCACCATTCGGTTTCCCCCATGGGTAACCCACCCTCTTCCACCATCTAATTTTCCCTCTACATCTCGTACTCTCATGTCACCTTTACCCAAGAGGGTATAACCCAAAGCTAAGAATCCACTACTCTTTGATAAGGTATTCAAACCAACCAAATCTTCCTTCGCCATCTCTTCTACCATGCCCATGCCCAAATAGATGCCTCCAAGACCTAAGACCACTCCACATACCAAACTAGTGGACCAACTCATTCCCTCTCCTATAAAGTCTCTTCCTCTACAATCACCACACTTGTACCCAAACCCACACTCACCTCCCATTGCGATCCATTAGTGGGGTCTTACGCTAAGATCTTAACCAATCTCTTAGAGACTTCCATCATCACATTACCACCACTTCGACCTTACGATCCTCTCAAACCCAAGCCAAAAGGGTTTGATGAGACCAATATTTGTGCCTATCATCATGTGCCAGGACATGATGTTGAAAATTGTAAGGCCTTGAAGACCATCCTTATCCAACTTTGTCCTCCTGAGAAAAATTTCGACGATGATGACCTTCTCGATGAGGACCATGCTCCACCTTCACCCATCACCACACCTCATCATCCTTTAACGATCTAACAACCAGTATCTTCACCCCCACAACCCTTTTATCCACCCCCAAAATTTGAAATCAACATGATCAACATTGCCACCCGCGCTCAGAAGGACAAAGGAAAAGAAAAGGCAACTAGCCCATCAACCAACCCTGTACCCAACATACCATCTGCACCCACACCAAAAGTCACCATTTAAGGTCCTACATATCCTATTTTCAATGGGGTCGCACATCACACAATGCTAAAATAATTGCACCAATCCTCCCTCAAAATGTCTTTATAAGACCTCATCCAGCACCTCTCGAGTCACTTCTTCAAGCCCTCATTAAGATCATTCAATCTATTGAGGTTTTACCAAATGACCCCACACCCATAGCCTCCATCATCACCCCTCATCACGTAGCCTCTCTCACTAAGTTTTCACCTTCCTATACACCTCCACCTACTCGCTAAGTAGCTATCCTTAGTTTTTCGACAAAGAGATCACTCCCTTCCAGTCTGAGGACCCCGATCCTGCTCTTTTCATCTCCATCCATATCGATAATATATGCATATGACATGTTATGATTAATGGTGGTGCTAGTATTAACATCATATCTTCCCATGCGTACAACCAAATGTGCATACCTACCAATTACATGTATGGTAACCTCGTTATGTTGCACTCCTTTAATGATACCATGACCTCTACCCTGGGTACCATCATTCTCCATGTCCACGTGGGTCCTCGCACTATCCCGAACTCTTCTATGTCCTAGAAGGGGAGTTCTAGTATAATCTATTTCTTGGCTGACCTTGGATCCATGCCATGGGTTGTGTCCCTTCGACTTTACATCGCTGCCTAAAATTTGAACACGAAGGGCATAACTACACCATTCTCGGCTAACCAATCACCTTTCAAGACCTATAACATGTTGTATCGCCCAACGATGTACTTGTCCTAGTCAAGGCATCTGTCATTACCTGTAGTTCACCTTCATCCACAGGCCCTCCACCAAGAATTACAGCACCTCTCATGTACATCTAACCTTGTTATCCCTACTCGCCACCGTAGCCTCTACTCGTTGGATCACCTATTTCCCCATCATCTAGTGAATCATCTATCGCCACTAACCCACATATTGACTACTAACCCTTAGAGGGTGTTTTTCAATGCCTCACTCTAGGGGAGAACCGTCTATACAATATCGACATATTCCTCCTTCCATAAGAGTATGGGAACTGCATCAACACCCTTCTTATGACTATTACGTAGGTGAGGTTTTTCCTTGTGGCCCTCCCCACCTTCACACTAATATAACGTATGGGGGACTTGATATTTCCACTTATAAACCCAAACCTCTATCCCAAACACAACCATTTTCATCTAACCTACACTCCCTCACTAATAGCTCCTTCACTCACACTTTTCTTCAATGGTGCGCGTGGAAAGGATTTACCTTCAGCTTTTACGAATAGTCTCACCACACTATCAACTCTTGTACCACCCATAAACATAATGACCGTAGTGGCATTGGTTTTGATGCACCACCTCCTAAGAAGGATCATGTCGACCTCATTCAGGAAGAAAAACCTTCCCCACCTCATTCACCCATGTCACCATCTTCACCCACGGAGTCCATAGATCCCGAATTTATTCCTCCTAACTTTTTTTTCATAAGCACCATTTATCTTGGACCTCTAACCTAACAATGTGATAAAGAGGCTCCCTCTTCTCTCCCATTCTTGTATCCTAACATGATTGATGATGATACACCTTCTATTAATGTCGTTCAATGTCAGGATGATGAGTCCATCCTCACCTACCATGGTGCGAAGATTCTTATATTCACTGACATTACCTTCGAGATGTAAACCGTGTTAAATGAATCTACCATTAAAATCAACATTAACACTCAGGACAACCCACACATTCTAAAGATAGGCCAATCTTTAGATGCTACTTAACATGAAGCTTTTACTTCCTTCCTTCATGACCATATAAACACTTTTTCCTGTTCCTATGCCAATATACAGTATCGACCCAAAAATTTTGGTACACAACATCATAACCATTCCTGATGCCAAACCCATCAAACAAAAGTTGTGGAAAATGCATCCTCGCATTGCTCTTCTGGTCAAAGAAGAACTTCAGTACCTTCTCTTAGTTTTCCTTCATCATACCCATTGACTATCCCCAATGGATTTTTAACATCATTCCTACCACAAAGGTGATAAGGGGCCTCCAAACTTGCACGAACTTCCATGACCTCAACCTAGCTTGTCCCAAAGAGGACTTTCCCCTACTAGGAATTGACCAACTAGTTGATCTAACCGCTGGCCATTAAATGTTATCTCTCATTAATGGTTTCTCAAGTTACAATCAAATATTACTAACTCTAAAAGATCAATGCAAGACTACCTTCATCACCCCTTGGGGGACTTTCTACTATTGGTTCATGCCTTTTGGCATTAAAAACACAGGCGTACATACCAACGAGCCATGACATCATGCATCACATATTGGAAGATTACGTAGATGATATTCTTACCAAATTCAAACATCGAACCAAACATTTTCCCATCCTTAAGGTCATCTTTTATCACCTCATTAAGTATTGTGTTTATCTTCAACCAAAGAAGTGCATCTTTGCGGTACTTTCAGGAAAACTCCTAGGTTTCATCATTTCTTTGCGGGGAAATGAATTTGATCCTACTAAAGTCAAGGTTATTTTGGAAATGCCCGCCTACTAATCTCTTTTAACTTTGAAGCCTACAAGGCAATTTGCAATCCATTCGTCATTTTATCTCGTAGCTCTCTCGAACGTTATCAACCATTTCATCATATTCTCAAGAAATACATGTCATTCGAATGGGATGATGAATGTCATAAAGCCATTGAATCCTTAAAATGATACCTTCTTCAACCACCGTGCTCATTCCTCCTAAATATGACCAACCATTTTTTCTATATATTTCTACCACTCGACCATTCTTTAGGTGCCATGCCGCTCATCGCAATGACCAACATCGAGAGAAAGTATTTTATTACATAATTCGTACCCTTATGGACTATGAAACTAGATATACCCATGTCAAAAACTCTTCCTAGCCTTAGTTTTTGTTGCCACCAAAATCTGCCATTACCTACTCAACCACAAAACCTTTGTTATTACCAACTTTCCCCTTACACTATATGTATGCCAAACCCTATCAACATAAACGTGTCAGACATTGGCTTATGCTTCTTGCCAACCTCGACCTAAAATTCAGTCATCAAAAGTCCATCAAGGGCCAAGCTATCGCTAACCAACTAGCTAATGCACTCCTTTCTAGGAATCAACCCTCTAACTTTGATTTCCCAAATGAATCCATAGCTACCCTCTCCTTAGATGAACCCGATTACCAAATGACACTCTTCTTCGATGGCTCCTAGTGTTAGCAAGGGGGTGGGGTTGGTGTTATCCTCATTCCTCTTAACAGTGAACCTATGCCTTTATCTTTCAAACTCTATTTTGATTATACAAACAATATTGTTGAATACGAAGCACTTGTATTAGGCTTTCAAGATACTTATGTCTTAGATGTTAAGACCATTACTATCTTTAGCGACTCGACTGGTCATAAACCAAGTTAATGGTATATACCAAGATCATAATGAGATACTTCAAAATTATAAACATCACGTAGATATACTTATGACCACCTTTCACTATTACAAACTTCAAACCACCCCATGTTCTAGCAATAAATTTACGGATACCATAGCCTATTTGGTTTCTCAAATACTTGCTTCACCTGCTGACTCTAAAATCTTTGTCACAATACAAATGTTACAATCACCCTCTTATTTACCTCGTGAGGTATACTCCATTGGAACCGTTGCACTTGACCCACGTGACCTTTGGTATAAGAAATTTGTAGACTATCTTTCCCTTTCCATTCTACCCGCTGATCTCACTCGTAATGGAAAACGGGCCTTTCTTAAAAGTGTCTCTCGTTATGTCATCATGGGTTGTCTTCTTTATAAGTGTGACTTCGACGGTATTCTCTTACGATGTCTTACAATCTCTGAAATTCCCTACACCATTAAGGAAGTCCATGATGTAATTTGTGGTGGTCACTTTAGTGGTTTAGTTGTCACAAAACACATTCTTCACCTTGGCTATTATTGGCCAACCTTAAACCATGATTTTTTTGATTATGTCAAACATTGTGTGAAATGCCAACAACATGTTAATCTTCATCACACACCTAGTCATGCCTTACAAGTCGCACGAGATATTTGGCCTTTCTCTCAATGGGGTTTGGATCTTGTTAGTGAGATTAATCCCCATTCTTCACAACACCACCAATGGATCATAACCACTACTAAATATTACACTAAATGGGTAGAGGCCATTCCCCTCATTTCTACAAAAGCCAAGAAAATATGTGAATTCATCAACCATCACATCATTTGTCACTTTGGTTTTCCTCACCACCTCATCACTGATAATGGAAAGCAATTCAAAAACAAAACCCTACGCAAGTTATGCGACGCTTTTGGCATCTAACTCATTTTCTCATCACCTTATTACCCACAAACCAATGGCCAAGCTGAATCGACCAATAAAACCTTGAACAAAATTCTTATGAAAGTAGTCAATGATACTGGGAAGGATTGGCATATGCACATTAGTTTTCCTTTTGGGCTTATCACACTAGTATTCGCACTTCACTACTTCCACATCTTTTTCTCTCGGTCTACGATACCGAGGTTGTCTTACCTCTCAAAGTCCGATTCCATCTCTCTACAACTCACTACAAGACATGCTCAATGACAATGAATTTTATCAAGATCATTTGGCACAACTTGAGTTATTAGATGAACTTCATCTCAATGCTCTTGATCATCACCAAATATACCAAAACATATCAAACGTGCCTATGAAAAATGTGTTCACAAATGAACCTTCAAGCTCGGTGACCTCGTCCTCAAGGAAAATTAACATGTAACCAAAGAAGAGAAAAGTAAGAATTTTCTTGTAATTGGCTTGGACCTTATATCGTTACCCATGCCTATGGATCGGGTGCTTATCATTTATCTTCACTCAAGGTCAACCCGAACCTAAGCCCTCAATGCCTTGAATCTTCACCATTTTATTGTTGACATCAAGTAATCTATCAGTTGATCGTCGTCCCTTGAGCATTGTTCACCTTCCATATTACCCGTTTTGAGGATCCAAGACTAAATAAGAATCATGTGATTACCCACCACCTTTCAGCCTTATCTTCAATATGATTACCATGGCTCTACTCATAGCATGATTCTCATGGATACTTTTTGTCTTCTTAGATGGAATCCCATAGTCGTTCATCTTTCAAAACCACCCCTTTCATAGTTAACCCTCATGTGTGCTATGATTTTGTCCTCCGAACAAGAACCTAATCTTCCTATATAGTCTTGTCTAGGACTTAAACAACTAAAAAAAAAAGGAATTCAACTCCTTGATTCAAACTTCCGAAAAAGATGACTCCCTCAAAAGGGACATCTCTTCACTCTCTTTCCACAGCTTATAAATAGACTGATCCCTTAAAGGACAACTATATAAAGTCATTTAAAAAATACATTAAAAATATCTAGAAGCTTCCTGCATCAATCACCTTCGCAAATACCTCAAGGAGATAATATACTCATCCGATATAGACTTCCTACATTGATCAGTCTATTAAAAATACAAAAAATTAATAAAAGGATGAAATTTTCATCATGGACTTGCCTATTTTTTGATCCTAGGTTTCTTGCTAAGAAAAACATGTTTTCATACACTAAGTTACGCTAAACCATCCACTTTCACCTCATTACCTTTTGCACCCTAGTTTTCTCTTTGCTCAAGGGACTTGCCGCAAATGCGACATTTCATTCTCATGTGACTTTCTTCACCTTTAGACTAGTCCATTATGCAACACCTTTAGGGTCTTATGTTTATAATCCCATCTTGGGTATGATAGACTCATTAGGGTTCTTATCAATTACGTGGCTCTTTTACTACCTGTTTTCACCGAATCACAACACCCCTGTGCATGTATTTGAACTCACGGTGTGATTGGATAACATGGGTACTATCTCCAAGTTGTGGGACTTGCTACTTGAGATAGACCTCCGGAGAAAGTCTGGTTCTTGTTCCTAAACTACCATACAATCTACTCTAATGCAGGGATAAGCTAAGCTGTTCTAATCTAAATTTCAAGGGACCAGAGAAAGAGAATACATAAAATGAAAGCCTACACTAAAGAGGTGATACACGGAAAAGGAGGATGGGAGAGTAGTCTCCAAATGTGTGAAATACAGAGGTAAAGTGCACACTAGAAGAGGTGATGACAGTTCTCCATAATCTAGCAAAATGCATTCACAGTAATATTTCAAGCACACACAATGATAATGAATTCCTGCAAGAACATAATAATAGACACAATATTCTTGTAGAAAGATAAAAGGGGCAAGAAGAATGCAAGAAAACACAGCAGGGGAAGATACATCCACAAACTTGTATTTTATTGCTTCCTGGTATGCACAGTTCAGTCTATTACAAGATAAGGGCCTGGATCACCATGCAAGGAGTCCACTACAAGGGCCTGCAACACACTGGCTTCACAAAGAAATTTTGACAGAGCTTTGTTACCCAAAAACTCTCTCCTTTACAATGAGCCCAACACTCCAATTTATAGAAAAATGAGAAGGAAAAGAGAAGGGAAAAATGGAAATCCCGAAATCTGTCCTTCAACCACCTGTAAGAGGCATTAAATTGAGTGGAATGGGTATACATTACTTGCAAAAGGCTCCCCATACTGTCCCATGTGCTTTTGCAAAGAAAGAAGGAATGATGACCATGCCTCTTAATTGCACTCCAAGCTACCAAATAAAATACTGTTCTAAACCCGGCCACGTTTTCTTAAAAATATCAATCAATTTCTAATCAAATCTGGAATTTCTTTATTGTTGTGCGTCGGGACTCGGAACCACGATTCCAACGGTACCAATTTTGTGCGATTTCGTTGAGAAATGCAAAAGTTATGGCCTTCTGAGTGCGGGCAGCTTGTTTTGGGCCTAACAGGCGTTTTCTGTCATTTGACGGGAATGAGCATTGATTGACTAGAGCCGAATATGTTTCTTTTATTTAAATATACCTACCCTCATTAAAAATAAGAAAGTCCAATTTTATCAAAATCGGAGCTCAAGTCAAAAGTTATGGCCGTTTGAAGTTTCGGACCAAACGTTGACTTTTCCTCTGCGCACACGTGTCATGATCTGATTGGTCCTCGCTCCTTCGGCTCCATTTGTCCCGGATGTCCCATTTGATTAGTGCTGTCTTGACTGATTTCGGCCGATTCGGCCGGTTCGCGCATTTTTGTTCCACTTGGCCCGCTTTGTTTTTGGACTGCCTTGACTGATTTCGGCCGGTTCGCGCATTTTTGTTCCACTTGGCCCGCTTTGTTTTCGTTGCCTTGGTGATTTCGGCCGGTTCGGCCGGTTCGCGCATTTTTGTTCCACTTGGCCCACTTTGTTTTCGGATCCTTGGTGATTTCGCCGGTTTGGCGGTTCGCGTCCATCTGTCCCGCTTGTCCCATTTGCCTTCGGACTGACTCGACCTTTTTCGCCCGGTTCGGCCGGTTCGCGCCTTTTCGGCCCAGATGTCCCAATCCTTTTTTGACTGCCTGTGCTTATTTCGGCCGGTTCGGCCGGTTCGGGTCTTTTTGTCCCAAACGTCCCGAGCAACACTTAGCCAATTTTTCTTCCTCTTTTGGCCGGATCGGCTTTTCGCGCCCGCCGCGTACTTTTGTCCCATTTGTCCCTGCTGCGTTTCGGACTGTTTGTGCTGATTTCGGCCGAACCGGCCGGTTCGCGCCTTTCTGTCCCACACGTCCCGGAGGCGACCTTGAGCAGGACTTAGCCAATTTTCACGATTTTTCCTGGATCGACCTATTTGCCTTCTTGAACCTTTTTTTTCGCATTTTCTCAGAACTTACTCTCTTCCTCTTGGACAGGGGAGTTAGACAAATATGAGGGGACCCTAGAAACATGAATTTTTGCCCTGAATCAATATAATTGCTTGCATGTTATCAAAATTACCTTGGGGGTGAATTTTGGATAACACTACCTCTTACCATTCGCATTCCTCATTACTTATTGATTATCTTATACCAAACCAAATCATCAACACCTTTATTTAAAACAACTCAACCATGCATATGACCTACACTCAACCATGCCTATGACCTAAACTCAACCATGCCTATGACCTACACCTAATCATGCCTATGACCTACATTCAACCATGCCTAACACCTACCAACCCATTCCTCTACTTCATCATAATCTTCCCTAGCTTATGGGAGAACTACATCAGCCTGAGGTCCCTTTTCACCAGGACTATGTAGGTAGCACTTCGAGGGCATGGGGCCCTTGGAGGTTAGCTCAACCACTCTTTACCCTAACCAATTCCCCCTTTCACTTTCTTATTCACATTCTACCTTATTTAGTTTCCATTTTATATCAATAACTAGAAATTAAACCAAACAAGCATCAATTAATACACATTTTTACCACATCATCAAATCATTCATTTTCACATTTCCATTATAGCACATATTTGGAAATTTACACCATAACATACATATAACTCATCATTTATTTCCCATGTTACCGATAACTTGGACATTAAATCTAACTTAAAAATAAGACTCCATCATGCCTAAACCAACCTAACTCCACCATGCCTAAACCAAATTGACTTGATCATGCTTAAACCGACTGACTCAATCATGCCTAAACCGACCTGACTCCATCATGCCTAAATCAACCTAACTCAATCATGCCTAAATTGACCTGACTCAATCATGCCTATTTGACCTCACTCTACCATGCCTACATGACCTTGACTCAATCATGCCTAATCCACCTAGTTTCCATCACATACACACATAATAATGGAAATTAAAAACAAGTACACCATCCATACTATAAATACCATCATCTATAAACTATAAAGTCTATGTATACATACATGTGTATATAGATACAAATAAATGCAACCATCCCAAAAAATCTCATGTACATCCTCGCTCTCTTCGGCACACAAGTCAATATATCTCAAAATACACAAAAAATATGGAGGTACACGTCACAATCACACATCTCCCCGCGATATCCTCCATGGTTGTCTCATTTTCTCCTCCTCCTCCTCTACTCCTATGCAACATCCCGCTAGCATCTCACCACCCACCATAGGCCTCGATCTAACCACTACTGGTATCTCACCCGGAGCTAGCCTCCATGCGCTAGTAGCCTCACCCTGACCCTATCCCGGGGCTTACCGACCCCCTGTACTCTCCACACTATGCATGTGAGACCTAGTCCTCTCACTCGAGGCTTGTTGTGCTCTGTACTCTACATAGGATGGGACATCTATCCTGAAGCCATCAAGTGATCCTAATAATATTGTGCCTCTCCTAAGGCATCCCTAAACCTGGCCATAGGTACTATCTGTGCAGTGGTTCCATTAGTCTCGACGACCTGTCCCCGCCTCGTCTCGTAAAACGGGAACCTCTCCCTGAGCCTATGTGGGTGCTTGTGTAGGCACCTGTCCCTATGCTACTTGGGCCTATAGGGCTGCAACCTATGCCTAAAATGTGGCAACTTGTACATCTAAACCCATCATTTTTCCCCGCATAATCCCACTATTTGACTAGAGTCACCACCTACCTCTTTAAGGATTCTCTCTCGAACTATGATGGTGGCCAAATCTGGCTGCCCCAGCCTCGGTGGTACTACTCACACCTGTGTTACCCACCACTATCTATACTTGTTAGTAACTCCAACATCATCAATCCACCAATCTACCACCTACTCCTCCTACCCCAGTAGGTACCGTCAATGCGGTAGAGGTATAGGCCTCTCCACATCATCCCACTTGTAATGTGGAAATGGTGGCAGTATATCCTGGGGCAATCCCAACTGTCACCTAACCCTATCAATGGGGATCATCTCGTGCTCACCAGCATGATGTCCCTCTATCCATCTCACCAGCTGTAATCCATCCAGCTCTATGGCCATCTTCCTATATGAAAGGAAGCCCTTGAGGTCCACGTTGGATAACCCCTTTAGTAAATGCTTATAATAGGCTACATCATGTGTAGCCCTCAGTAGTTCAGCTGCTCTCGAATCGTAGGTACCCATTTCCTATATCCCACCCACAAAAAACCCAACTCAAATGCATCAAGTCGAGGCATGCCCACTGGACACACACACACGATGTGCTCATATGCCCAACAGTGTAGTAGGAATGTGCAACATAGGATGAACTTCTGTAATCACCCATAGGCCCACAACTCTCGCAGACAAACACTAAGAAGACTGGTGCCCATGAAAATTAGGTCATGTCCTCCATCATATAATGTAGAACCCCTATTAATGATCATGAGAACCTCCCACCCTCTGCATCAAGAAATGCAAAACAAACACTTCCTCCATCATCATAACTACTAGCCTCATCTCCTCTAGATGGGATTAGTAGATATCTCCATAACTCATGTTGGCACTATAGAACCTCAACTCTACTAGCTCCTCCCCAAACACTATCAAGATATCGTCAGATCCTCGGATGCCTCTGAAGAAATCGAATACACCTACGTCCCTACTATCGATAGCCACAAGATCCTATACACATCCTCTAAGGTGATGGTCATCTCACTTGTCGGAAAATGGAATGTGTTGGTCACCAAATCCCATCTGTCGATGAGGGTGACCATCAAACTCAGCTCCCAGACTACATGTCGGTAGTGTCTGACCCTAATCAGGCAAACCTTATAATATGTTTTCACTCCTCACTGCCGTGCTCCCTCACACTGCTACTAATAGGGGAGGTACCCTATCCCGCATTAAGTAACTGGTCCCTTGCTTGCATCCAACAAACCATCACATTATTAAACCTTGACCATACCCACATTCACCCTTGACCCCCCACCTATAACTATTACCCTGCTTATTTTCATTCAACATTACCTTCCTATCTCACCCAACCACCCTTACTCATCTCCTAGCCCATTTTTCTCTCAATGATGACCGACATCGGTTCTCCTTAGGCCTGAATCGTTCTCCCAAAACTAGCATCGGACCTCATCCATAATCGATGCCACTAATGAAAATTGACGTTGGTCAACCCTTGACCGGTGTCGGTCACTATCGTGGCAAAAATCCACAAAAACCTTCCCTATTTTTCTCTAAATTTGAAATTTCTCCCTAACTACCCACCCATTCCTACCTCGAATCCCCCTCAACCCCTCCCCCATCCTCATTCACCTAATTACACCTTCCTACATGCCTATTTCACCCATTTTCTTCCCAAATTCAAATTTAATTCTCCCCCAAACCCACTTCTACCCAAACCCGATTTCTACAAACCAAATCACCTAACCAACAAAGAACGAGAGTGAATCCTAATTTGTCGTGATGTCATCTCCATGGAGACATGTCTAGCCACTACACCGGTGGTCCACCCGACCCCTCTCCCACCTCTTCCATGCTGAAATCTACCTCAAATCTCTCCACCAATCAAATTTCTCCCCCAATCTTGTGGACCCATCTACCTAGCACCTCTCACCAATCGGATCTCTCCACCTCAACCGAGTACAATGCCCTATCCTTTCCTCTCGAAAAGTGCCAAAAATTCAAACAGCTCTTTCATTTTCTCCAATGGTACAATACAACAATGATTCCATAAAATACAATTTTTTTTTTTATAAACCCACCCTAACCTGACCAACACCGGTCCTATTTTTTCTAGCCAACCGTCGTCGTGGTCACCCTATAACCAACATCGGTCAAACCTTACAATTGTTTGGTCTTGCTAACTTTCCTTTTACCTACAACCATTCATGCCCACATCCCCTTTTATCATCCCAAACACCCATTCGTGAACCATATCTACAAACCCAACCTACCCCTACATTGCCTTTTCTATGTCTTAGGAGTTGTTATTTTACCTATACCTTGGCCTTACCCATGTCATTACCTATATACCTTGACCTGAACCACTTTTTGTGACCTTTGACCCTTTATGCTCATTGTACCTTGTGACATGGTTACTGTGTATTTTTTCTGGCCTACCAACCTTACCTTGCCTATTGTCGTGTTGTTTATCCTGACCTAACCTTTGGTGTACTGGAACATACCTAAATGTTCCTGCACCTAACCTCTATTATGTTTCCACACCATATCATATACCTTGGATACCAGAATCACTTCAACCCTATTTGGATAGACCTATCAACCTTAGACGATGTAGAGTTTGAAAGATTCTCAACCTAGTACCATGTCGTAGTTTCCAACGTGTGTGTACATTCAACTACCACTACCTTTGACCTTGGCCCATTTACCTATTTACTTGATTTGACCTTTTACCTTTACCCAATGTGCCCATTAATCTTCATTTTCCAACCTACTCATTTTATCAAACCACTCACCGCTTTCGTCTCTCACCTCATCGGTTCCTAGTTTGAGGGGGGTTACCTTCACCCACACTTGGGGCAACACCACCCTCACTTACACTCAACATAACCATTTCCTATTTTTGTCAACATCACTTACCAATACACGATACACAACAAAAAGAGACAAAATGTAGACACAAAATTTGGGTCACACTCCCTTGTTCACTGTCAAGAACCAACTTAAACACATTCACCTAATCATGACCCTTACACTTACATTAACATTAATTTAATTATTTATAATTAAATTAATACCCATCCTCACCCCATTGTTAATTTTAATATTTATAATTAAATTAATACCCATCCTCACTCCATTATTAATTTAATTACTTTAATTAAATGAATGGAAACCTCACCTAGACACCTCACTATAGACCTATTCATAGCATGTTACCATAAACGAATAAGACTTGGTCTAAACCTAAAAATCAAGGCCTATTATTCCTCTAACCACCTTCCCGCTCATAAAAATGTAACATCCATTCTCGATCTCATGATAAAGGAACAAACCTAACCGGATGATACGAGATCTGCCATTTTTGATAAAACCTAGGGAATCTCACCTTAACCGACATCGGTCATCTCTAAACTAATGCCGGTCAACCAAGAACCATCGTTGGTTACCATTTATTCACCTTAACAACCTTGTTTTTGGGTTGGCACATTTTGAGATCAAGGAGACGAGGAGAGAACTTCATGTAAGAAGAACCAGAGCCTTTTCGTACCTCTGCTGCATCCATAGCCAGCACCAAGACAAATCCAGAAGTATTGCACTCATGGTGACATCCCGGGAAGCATCACTACTGTATCAAGCTCCATCCCACCAACCAACCACCACAACCACATATCCATTGGACTTGGAACACCAGAACTACACTTTTTATCTACATCATCTATTCCACTTCATTTTTTTTAGGTTCGTCTATTGTTGTTATTAGTTTCCACTTGCACCCTCATTCCCCTACCATTTACTTGTTTGTAAAACAAAACCATTCCCCCACCCACACCATAAAACCACCTATACCTAACCTCTATATATTTATGAGTGTTCCTAGGATCCCCACATACTTCGTTAGGCCATTTGTTATCTCTCGCTAACCTCCTCTCAAACCCCATTAGCAAATCTTAGTGAATCTTATCATCCCGCCTCTACTGATGCTGGTTTCCCATAACTATCATCGGTTTTTCCTAACCTTGATCGGTCATACCTCGAATGACACCGGTCTTTGTGTTTTCCAATACTATGTAAAATAGCAACCACCCTCTTATCAAAAACTACCTGCAGACACCTCACCCAACCCCGATAAGACCTTGTCTTTGACCTCCAAAACCACCCGACCACCTCAGTAACCTGACTTGAAGACCTTGACCCACATAGTTTTAGTATTTAATTAGATCGACACTGATAGTAATTTGAGGTACCCAAATCAAAATACTAGCACTAGATTCATTTATGTATGCATTTCAGTTATTTCATATTTGTTTTATAAAATAGTGGATTAATAGCCATCTAGGAAGTATCACACTTCTTGGATCTAGCACATGCTAGGAATTCCACTGTCATATATTATTTAACTCTTCTTTGGTGGTCGTGTTTTCTATTTCCAGTAGTTCCTCCCATCGAAAAGGAAGCTCTCATAGTCGAGATCGAGATTGAGAAGTCATAAGATGCTCATCAACCACCAAACCAATACAACAGTATTCCTCCTTGGCCTTTACCCTTAATCTGTTTCATCCCAATAACGTAAAGGAAATGTTCAAACATTAACTCCATAAAATTATCAACTTAAATGAAATTGTAATGCAGAAAATTGAACACCCATACACTACACACAAGTTGATAATAGAGTTCGTAAAAATAAATTCCTACGTCTTCAGGTTCATATGTTGAACCGATTCATTAAAACTCCTGATTTGCAAATCAAATAAAAATATACAAAGGAAGTGATGAATGCACAAAAATGAACCAGTTGATTCAAATGAATCCAAAATGGTCTTCGAACAACAAAACTTAGTTAATTCAACTTAATCAATCGATACTCCAAAGTACAAGAATCTTCTCTATGAACAACTACCACTTTGTTGCACAACCTTAATCATCATCTATTCAAATCAAATATCCTATATGAACAATGTGCAAAAGAATAAATGCCCCATTGATCCACAATAAATTAGAACTAGAACACAATGGTGATCACATACCAGTTGATTCGAATGAATCCTAACGATAAAAAGATGATTAAATACCATTTTATTCCAAGAAATCTGAACCGATAACCAAAATGATCACATATCAAGTTGATTCCCGAAGAATTCAAACCAAAAACAAGATTACCAAAGCTCAAGTTGATTCATAATGAATCCAAACTAAAAATAGAAGACAATAATATCCTCCACATACATCAAGTAGTAATAACTAGCTTACAATGACCGTGTAAAATATCATATCTCTAAAATTTTACCTCCAATGAGATGCACGCTTAACAATGGCTCTCAACGGAATCCAAGCGTTTGAATGAATTACGTAATATAAAAAATCATCACATCAAATACAAATTAGGAAACCAATGAATCCATGAAGAGTGTCTAAGAATTCTAAAAAACTTTCCATTTTACACCGAGAGTCAAAATGTTTCTAAGTTCCTCAAAATGCACTCATACAAAACCGCCTCAATAAGGCACAAGTAAAAATACAAACTACTATCACATAACTCTCCCAAATCTGTTACAAAATACCAAAATGGGACAAAAATGGGTCCATTAGAATCATCTCGTAATTTTAGACAACTTTCCAATTTACTCTAAATCGTAAAAATACTCCCAAGTGCTCCAAAATACATTTTTACAATGGTTCCTCTATAAGCCCGGATGGTAGGCATAGACCTATCTACCAAACATACCACCAAGATCCCTTTATATACATGGAGAGCTCTTATGGCATGGCATTAGATATTTATTTTAATACCCGGTGGTTGGGGTTTCAAATCTCCCAATCAACCTTGTATTACATTTTATTGTGGTGGCATTAAAGTCCCACATTCACCGCATTATGGAGGGTGGTGGGGTTTAAATGGGCTCGACCACTCATGGTGTAATGTGGCTCAACCATGTATCCTCCCTTTCTCCACATATGTGGCTACTAAGATATTTTTTACCCACCATTTATAAAATAGTAGTGGGGTTGGAAGCCCACGTGATGTGGCCGAGTTGTGTCGAATCACAACCATAAATAGTGGGTAGTAGAGATAACGATGGGTGGTGGAGTTTAATGTAGCTCACCTAGTTAACCAATGAGCTCACTAATCTATCTAGTAGCCCAACTAGTTTTTCTTGATTTCCATGCAATGTAAATAGTGGTAAAGTGGTGGCAAGCAATGTGGTGGCTCGAGGACCCACCATGTGGCAAAATGATGATGCGGTGGAAAGACACCCCTCCATGAAAAAGTTTTTCGAACTTGGCCAAGGACCTCCAGCCGAAAAATAGCAAGGTCCACCCATCTTCATATGAGTGTCAAAGAATGGTATTGTAAAACCATTCTTTTCTCCTTCATGTACACTCCTCTTCTACCACGTGTCGATGTCGTATTGGTTCATTGACCACCGCTCAGTTTTGAATGTTGACCAATCTTTAACGGATGATAACTTGAGCATACAAAGTCCATTTTCCACGTTCCAGGTACTATTGGAAATATCACTCAATAATATACCACACTAGCATGGTTTAAGGATATTTAGGAAATACCAAAATTTCCTCCGGATCAACCTTTCACTTGCTTATAGTCATTATAGAAATATTAAATAGTTATTGTACATACCTAAAATTGTAAGGGTACCACGCTGTCGAATGATGTTACACATGCCCCAATGATGATATAGGTCTCCTCGTAAGGTGTTCGGGATCCGGAAAATCTCTCCAAGTGTACGTTAACATCCCACATGCCCCGCTTAGCCTCTGTGTGCTTTGTTTTTCTTTTCCCCTCTTTTCCTTTGCATTTTGTCTTTAGTGATGAAACCGCCACCCTACCTGGGTGGCGGTCTCATGACCGCCACCTGTGCAAGGCGGTGGTCTCTGTAACCACCCCCTTGCTCAGGGTGGCAGTCCTTCATGCATTTTCCAGCACATTTCTTTTAACACGACTCATGTAAATTTTCAAATTTTACAAGCTTTCTCATCCGTTTTTGCTTGTATTTATAATTTCGGTTCCCTGTAATAGTGTTTCTCCATTGTTTATAGTAAAAGAGTTCTAGTTGGAGTTACCTTTGGGTGAATGGGAATTCTATAAATAGCTAGTTTGATTACAAGCAAATGGCCCTCAAAACCGCCTCTCATCCTCTCATTTCAATAGTTTAGTCTTTCAGTTCTTGCTTAGGAATTCAATAGTTTTCATTTGTTGCATGCATAGTTAGTCTTATTTTTTTGTTTAGAAGCCACGTGATCTTCTTGTTCTAGTTTCATTACTATTTCATACAATCAATTAAGGTAGGATAGTTTCATTTTCAGTCTGAAGCCATTAGAGTTGCAGGTTTTTTTCATCAAGAAGGATAGTTTCAGGTTCTGGATGTTTTTGTCACATGAATCAAAATAAATCCCACTAGGAATTGCATAAGCCAAGCTCTGTTCTCTTGCGCTATCCCTCTCCTACTCACATTGTATTCAGTCTACATCCAAAGCTATCATTGTTCCAATACCTACTTCTGTTGATGCTAGCATTACACGCTTTTTTAGATTCACGTGAGCATGAAGGAATGAGGAGACCATACTGAGGGGAAAAAGCCACACACAATCAGATTCGCCACTATTATGCAAAATCCAAGTTCAAGCTATCAAATTTCTAGTTAAAACATATCAAATAGAGTAGTGAATCATTTCATTTCAGTTAATCTCACTTTCGATATTGTCGGGGAAGCTATGGGGATTGATAGTTTCTGAGAAACTATGATTCATTCCTCACTTCTGAGGTAAGATTGGGGTCTTTCAAATATATTAGATCAGTTATTTGGTTATTTAAATAGATTCACAACTACACAGGTAGGTAGCTACACTCGGCTACTTTGTTTGTTTTAAATTTTGTTATTAGCTTAGTTGTCATTTTCTAGATATTAAATAATTACTCTTTCAATTCTATTAAATAGTTGTTATCTTAATTCTGTTAAATACTCTATCAAAAATACAAAAATAGAGAATTTATATATGTTGTGGATATACTTTACATAATTAGTTTACTTTTCTTTAGTTAGATTTATATTGTTTCTTTTGTATGAAAATCACGGGACCTAGGGAGCCCAGAGAATACGTATTCGAGCCAATTGTGCCTCAACCCAATCTTGTTGCAGCAATAACTGACATAGACCAAAATCTTAGAATTCAGGTCTTCCAAACAACAGACATACAAGAAATCAGCTCACAGTTAAGAGGATTAAACATAGAAGACAATAAAGCGCATACATTTTGGTCAAACCAGCCAAACCATAGATTACCCTAAATGAATATCCGCATGACTGTAGAAGGGCTTGAAAAGTAGAAAATGTTCATTTGTGATCCTTTAGTCACATAGCCGGATGCAAGAGACATTATCATTAACATACACACTAGCTTAAGAATTCAAGTTGCCAGAACACCTGTAAGGTACTCTGAGATGATTACGTAACTTTTAGTTCTAAACATAGAGGCCGAAAAGGCATACAACTACTGGATATTAGGGATTAGGGATTGATTCTGCACATAACCATAGAAGGCCCACAATGACCATGAACCTACGGTTTTGATCCACAAGTCCCACAACCCAACGGGCCCACAGGTCAATCAAACGTTGATGTTGGTTTATGCACATTAGTATTTAGATCCTCTCCACTTCCACCAATCATTATCGCACAACTATCCTCACTAGACGTAGCAGCTAATCAAGCTAAGGATTTCTGGACTAGACCAGAGAATCACCCATAGAATCCACCATACATCCATCATCCATTTTTCATGACCCTGTCGGGGATATCTACGAAGCACCCACAGGTCATTTTCCACGTATTCCACAACCTATAGATCGGATCACGCTAGAGCTTGATATTGATTGGAGCCTTCGAGCAGTCATCCTCGCCGAACGATCTATCATGCCAGTTCAGGTTAGGAGGGCCTTCTTTGCTTTAGATTCATAGATTCCATTAGTGCACGTCGAAGACATAAGATTTCCTAACTAGTTTGTCTGCACCCCATGTATATTCCATCCCCACCGGCTATCTCGGCACGACCTCGGGAGGTCAGGTGTGAGGAAGAGTTACTTGTAGATTCCCATGCTCACTTGTCACTTTTCCATCATACAAAATTGGTGAACCCAACGTGAAACACACAACCATTTCACCCTATCTACCTCATTAGCCTTTCACATCAGCTTTACCAACAAAATTGGTGAACCCGACATGAAAGGAACAGTTGCTTCACTTTCACCTTTCCCCTTTTAGTGTTTCATTTTCTTTCATCCATCTTCGCTTCTTCCCATTATTCTGCGGGTATTCATATACCCCCCGAATATGTCGGGATTCAATGCATATGGCAGACCTCTCCTAGGTCTTGAAGCATACTACGATCAACTGAATAGATAGCCATCACCCTCACTCTCAGCATGGGGTGACAACTATTCAATTAACCAGCTTTCAACACAAACTCCACCTCAAAGGACTAGATATAGTTCTTCTTTCCAAATAGAGGAGTTGGATCAGCTCACTCAAACACAACAACCAGAGCCTTCAAGCTTGAATAACATGATGCTCACTGGAGAATTTGGTTCATCTCCTTAAGTGTTTCTTAGACCACAAATCAGTAGACAATCAGATCCATATCTATTTTTAGATGATGAACATTTAGCGCGTTATGCCAGGAGTGAACAACACTCTCAAAGTATGTACCCACCTATAGGAGGTTTGCAAACACAACCCGAGGTCTCTTTTCAAGAAAACACCTCCATTCCTCCACCTATAGGAAATACCCTTAGTGAAACTTGGCAGGGCACCGATCAATTCATAGTTGGGTACCATATGCCTATACAACCTCAACAAACACCACTAAGGAAAAATATCGTATCTTCACCAAATGAGGTCATCTCAGCCTTAGTTGAGAAAGTTAGAGGGTTGGAACTTGCTCAAGCAAGTCAAAATTTACAATTCATGCAGGTAGGAAATTCCAATCCTCCACATCATCCTAGCCAAGTAGACCTCCTCACAGGAATAGGCACGTTGGGCATGCCTCCTCAGTATTCACAACAAACGCCAACTAGAACTGCATTCTCTAATGCCGCTCCAGTGGAAAATATGATACCTCCCGGTTTAGTACAAAACAATCCATTTCTGAACAATGTTCCTCCATATTTAAACATGTATTCCAAGTCACCATAGGGAGATATGTTCTCTTCTCTGGCATGTTCACTCAACCACAGGGATTTCCTTATGTCCCTGCAAATGCATACGCTACACCATATCAACAACCCATTCCACCTCCCCCTCAAAAAACACCATAAAGAGACCTTATACTTCACTATACAAAGCATCATGCTTCCAAGACCTCTTCCCAATTTTCCCAAGTACAAAGGGGAGGGAGATCCAAATGCACATATTAAGGCCTATGCCACAGCCATTCAAGAACTGCTCCCCTGGGATGGAGTTGTTGCTAAAATATTCCCCAAAACTTTAGAGGGCATTGCCCTTGATTGGTATTACAGAATACCTGAAGCCTCCATCCATTCATTTAAACAACTCATTTCAAAGTTCATCAAGGTGTTCGACATGAACAAATTGTTGAGAATAGGAATCAGGGAATTCTTGCATATTAAGAAAGAACACAATGAATCTGTTGTTCTTTTCATCCAGAGATGATGTACAAGTGCTCTATTCTTCAAAGAAGTGCTCCAAACATGGATCGATGGAATTATGTGATTTATTCCTTCATTCTCTCGGTAGAGATAAAGGAAGAAGTCCAAAGTTCCCACTAAGAACTTATGATGAGGTGCTCGAGAGTGCTCTCCAAATATATCAAGCTGCAATTGATAGCGGTTGCAAGGCATATGGAAAAAATGGGAGGTTAATCATCCCTAACCAAAATACTATGACTTATCCTACTACCACAAACACCAATCAAGGACCTAAAATCCTTAACAAAAACCGTGGGGTCACAACAGATGGAGTAACTGACCAAGAAAAAAAGGAAAATGTTGTAAATGCTCCACCACCGGTTAACAATCAACGAAACAACAATTTTTCCCCAACAATCAACATGGTGGATTTTAATCATCCACAACAACAACAATGACAATGACAGATCCAGACACAGGGTCCAAGTCAAAACTCAACTGGATATCAAAACCAAAGGCAACAAACACAAAACTTTAATCCTAATAGTCAACGATTTAATCAGAGTTTTAGACCACAACACATGCCAAACCAACAACCTAGGAATTACAATCCCAACTCATATTGTGGTTTCCACAAAATTTGAGGCCATGACACTAGGACTTTCCATGACTACAATAAATTCATGCAACATTTGCTAGAGGAACAATGACTTTTTTTCACAAATATGTTCTTAGTAGATCTTGCATCACCTGTGCCAAATACTTTCATAGGGGCGGTCTCCCCTCAAAATGAACCCTCAAGATCTTCAATGATCCACTCCCAAATCACAATAACAACAAATTAAATCCAAATGGGATGAACAAGGGTGTAATGATAGGAAACAATGATCATGAAGCCTCGACTTCACTAAATCCACCTGTCGCACCACAATTAGGAAATAATCCATGAAACAAGATAGTCGGTTTAGTGGAATTAGACACTGAGCTACACGTGGAAGCCATAACAGGGACACGAGAGTATTCCTCTCAGCCAAATCTAAGTTACCCACTAGAGCCATATAATATTCAACAAACATTAGTAAAACCCGTAGGTGCCTATGATTTAATTAATGACCTAACAAAGACCTTCTCTCACATCTCCTTTTTGATATTGCTAAAGAACTCTCCTGCCCATAGGGTTGCTCTTTTAGAAGCATTAGGTTTAGGTCATTTAATTAACATCACTCCACCTCCCAAACACGAGTAAATCATATAGACTTTGATATCCACCTTCCGGGGCAGCCGGATAGGGATACCGAGTTTATATTCGACGAAAAAAAAATGCCCACAGATGTTGAGATTGTATGTAGAGGCGATCCACCTTACATTTACAAGTGTGGTTTTATAACAATTACGTTAAACATGCAATGGTTGAAAATGGGGTAGCAGTTAACATAGTCCCCTTCTCTTTCCTTCAAAATCTAGGGTATGGAGAGACAAATTGTTCCACGACTTGGAATACACTAAGAGGCTATGATAGCCTTAAAGCCACTTTGATTGGAACTATAATACTACCAGTCACCTTAGGACCCAAAACAATCCTCACTGATTTTTATATTATAGATCGGAAACCAACTATAATATGATCCTCGGCCGACCATGGATACACTCGTATGAAGGCAATCCCTTCTATGTTATTTCAGGAAATAAGATTCTTACACTTAGGAAAGATATTCATAGCAAAAGGTGATCCAAAACCATTTGATATACACCTAGCAGACCTGAAGAAAAGGCCAGGCATTCACTCTGAGTTTGAACTCCCAACAAACCAACTTAACAAACCAACCAACTCAAAACCAGAAGAAAAATTAATACCTACAATAGAACTAGAGATTACGAACCTAGTCAAGAGCATCCCAGCCCTCAAGGATGAAGCTAACATTGTAGAAACAGTGTCATTAGGAACTACTACAAAAATTGTTGAGTTGCTAGAACAAGATCTACCAATTTTCCTACCATTTGATTCCACAAGTATGGGATGTACCCTAGGAGTTGGTAATCTTCCAGCAGAGGAACTTTGCATGGTAGAAGTAACTGAAGTAGAAGAAATAGACATAACGAATGTCCCAACATCCATCTTCCCAAATAAACATTGGACTCTCCACTTTGATGGAGCTAGATGTCGTTATGGGGCTGGGGCAGGTGTGATCTTTACTTCTCCCAAGGGAAATATCATATCATTCACCTTTAAATTAAATTTTGAATGTACAAACAATGGCATTGAGTGCGAAGCCCTCCTCCTTGGTCTCATCATAGCTAAAATGCTCGGTGTTAATGACATCAAAGTGTTAGGAGACTCTCAATTAGTAGAACACCAAGTCTCTGAGGTGTATGGGACTAGGGCTGAACATTTACAGCTCTACAAAATAGCAGTATTAGATTTGAGCAAAGGATTTAACTTCATATCAATTGAAGCAATCCCGCGAGAACAAAACCTTCTCACAGATTCAATAGCAACCTCAGCTTCACGTTTCACTCCAAACAGTGAGTTGGAAGACACTTGTTTCATGGTATCCCTTCGTATTGAACCATTAGTAAAGAAAACATCAACAAACCCTCTTCTAACGCACATAGCTGAGAATAAATCTACTATCTTAGGTCACGTTGACAGTGATACAACCACTCTTGATTACCTAAATGCCTATGCAGAGTTACATCTCACCCATCACATGGTAGATTTGTCCTTAATCCCACATTTGTCTTCTTACTTTGGAAATCCCATGGTAGAGCTTCCCCCATAAAAGGAACTCGACATATACGCAGTAGAGAATGGAGAAGATCTGGAACTACCTCCAGCCCTGCCTGAGTTTGAAGAAGGTAACGCTTCTTTGATAGAAGAAACCATTGATATAAACATCGAATGCAGAGGAAGAACCAAAGATATTGAAACTAGGATCTTCGTTAACTCCAGAAGAAATAGAAATACACACTCGAATCCTCAAAGAACATCAAAAGGCTTTTACATTTAATTATAAAGAAATGACGGGAATTGCACCACACATCGTGGTACATAACCTCATCACCAAATTAGATGCAAATCCAATTAAACAAAAATTGAGACCAATGAAACCCAAGGTAGCTCTCATGGTGAAGGAAGAAGTAATGAAGCTTCTCCAGGTAGGGTTCATCAAACCAGTCGATTACTCTCAGTGGGTATCTAATATCATCCCTGTTCTCAAAAAGAATGGGAAGATACGCATCTGCATAGATTTTGAGACATTAACAAGGCGTGCCCCAAGGACGACTTCCCGTTACCATCCATTGACGTCATCATTGATGCAACAGCTAGATTTGAGCTTTTGTCCCTCATGGATGGGTTCTTGGGATACAATCAAATCAGAATATCTGAACAAGACCAAGCCAAAACCATGTTTATAACTCCTTGGGGAACTTATTGCTACGTTGTTATGCCATTCGGTCTCAAGAACGCTAGCGCTACATACCAAAGTGGGAAATGACATACATATTTCACGATCTTATTCATAAAATCATGGAATCCTATGTAGATGACTTGTTGGCCAAGGCCAGGAAGCACCATGATCACCCGGAAGTGCTCTGCATCATTCTTTCACGTTTGATCGAATACGAGTCACACTAAACCCAGAAAAATGCGTATTTGGTGTAACAGGAGGGAAACTCCTAGGTTACATTATATCATCACGAGGGATCGATGTAGACCTAGCCAAAATCCGGTTGTTCTTGAGATGATCCCACCATCAGACGAATCTAGCATTAGATCATTTCTTGGAAATCTCGGTGCAATCTGGAGATTCATTCCGGACTTAAGTTTTGTTGTTCATCCGATCAACAATTTGTTAAAAAGGATTGTTGCATTATTTGGAAAAAGAATGCCATGAGGCCTTCGAAGTAGTTAAACACTTCTTACTATCTCCTCCCACATTAATGCCACCTAGGCCAGATCATCCTTTGATCTTATATTCACGAGCTATGAATGTCTCACTAGCCTGCATGTTGGCTCAAGAAGACAATGATAAACGAGAACGTGTGGTCTATTTTATTAGTTGAATGTTACTCGATTATGAAACACGTTATATGCAGGTAGAATGAGAATGCCTTACCATATTCTTTGCAACCAAATGCTTAAGACATTACATGTTAAATCAAGAAACAAGGGTCATTGTAAAAACAAACCATTTATGAACTTTCCTCATGTAAGGGTCTTTGTCTAAAAAGGTTGGACGCTTTATAACCTTAATGGGTGAATTCAAATTAACTTTTGTAAACCAAAAGTCCATTAAGGGACAAATCATTACAGATTGGTTAGCCGACAACCCGTTAGATGGAGGTGATCTAGTAGATCTGGATTTTCCCGATGAATGCATATATTACATCAAAACTAGACCTCCCATCTCTGAATGTCCTTGGTATACTGATATTATCAATTTTATCATGGACCATACGTATCCAGAGGGTGCTACACCACAAAAAAGAAGGTGGTTACACATTATCATAGCTAAATACATTATTATAGAACAAGTGCTCTATCGTAAGGCTTTCGATGGAATGCTTCTAAGGTGTGTTGACACAGAAGAATCCAAGAAGATTCTCTACGAATCCCACAGTGGAATATGTGGAGGCCACTTCGGTGGTCATGCCACCACTCACAAAATACATCGAATGGGCTATTTTTGGCCCACTCTCGAACACGATGTAGTAGAGTTTGTACGTAGATGCCATAAATGCCAAGAATTTTCCCACGAGATTCACATGCCGGCACAAGCTCTACAACCAATCACGACTCCATGGCCCTTTTCTACATGGGGCCTAGATTTGATAGGGAAATTCTCTCCCTCATCAATGGATGGCCATAACTTCATAATCATGGCCACTAAATATTTTACCAAATGGGTAGAGGCTATGCCTCTTACCACTGTACCAGGTGCCGTGATCACCAAGTTCATTTTGAACCAGATCATTTACAGGTATGATGTCCCATAAATCATTATCTCAGATAATGGCACGTCCTTTAAGAATGATGAGGTCTATGAGCTATGCAGTAAATTTAAAATAAACCATCATACGGCCTCCCTGTATTACCCTCAAGCCAACGGGCAGGCTGAAGCAACAAACAAGACATTGAAAGCTATTCTACTCAAAACGGTAAAAGAAAACAAACGAGATTGGCATTTAAAGTTATATCCGCTGTTGGGCCCAAAACCTCAATAAAAACACCAATAGGAGTAAATCCTTTCTCATTGGTATTCGGAGTAGAAGCAGTTCTCCCACTTGAGGTTGAAATACCCAGTCTCTACATCTCACTACAAGGGATTCTGGATGAGGAAGCTTATAGAGAGGCACACCTCTCCCAACTAGAAATCCTAGATGAGGCCAGGTTAAACATTGAATAGCGGCATAGAATCTATGCTGACCGGATGTGCCTGGCAAAGTATAACAAAAAGGTCTATGAGCGAGAAATATATGAAGGAGATCTAGTTTTAAGACTAGACAACCAGATAAATAAGAATATTGGTGAAGGAAGGAAATTCTGGCCCAAATGGCTGGGCCCATACTGAGTCATGAAGGACTATGGAAACAAGTGCATATCTCTTATGTACACTGGAAGGTAAGGAATTCAACGAAACTGTCAATTCCTTGCACCTTCAATGGTTTTACGCATGAAGCATCGGCACTATTTGTATAATTATATCTACATTACATCTTCATTTAGATAGGCTCATTTTGTTCACTCATTTTGTAAAACTTGGTGATCAAGGGACTTTCTCTTAAGAAATTCATTACAAACTTTTGATGGTATTGGCAGAAGCATTCAAATCATACTTCTTCATTTTCATAACATCATCAACTGTTTCAGAATCATTTCATCAATTAAAGCTAGATATGACAAAGTCTTAACGGTAGCCATACCAAGGCCTGCATGCTTGTTCTCACTTTTGTTTCTTCCTAGGATAGGTGTCTTGCCTATGGTCATTCTCTAGAAGCTTCATGGTGTCACATCTATCCCGTATATAGATCTCTTTGGAAATAAGAACATACTGACATTTTGCTCAAATAAATAAGTCAAATATAGATCAAATAGAAAATTTTACTTTTACACATTTCCTTGCCCTACCAACCTTCGGTGATGAACTTGCATCTCTTACTAGTGACATAGGGTTGGGAAAGGATGGGAATGCCCTTACTCGCCTGTACCTTGTCCATGGTGATAAGCCCATGCTTCCTACTAGTAGCATGGGGCAAGGTGTAGGGGGTCCTCTTGATAGTAAACGTTGAAGGTCATAAGCAAATAGTTCAAATAAACCTTTGAAATCTTGAGTCAAAAACAAATGAATCAGATGTCCAAAATTCCAAGAGAGTTTAAAACCTTGAAAACCAGATTTTGTCAACCAAGTGGCCATCTACGGATCTAAGTCTAGATAAACTACAAAGCAAGTCGCATTCTAAACTATGGAGTCACTTGAGTAGGGTAGGTTTGTAGCATCCTAATTTGGTTCCACCAACTCTTTGTCTATCTCCCATCATTACCATTTCAACACACCTCATAGCTTGTGCCCTTTCTAGCTCTCGGTGGTGAGCCCTCGCATCTTACTAGTTGCATGGAGTTAGGAGTGGGGCAAGTACATCTGCTCATCATACCAGTTCATCATTACATTTTGTCAAAACAATATGAAGTACCGGAAAATTGCTTATGAAAGCTAAAGTTCAAGATCACATTGTGTCTGCATTATCATACATCAGCATCACGAAATACAAAAAGGAAGAAAGCATTTGTATCATTTGTTCTCCATTGCATACATTCTGAAAAGCATATAAAAAAAAGAATTCTAATAAGCATCTAATATACATGTGGAAATGAATCACAAAATCCTAGACACCAAGAGTCTGGTCCAAAAGAAGTATATATATATATATATATAATCAAGTTTTATGTACAATGCCATCATGCACTAGGCATGGTCAAAACGCTCAATGAGCTCAGAAAATACAAAATGATCGTATAAACAATCTAACAAGAGTCACTACAAAAAGAGCCAAGTGGCCTCTCAACCCCTATGAGATCCCTCCGAAGGTGCACGACCACGTCTAGGACTCCGGCTACATCGGCACTCTGAGTGCACTGAGGGCTCATGGTCCCGAACAGTAGCTATAGCCTCGCTATGAGAGTAGCTCCTCATCAGGTGCTCTACAGTCCTATACCCAGCTAACTCGGTATGGAGGGAAGTCACCATCTTGGCCACGTGCCAGACAGGGGAAAAGACATCACTATGCCTACCAGCTGCTGAAGGCTCCCCTGCATCCACCGATAGCTCGGCGTGAGTCTTCTCCATGGGGAGCATCAGGGTATCAGTACATACCGCAAATCAAGTCTCACCACTCATCAGCAGTCTCTGTAAGCAAAGGAGAAGACAAATTAGAAATAATCAAAAGATAAAAACAAAAATGAACAAAAGGAGAGATAGCAACTAAGGCAATCCTAGCTAAAAACAAATATTAAAAGAAGAGTGACAACTCACTCGGATCTCCGGGCCTCCAAGAGGGATCCCTAGGATCAGCACCTGCCATAGATGTTGCCACTGACTAATGTCCTCCTCCTATGTCTGGGGAAACATAATGTCCTACTATGGACTCATCCTCTCCACCTAAGTCCTGAGAGGGTAACTCCTCTGAGACTAGAGTCACCCTCTCTGCACTCTACTCTGCCCTCTCGGCCTATAAGATCTCCTGAGTGTCATGCCACTCGAGATCGCTATCCTCCTCTCCACCCGACTTGCTGACCTCCATGTCCTCGGTATCCTCCTCCATCTCTCCCCCTGTGAACTCCTCAAAATTAGAATCTATTTCAATAGGTTCATCACTACTATGGGCAGGACCGGCGGTAATCCGAAGTAAAGGTGCCTGAGGAGCACCAACTCTCTCTTGGGCACGTACCACCTACCTAGCTACAATAGGGATGCCAAGAGTAACAACAGTCCAACCCTAGCCTCTAGGACCTCCCCTAGCCTCCCAAATTGATCTGAACATTGGCACTACTGGGGGAAGCATACCAACATAGGCAAGGCCAAACTACTGAGGCACTTGATCAAAAGGGTGTGTCTCTACCTTCCCCATCTTGTCCACAAGCTGCCTTGTAGTAGAGCAATAAATCAAAGTGAGGGTCTCCTTGCCCCACAACCCTGCCATGGCCTGATAAGGTGTGGCCTCCATATCATTAGTAGTCAGGGAAGTAATTGGCTAGTGGGGTGCTCTAAGCACCGACATCTCTATCCATCTAGCTACCCTCACGGCTCCGGATCCGCCACCTCTATGCCTCTCCCATAGGGGATGATACGCTCATAGACCCAGCTCATAACCAAGGTCGGATGGCTCAAAGACTATCCCTGTAAGTGGACCACCCTGTATAGGTCGTGGTAGGTGGTCCCAAGTATATCGGCTCCCCAGGCATAAATCCGGCCATGTGCCTCAATTTGTGCAATAATAGGGGACCAACAATAGAGTAAGGTGTCCCCTCCCTTTTCCCCGATCAATCTCAAGGCAAGGATCCCCATAATGTCCTGATGAATCAAGGGGATAGGCAAGCTAGGAATGGAATGGACCCTCACCCCCTTCTTCGAACCAGTGGAGACAATTGTGTCTCCCATATATGTAGCCCACTGAGCTATCTGAGCCTGTGACCCCGCTGTCTCAAGTGTAAGTCATCTCCCAATGATCGGGACTCCCAAGATGTGGTAGACATCCTCTAGGGTGATAGTCCACTCACCCCGACTCCTGGAAATCGGAAAGTGTTCTCGATCAACATCCCAATACGAAAACAGGTCACATAGTATGTGACTAGAAGGTGCGACATGAGGAACCCGTGATATACGTAATATGCCAGCCCTCTGAAGAGTATCCTACTTGGCCTGAGAAAGTGCATCCAACACTACTGGAAGCCAATCACACTCTCTCTCACGGCTCCATCTGATGTACTCTTCCTTCTTCTGCAAAACACACAAAAACACGCAAAAGGAGTAAGTTAGTATTTGAATCACATTGGAAAAAATCATTAAAGCAAGTAAAAATACTAAAATTGCAAAAATGAACTCAAATTAATGTAGTTTTAACATTCTGAAGAGAACCACCACCCTGAGCAAGGTGGCGGTTCTGTAACCGCCACCTTGGAAGGCGGCGGTCTTGTAACCGCCGCCCTACTCGGGGGGCGGTTATGTCCACATTTCCAAACGGGTCACGTGCCCTAAAAATGCTCAAAAACACAAAAACGACCATTTTGACTAAAATAAGAGCCTACCCATTAGGTGTCCCCCTAAGGACACATTTAAAACTAGAAATTTCAAAAATTACCCCCCCATGGCGAAGATTTCATCATTTTTACATTTTAGGTATAAAAACGGTAAATCGAGAAGAACTAACCTGAGATCTCACGGGTCAATGTTCCACTCACGGAGAGGCATGATCACTATCTCATCACAAACATTTTGACTATACTCTCGTCAAAAACCATCACCGTGGGTCCCAGAGCTCAAAATCAATCAAATCAACATGCGTAAATGAATAGGAAAATGGGCCCGTTTTTATATATAGCATTTTGACTCATTTTGGATGCCCCTTTTCGTAGGTTTGGAGCACCGACGGAGGTAAGTTCTTATCCCCGTGCAAATGGTAAGTCCTCACTTCATATTATTTTAGTATTTATTTTTCAATTTATTTTATCTATCTGCACTTGAGTCCTCTTTTCATTTTACAGGTAGCGGGAATTTTGGATGGCATCATTTCGACACACAATGTGTCAGGTATAATTTCTAGCTTCCCATTTCAGGACCACCATACTCGGACCCACTATTTTACACCTCTTCATGGCTAAAACGCTTCTTCGAGGGGGAAATATGTATGTACCCAAAATTGTAAGGGTACCGCACTGCCGGAATGATGTTACACATGCCCCAATGATGATACAGTCTCCTCGTAAGGTGTTCAAGATCTAGAAAAGCTCTCCAAAGTGTACATTAACATCCCACATGCCCCGCTTAGCCTCCACATGCTTTATTTTTCTCTTTTCCCCTCTTTTCCTTTACATTTTGTCTTCAATGATGAAACCACCGCCCGCCCGAGCGGTGGTCTTGTGATCTTACCGCCCGGTAGGGCGGTGGTCTATAACGCCCTCCTCTCGGGGTGGTGGTCCTTCATGCATTTCTAGCATGTTTCTTTTAACACGACTCGCGTAAATTTTCAACTTTTACCATCTTTCTCATCTATTTTTGCTTGTATTTATGATTTTGGTTCCCTGTAATAGTGTTTCTCCATTGTTTATAGTAAAAGAGTTCTAGTTGGAGTTACCTTTGGGTGAATGGGAATTCTATAAATAGCTAGTTTGATTACAAGCAAATGGCCCCTCAAAACTGCCTCTCATCCTCTCATTTCAATAGTTTAGTCTTTCAGTTCTTGCTTAGGAATTCAATAGTTTTCATTTGTTGCATGCATAGTTAGTCTTATTTTGTTGTTTAGAAGCCACATGATCTTCTTGTTCTAGTGTCATTACTATTTCATACAATCAATTAAGGTAGGATAGTTTCATTTTCAGTCTGAAGCCATTAGAGTTGTAGGTTTTGTTCATCAAGAAGGATAGTTTCAGGTTCTGGATGTTTTGTGTTGCATGACTCGCAATAAATCCCGCTAGGAATTACATAAGCCAAGCTCTATTCTCTTGCACTATCCCTCTCCTACTCACATTGTATTCAGTCTACATCCAAAGCTGCCATTGTTCCAATACCTACTTCTATTGATGCTAACATTACACACTTTTCTAGATTCACGTGAGCACGAAGGAATGAGGAGACCACACTGAGGGGACAAAGCCACACACAATCGGATTCGCCACTGTTCTACAAAATCCAGGTTCAAGCTATCAAAGTTCTAGTTAAAACATATCAAATAGAGTAGTGAATCATTTCATTTCAGTTAATCTCACTTTCGATATTGCCGGAAGCTATGGGGATTGATAGTTTCTGAGAAACTATGATTCATTCCTCACTTCTGAGGTAAGATCGGGGTCTTTCAAATAGATTAGATCAGTTATTTGGTTATTCATAATAGATTCACAACTACACAGGTAGGTAGCTATACTCGGCTACTTTGTTTGTTTTAAATTTTGTTATTAGCTTAGTTGTCATTTTCTAGATATTAAATAATTGCTCTTTCAATTCTATTAAATAGTTATCTTAATTTTGTTAAATACTCTGTCAAAAATACAAAAATAGAGAATTTATATATGTTGTGGATATACTTTACATAATTAGTTTAATTTTCTTTAGTTAGATTTATATTGTTTCTTTTGTATGACAATCACAGGACCTAGGGAGCCCAGAGAATATGTATTCGAGCCAATCATGCCTCAACCCAATCTTGTTGCAGCAATAACTAACATAGACCAAAATCTCAGAATTCAGGTCTTCCGAACAACAACAAACCTACAAGAAATCAGCTCATAGTTAAGAGGATTAAACATAGAAGACGATAAAGCGCATACGTTTTGGTCAAACCAGCCAAACCATAGATTGCCCTAAATAGATATCTGCATGACTATAGAAGGGCTTGAAAAAGAGAAAACATTCGGTTGTGATCCTTTGGTCCCACAACTAGACGCAGGAGACATTCTCATTGACATAGACACTAGCTTAAGAATTCAAGTTGCCAAAACACCTGTAAGGTACTCTGAGAAGATTACACAACTTTTAGTTCTAAACATAGAGGCCGAAAAGGCATACAACTACTAGATATTAGGGATTAAGGATTGATTCTACACATGACCATAGGAGGCCCACAACAACCATGAACCTACGGTTGTGATCTAAAGGTCCCACAACCCAACGGGCCCACAGGTCAATCAGACGTTGATGTTGGTTTATGCACATTAGTATTTAGATCCTCTCCACTTCCACCAATTATTATCGCACAACTATCCTCACTAGACGTAGCAGCTAATCAAGCTAAGGATTTTGGACTAGACCAGAGAATCGCCCATAGAATCCACCATACATCCATCATCCATTTTTCATGACCCTATCGAGGGATATCTACAAAGTGCCCACAGGTCATTTTCCACGTATTCTACAACCTATAGATCAGATCACACCAGAGCTCAATATCTATTGGAGCCTTCGAGTGGTCATCCTCATCGAACGATCTATCACTCCAATTCAGGTTAGGAGGGCCTTCTTTTCTTTAGATTCACAGATTCCATTAGTGCGCATCAAAGACATAAGATTGCCTAACTAGTTTTTCTGTTCCCACGTATTTTCCATCTCCACCAGCTGTCTCGGCATGACCTCGGGAGGTCGGGTGCGAGGAAGAGTTACTTGTAGATTCCCATGCTCACTTGTCACTTTTCCATCGTATAGTTACCTAAGAAGCAAGGTTCTATACAATTTGGATAGGCATCAAGAAGCAATAAACCTTGTCCCATTTTTTACGTTTTGGGTAGTATAAATAACTATTGGTATAATGAAATGTATAAAAAGTCTTCTAATTCCAAAAAAAACCAATAGAACAATCTTATAAACAACAATAGTCATGTGGAAAAAAATAGAATGAGAATGAACAACATCGTGATAACATTTCCAATCAATAAGATGATCAATATGATGGGGATCACTTATATTTTGTAAAAATAGTGGATTAATCATCCTCAAAATCTCCATCTATTATTAGCTTATGATGCAACCAAACACATGATAGGATAGAATAATTGGTTCTCCACACATCTCATCACCGAAAATAATTTAGTTTCTTTATATAATAATACTTCCTACAAATTTCAAGGAGCATGGAATGTCTAGTTACATCTCAACACCAAATACTACACCATAAAAATTTCTTATATGTCCCATGAATTATGAATAATCCAATTTCATTCAATAAACTATTGTACCATAATATTTCATTTGTATTTGAGTGAACAAGTGGAAATAATATGTGCCTTATTTGAGATAAATAAATAAAATATAAATTTGGTATACATGCATCAAGAATAAAAAATTCCAAACACAATAATATGATCATGAAAACCAGCTATGAATGGTTTTAGAAAAACAAAACTTATTATATTATAATCTAAAAACATGTAGAGTATAATCTAAATAAGAAGTGACTCCTACTAAAATACGGTAAGGCACAAAACTAAGTTATATTTTGACTACAACAACATGTTTGGGATGTATAAATAATAAAATAGGGTAGGCCCAAATTTTCAAATAATTTGTAATGGGCATATGGTTTCCCAATTATGTTCCACCTTGTTTATCTAAATTAGATAAATATGATAGAACTATTAAAAAAATTTATGGGATATTCATGTCTTTTATGGTTCCTCCTAAAAAAATTATTTGGATCGGAAATGATAGATCCATATAGAAGAGTAGATGATGGTGTTGTCATGAATCTTGCTAAAAGATATCTTTAATTATGTTTATTCCTTAATAAATTGGGTTTTAGGGTGGATCTTAATGCAATATAAGATCTTTATTTTTGGAATTTGTGTTTTGGTTAGGAAGTAATAGATGTTTCCTCTCTAAGGAGGGAAGATTTTTTTATTCAAGAAGTCATGAAAGATTAATTACTAGGTAAGATGTATTTTTGTCTATATAAATAAGTTGTTGAAGAATATCCATAAAATAAATATATAGGAATTTGTCAAAAGATATCCCAATTTAGGATATATATTCCCGATCTCCTATCCAATATAATAAGAAAAATCTAGGTAAATAATATGACATGGAAAATCTTCTTGAATATTCATTAGAATTGGTTGAGTCTTCTATTCAAGATATTGTTGTATGAATTTTGACTAAGTGTATAACTACAAACCAGTTGTAATTGAAATTTGAATATTATTATAAAATGAGATCATCAAAGGTCAAAGGTAGGAATCATGTTCCTAATGTTATTTGCAATCTTTTTCTATAGTTTGTCACTTAATATTGAGTTTGAGATGGTGGTGGTGTCTTTAGAGGTAATTTTTAGGAGGCTTATGGATTCATGGTAATTTTTAGTAATGATATGATTTCAAGAATGTGCAATAACATTATCACTCAATCATTTTTTTATATTTGTGGATATTTTTTCTACATATCAATGGAAATTCTTGAAAGTGCAACTATTTTCTTTCTTATTTTGGTATAATATATTAGTCTAATATTTGAAGTATGCAAGGTAATTATAATGTGATAAGATATAAAAGGTTAGGAACCCCAAAACACAATACTATTAAATACATTCATGAGTAGTGTACGACTAAATATTTATGAAAGAGGGAGAATATATTTCTTTGAAATATTGAATGGGTTTGATGCATCAATGGAATTATAATTCACTTAACCTTTTAAGGATGTAAAATCTGATTTCATATGGTTGAAATAATATATAGATAAAGAATTAATGAATGGGGTTATAGGCATTGTATAACCAAGTGATTGGTGGTTCATTGCCAAGAGAATCCTATGCCAAAAATTGTTCATCCTTCCTTGTAAGTCTTTGGTGGATAGTAGTAAAGAAATTTTGATTATTTCCATCCCATCAACATGACATGTGGTGACTCATGTGAGATAATAAACGCACTTATTTTTAATTATCAATTTAGAATATTATCCCTTCTTCACCATAGTATTCTCCTTAAATGTTTTTTTCTTCTAAAATTACTAGGAAAATTTTCCTTTGTGTTCACAATGATAATTTGAAATCCTTATCCCATCATGGAATGATTAATATTTTAGATGTGAATTATTTTGGGATAATTTAAATGGGATTTTCTTGGAAAAATTTATTCTCATGTTCTTATATTTATACCTTGAAAACCCTTTAAAATACATAAGAGGATATCCTATGTTGTGGTATTTTATAAATATGGATATGTAGTTAGAGATTTGGAAGAGGCTGATAAGGAGGAGAGGTTTCAATAAAATGTATTTATATGACATGGCCTGATATTTTCTAGGGGAGGATTTTAAGGTAGATATAGGGTAACATAGGAAGGAAATTTTTAATAAGGATGTGATGATTATTGTGGAGACAACACGGGATGAATTTATGGGTAAGAATGTTGTGATGAATGTGGAGAATTTTGGGAATTTAATTTTACTATATAATAGGCTCTTGTGATTATTGAGAGAAAAAAAAGGGATAATATCTCTAAAGTATTAGTCTCGTGGGAGGGTAACTTTAATAAACAAGCTCTTGTTAAGGTTCTTGGGAACATTGAATTAAATGTTAATGACCATCCTAGGAAAGGCTATGATTAGGTTGATTTGTTTAAAATATAATAGAGGAATAATATTCAATAAAGTTCAATGTTATTTCAATGTGGCAAGCCAAGGAGATGATCATTGATGAGCTCGATACATATTTGATGCTAACAAGAAATGTTTCCAATAATAGTATTTCCTAAAAACCTTATTACAAAGGCATATTCTTTAATTTTGAAAGAAATATGGATATAATTTATGTTTTGGCATTCCATTTCCAAAAGTTCCTAAAATTGACTAGTATCAATATATTTTTGAAGTCTTTTGAAAATCATAGAGATGAAATAAAAATATTATATATGAGGCATGGCCACATAATATGGATTTTCCTTCCCTCTCCAATTGGAATCCTAGTTTAGTAGTTGGGGATATTATGGTTGGTTATTTAATGTCCTATTTTCCAATGAAATTATTTTAGAATAGGAAACAAAATTATTCTAAAATGTAAAATATCATGTTATTTATCTAGGAAGAACATTATAGACCTAATGAGATCTTTCAAATCTTGATGATCAACATACTATTGGAAGAATAGTTACTAAGAGGGGGTGATTCGGTCATACAATAATTTTACTTCATTTACCAAACCATGCATTCATCATTTAAGTTGTCCATTCATCATACATAACCATGTGAGATTATTAAGATGTGCAACATTAAATCACAAGATACATAACTCATGAACACAATATGTAAGTGGGAAACCCTAAGGGAAAATAAAATACACTAAACCTTTTCTTATATTACTCAAAAAAGGAATTTAGTGAAGCACCAACTTCACAAGGAGCACCAACCCCTAGTTTAGTAGAGCACCAACCCTACAAGGAGCACCAACCCCTAATTTAGTGAAGCACCAACTCCACAAGGAGGCTACAACCCCCTAAGATGATTAAGAACCAACTAAACCACATGTAGATGAATATATCTTAAATAATGTTTCTTCCACAACTGATGGAGATCACTAGGTCAACTCACACGCCTTCAAACCCTCTTTCTCCTAACTTGTTCAAACTTGGATTTTCATGGACTGATTTGTATTCAAACAATATAAATCATGTTATTCAACATACTTAATATTTTTTCAAAATCCTCATCTCTATCTTGACTCCCTTGATTCACTTTCTCTCTCACTTTGGTCATATTTTTCCCTCCATGCACAACTTATTTAAATTTGAACCAAAACAAGCACTTTATATGCTTCTTAACTCAAAAACATAAAATAGGTCAGTCCATAAAAAATAACTCGACCAATAAAAATTAAAAACATAGCAATACATTCACATAAATTCCTATCATGGACCCATGTAGGTCGTCCATGCATCAAGACAACTAAACAAGCCAAAATAGGCTTAAAACCCCATCACCTGGCTCATCAAATACCTCCAAACTCAACAAAATTATTTTTCAAACATCCAAAGGATTCACACATCTCAAATACATCTTAAAAACATCATCAGTTCTCACACATTATCTTGCACCATTCATTTCTTCATAACTCTATCAAGTAGGATCATTTCCTACTCAAAACAACTACTAGAAACCAATCTTCACCAAAGGACCTCAAGATCACACAAGAAAACATAAAATATGACATGTAACAACTCATTGGAAATGAAATGACCTATATAAAAATCCTTAAATTCTATGCATCATGAAACATCCATCAATGAAAACCACACCTTTTTTCCTCTTCACCAAACTAAAGCGCCCAGAGAGAGATTCATTTTGGAAACTCAACTGGTTTGCACCCTTGCTAATACATTCAAGACATATAAATTCCTTAACTAGGAAAAAAATTAACCCTATCCACTCTCCAATATATATCAAACATCATCAAATCCAAAACATGAGACTTCTACATCCATCTTCTATCAAGTAATCTTGTCCTAAAACAGTCAAACTTGGTCTTCACAAACTGAGTTGGTTCACCTATCAAATAACCTCATAAAGATAAAAAACATACATAATTGGAAACATATATTATTATAATTTCTAAAACATCTTACATTTCCTTCTAAATCCAATCGGAATGCTTTCAACCAAGTCAATCTTTGCAATTGCTCAAAATTGTCCTTATAAGCCCAAAACTAGTCTTCAAAGATAAGGCACACTTTTCCCTCTAGGAATTAAACCATGACCTGAAACCACTATGTACATATATTACAACTACTAATATTCCATAAATGGTTATTTAGTCAATACCTTCAATCGAAAACATTTGCACAAACTGAAAATCTTCACAAACTTGCTTGTTTGAGTGGGGCCCACATACTTTCACAAGATTTACCATACCTTTATGGAAATATGTAGTATTTCTATACAACCTCCAATAATCATACTAGAAATACCAATCCATTATTTTCTCATACCAATAATATTTCTCCTACTTCTCTCAACCTAGGGTTTTAAACCCATAAAAAGCAATTTAACTTCTTAATGATTGTTCATAAAACCATGACGATGAAACCACTCCATTATTTATGTTAAATCATATTATCTAAATTTAAAATCATCCCCCAAAACCTCTTTGTCCCATGAAAATGACACAGTTCACAATGAGCATCAAAAGGTCCATTTAGCACAAAAACACCCTAGAAAACCCAATTTTACCAAAATGACATATCTTTAAAAATATTGTTCACGTTGACCTAAAACTTGTCATGAAGCATCATGAAAACATCCTATAACTTATAAAACTTTCCATGTAGTTTAAATATGTCTATAACTCTCCAAACATAGTGAATTACTTGTGCTTACTTAGACTATCTTCATTATTTTTCTTCCCAAGGACCATGAAACACCACCAAACCACTAAGAAATGTCTTAAAATGCATCATAAATGTCATGTACACTATCTCCATTATTTTACCATGCTTCACCAAGAATAATCAGCTCTAGAACTCATATCTCTGTACCATTTTGCATGCTCTAAGACTAGGGATAGGCCTAAAATGACTACGACACCCATGACATCACATGAAATGACCTTAATGACCACTTATAGACTCATTCACACTTGTAACACACCTATAAGATCATGTTTGACCACATGAAAACATTAAAAAAAAACTCATGAGAACTCATACTATGACCACACACTCTAAATCTTGCTCTAAGACTTCATATAACATCACCAAGCATGACACTACCAATCAACCTTCATGTTTTACCTTTGACTAACACCTCATAGAGACTCATATGACCTCATAACATCATTTTACATAAATGTATTTGACATCAATGAAAACACTAAGACATAATGGCCAACACATACAGAATTATTCCTTCAAATCATAAACTATGCTTGCAAGAAGGTTGGTGATGAAATAGTATATGGGTTGGAGAAAGGAATAAATTTAGAGGATTATGTAGTTTCTTTAGTGATGCATAGAATAATATTCTTGTTGTGCTCAAGATGAGCAATCCACATTCCCCTAGTAATTTTCTTTATGTTATGGCCAAGATGATTTTTACTTTCACTTTATTTTGGGAGCTATGGAAGAGTATATTTGATGAATACTTTAAAAATATATATTAGGGGTAAATAGTTTTGAAGGGACTATACCCTATTACAAAAAGGGCTCAAAAGCTAGATAGAGAAGATAATGCAGTCAATAGTTTTGAAGGGACTATACCCTATTACAAAAAGGCTCAAAAGATAGATAATGCAGTAAATACATCAAGTTTGGATCAACATCCATATTATACATGAGTAACCAACTATAGTTATCTGAGAAACTATACAAAAAGGATCAAATAGTAACAAAACTGCAACAAAGCAGCATGAAAACAACATCCTAACAACAACAAAACAAAAACCAGGAGTAAGGACAATCTTCTTCACTTGTCTACTCTGTCAATATTTTCCTCACCTTCTGCAGAGAGGTGAAGAGTCTTAGGTAGTGACATGGGAGGGATCCTTCTTGTCCAACTGTGAGAGAATCAAGTCTCGTTTTGGTCCCGGCTCCCAAATGGCAAGAGGAATGTCATTGAGCATGCAAATGCTTTTGACATGTTGCTCCATGAAGTTATAAATAGCCTTGAGAATAGAAAGGGTGCAATCATGTCTTCCTTTTACATTTCCCAGTTCTATTATCCAGTGAATTTAGCTTCTTGTAGACTTCCAAATATAATCATTATCCTGTTCAAGATCATTTTGCAGCTTCCTTTTTCCTTCTCTCTTGGAAACCTGTTTGAGCTCTTCTTTCAAAACCCCAACCTCCTTTTCTAGTTTTACAATTCTATTAAGAAGGGCTTCCTCCCTTCCATAGCAGAGGCACTAACAGGATTGCTAATGTGTAGCAGGTTTTTAGTAGACTCAATGTCTTTGTTGCTACAAAGGTTTCTTTAGGAGGGGAAAGGATGATTGATAGGGTATAATGGGTTTTTGGTTCTGATCTTCCTTTGACCTAAAGGAGTAGTGGGGGTAAGTGGAAGGACCAGGGTTAGGGAGGCAGGGGTGATGGGGATTGAAGGGTGTTGGGAAAGGCAATGACGGTGAAGCAACAAAATGAGGCCTTGATGGAGGGGGTGGCATGGGTGTGATTTTGAAACTCAAGAACAAAGCGTTCTAGGGAGTTTAAGAGATAATGTGGAAATAAAATATGTATATTCCTTCTAAAATGATTTAGGAAAACCAAATGTTTGAGAGGAACATCACATATCTTCCTTCCAAAGTGACATACCTGACAATCATCCTTGCAATTTCATCGAAGGGCATTGGAATGGAAGCCACTTTTATGCCTACAGTAATGAACTCAAGATCTTTATCATCTTCTAGAAATTTCTTGGCTTCAATTTTCTTGTCAACCCTCTTACTGAAGAATCTAGCACCTTCCAAGCTAAGCCCCGTGACTTCAACAATTAACTCTTCAGTGATTTTCATGCTGATTTCACCATATTCAACCATTCTCTTCTTCCACCCAGCCATGAATTGAAGAGAAATGTCTTGATCATGGCCCTGCATTCTTTCAATGAGGTTTGAGACCCCACCCATTTGCAAATAAGTCCACAGAGCCACGTCATCCTTCCAAGTAGGGTCACAAGTGGGTTTGGTTTGGCATGGAGCTCCACCCATTTTTCCATTGTTGTTACTAGACTAGTTTCTTTGGTTCCAAATGGAAATGTTTCTCCCCAAAACCACTTCTTGATAGTGCCTTTGTAGACCTAGAAAGCGTGTGAAGGCTGATGGTGATTATTAGCCCTGCATAAGAAGTTAATCACCCCAAAATGGTAGAGACTTCTTAATGATGATTTTGGATTTCATATTTATCCTTGATGATGTCATTATGTACCTTTCTAGGGAGAATTTCATCACTAAACCAAGTTTCATGTTATTACTAACTCCATAATTAGCAAGACTATCCACCACTTTGTTTCCTTCATGATAGGAGTGAATAATTTGGCAGTTTGCAAAGGATTTACAAATATCAATAGATTCATAGATGAAATCCCTAATGGTCCAACTAGGGGTTGTGCTTGATTTAAAAGATTTACTATGTTCATAGAGTCCCCTTCAATTATAATATTAGAGATGTTGCAATCTCTTGCTAGCCTGATCCCCCATAATGTTGTTAAGGCTTCACATAGTGATTTGTTTGATGGCCCATTTTCCCAACAAATGCAACAACTAGACAACCTTTGTGATCCCTAATCACCCTCCTCCTGATGCCCCTGGATTTCCTTTAGATGCTCCATCAAAATTCAACTTGTACCATAAGTTGGGTGGTGGAATCCAATGGACTAATGATCTGTCAATGTTGTTTTGATCATTCCTATGTGAATTGCCAATATCAATCTTCCAACAACTAGAATAGGTTCTTCTTCCTTGGGGTATGGTCTATTTTTTGAGGCCTAAACCTTTCTATATTGTCTTTGACAGCAATAACTATTTCCTTAAATATCTTGTTACATACATGTCTTTGTCCCTAAAGATTATTCCATTCCTTGTTTTCCATAGTCTCCAAATGGTATGAGGTAAGACCAAATTCCATAATCTTCTTACCATGCAATGTTTATATGGTGGATCCCATTGTTCCCAGGTCTACAAGAAGGTATTAGGAAGAGTCCAATGCAGATTGAAATTGGAAAAAATGAGGCTCCAGACCTTTGAGGCATATTCACAATGTAAAAGTAGATGTTTGATGTCTTCAGCCTCCTTTTTGCACATGCAACATATGTTAGGCATAATGAAACCCTTTTTATTAGGTTATCATTAGTGAGAATCTTTCCTTTTAACACCAACCATAGAAAGAAATTAACTTTTGGGGTTAACTCAGGCATCCAAATTTTACTCTAGTTTATATCACATTGAACATTTTCAAAGAATGCATTGTAGCCCGATTTGACAGTATAGTCCCATAAAAATAATTAACCCAAATAAGCTCATCCTTAGAATCCTTTTTATTAAGAGGGATGAGTGCAAGTTGTTGTTGTAGAGAGGAGACAACATGTTTTAAATTTTCCTATCCACTTTGAGTTGCTTCCAAGTTCTCTTGTTTCCATCTAATTCTATGTAATCTTTTACTTTATTCCCATATTTCTCACTTAGACTGTCTTTGATGGAACCAAATTTGTCACTCAATCTAGAAATCAGTCCAGTTGTCTTGCCAAAATTGTATATCCTAACCATTTCCTACTTTCCATCTACAACCTTTAGCAAGGATGTGCCTGATTTGAAGCAAGTTGTTCCAAAAGATAGATCCATTGGGAAGTTGCTCTTCAAAAAGAAAGGAATTCATATTTTGCTGAGCCAAGTACTTGATCCTAATTAGTTATGTCCAAGGTTGTTTTTCCTTAAGTAATCTCCAACCTAGTTTGGCAATTAAAGCAACATTCATCTTCCTAATATCCTTTATACCCAGGCCACCAATATTTTTGGGTTTACAAACCTGATCCCAAGAAACTAAATGGTACCTGAATCTTTCTTCAATCCCATGCCATAGAAAATTCTTTTGAATTCTTTCAATGTTGTCAACAACTATCTGTAGGGATGCTTGAAACATAGACATTATATATATGGGCAAGTTTTGCAGTGTGATTTTAATTAGTAAGCATTTTCCGCACTAGAGATAACAACACCTTTCCACCCTACCAATTTCTTGTGAAATCTGTCTAACAAGGCATTCCAAACAACATTAGAGACTTTATTAGTACCCAATGGTAAGCCAAGATAGGTAGTGGGTAAAGAGATGATTTTACATCCTAGAATGAGTGCAATTCTTTTGTCTATCCAAAGGAGTATTGAAAAAATAGACCGAGATTTTGTCAAAGTTAACTTTCTAGCAAGATGTTGCTTCATAGAATCTGAGAATAGTTTTATAGCTTTAGCCTCAAGAATGGAAGCCATCAATAGCAAAATTGTGTCATCAACAAATTTCTGATGTGAAGCTATATGGTTAGTGGAAGTAGGTTTGAACCCTTTTAGCATTCCATTATTCACAACCTTAGTTATGGATCTACTAAGGTTGTCATCCATTATTATAAAAATTAAAGGGGATATGGGATCCCCTTGTCTTATACCCCTACTACTTGGAAAAGAAACCCACCGAGTACCATTGACAACAACTAAAAATCTAGAAGTGGCTATGCAGGCCTGAATGATTTTTCTAAATTTTCTCTGAAAACCAAATTTAGACAGGACCTTATCTAAAAAATTCCAAGACACTCTATCAAAGGCCTTATGCATGTCCAATTTGATTGCCATACCTTTTTTTTTTTCCATGGAGTGTATGGTTTCATGAACCATGATTACTCCATCTTGAATAATCCTTCCTTTTACAAAGCCACTTTGTTGTTTAGAGATTAGATCAGCTAGAAAAGGTTGTATTCTAGTAGCAAGAATCTTAGTAAAAATTTTGTAAACAACATTTACCAAGCTGATAGGCTAGAAATACTTAAAGTCTTTAGCATCCATCTTCTTTGGGAAAGCACAATATGAGTATTGTTCATCTCCTTCAGTAGATCTCATGTTCTATAAAATTCATTGACAACTTTTAATAGGTCTTCCGAGAAAATATCCCAACATTTTTGGAAGAAATTTTTAGAAAAACCATCAAGTCTTGGTGCCTTGTCCCCTTCAAGAGAAAAAATAGCCTTCTTCAACTCCTCAATGGTTACAAATTTTGTAAGGATTTTGAATCTCTCATCATAAATATTATTACTAGGGATGGCATCCAGAAGAAAAGAGGTTGCTTCTTCATTACAAATATTGCTCTCAGTCAATAGATTTTCATAGAACTTAAGAGCTTCTACTTTTATATCATTTTGATCCTTGGTGACAATGTCATTTCCTTTGGACACCTCAGTGATTCTATTATAGGCCATGTGCTTTAGGGTGGTCATGTGAAAAAATTTATTGTTTATATCACCTTCTTTCAGCCATAGAGCCCAGAGATTTCATTCTCCAAAAGGTTTCCTCTCTATTATTGATGTTATGAAAATTAGAAAGTAATTTCTTTTCAAGTTGTTGATCCTCATAATTCATACCTTTTGTGGAGATTCTCAGCTCAATTTCTTCAAGCTATGTTTCAGCTCTTTCTTCTATTCAAAAATATTACCAAAAACCTCTTTGTTCCAGGTTCTAACTTGCTTGCTTTACATTTTTCAATTTCTGAACCAACCTAAATTGTGTTGTTCCTTCTCCATCCCAATGCCACCATTCTTTAATCATATCCATAATTTTTTCATGATCCAACCACATTTTTTCAAATTTGAAAGAGTTATGCGATGGCTTGGACCAATTGAAAAGATTAAGTGCAATAGGGTTATGACTTGAGCCAATCTGGTAACAAAGAGAGGTAAAAATATTGATTCACAATCCGAGTTAGCAGATATAAGAGCTCTATATAATCATACCTAGATAAAACTCTCACCAATTCTTCTGTTACACTAGGTGAATTGGTTTCCATGTAACTCAATATCCATGAGGTTAAGAGAAGAAACAAACTCAGAAAAGTCCCCCATACCAACTGAGAAATCAAAATTACCACCATATTTTTCCCCAAGGTTTAAAGGGGTGTTGAAATCACCCATGACCAACCAATTATAATCCTCAAATCTACTTCTAAAGTATTTTAACTCCTCCCATAATTTTCTTCTACCAACAACAATGTTGGGAGCATAAATGTTGGAAAGGATCCATATTGAGTCATTTTCAAAAGCATGAAATTTAATAGATATATGATTATGGGAAGCCAAAATCACATTACCATTGAGATTTTTGTTGTCCTAGAAGATTACAAACACCCCTTGAGAGTCAAAAGTAGCAAAATCAAAGTTCTCCCAAAAGTTATTTTTACATTCCACCAAATTTTTTGTCTTCATTTTAGTTTCTTGTACTAAAAGAATATTAGGTCTACTAGATATTCTAAGCTCTTTAAGCATCCTTTGTTTAGGACCTCCATTCAGTCCTCTGACATTCCAGGATAAAATCTTCATCTAAAAAAATTTGGGGAAGTAGTTATCGATGGCCCAATTGACTTTGAGTCCCATCTGCAATATCTTTCTCAGTCTCTTTCTTTCTTAATTCCTTTTTTGAAGGTCTTCCTTTTTTACTATTAGCCCCAATATCTGCCACCCTCCTAGTAGATGATCTAGTGATCCTTGATGTGGAGGCTTCCCAATTTCCAATTTTCTTCTTTTTATCATTATACAAGAGCATCTAGAATCCCCTCAAATCCTTTCATTCTTTGTTTTTTATTTAACTTCAATGAAGCCATTATTCAAATCATTCTCACAGTCAGTAAGTACCTTTGATGGGGTTGGGGTAAGTTCCCCTCTTCTTTTCACAAGTTGTATCATCCTGTTGTGAAGTTGTTGATGCATCATTGAAGGAAAGCTTTTCACTAGCAGGAGTAAGAAGATTTTCAATATCAGGAGATGGGGAGGTATTTTCCTCTTCCATGAGATCATCCAGTACCTTATACTCTTCTTCTTCAGCCAGATCTTCTAGTATGGATTCTAATAAGTCTTCATTTTCTAGATGAGTCTTCATCTCCTGCCCTTCTAATGCAGCTAAGGTGTTGCTTTGTACCTGTTCCTTATTCCCTTCTTGAGAAGAAGTAATCAGCTGATCAACAATCAAATCCTCCATCTTCTCTTGATCTGAAGCTACAAGGTTAATGGAAACCCTTGCGTTATTTTCATCCACTTCCATGTTTAGCTTTACAGATTTTGAAGATCCAAATCTTTAAGCTTGTCTTTTCCTTCACAACATCCCCTCCCTTTTTAACTAAGGGAGTTTTTGGTCTCCAAATCTTCCTACAAACCGGAGGTCACCTTATAGGGGTTTTGAAACCCTTTTTATTCCTTTTATATTTCAGATATGGTGGGTTAGAGATACTTTTATCTATCCCCTTACCTTTTTGATCTCGGGTTTGTGGATTCTTGGCTTGTGATGGCTCTTTTCCTTCATTCTTTTCTTCTGAGTTATTTTTTTCACTGAAGTCCCACATCTATCCACTTTTATAGGGTTTTTTCTTCATATCTCTCTTTATCCTTAGTCTTCTTTCTATTCTCTTTTAGAGAATCCCCAAATCCCTCATTTTTTTGTCCCTTGGTCGTAGGACATTTTCTGGTGAAATGTCCCAACTTATGGAATTTCTTGCATCTTAATTGAAAAGTTTCATATTCTATCACCTATTTCCATGTACCAAACTTAGATTGAAGGATGATGTGATCAAGTAGTTCTTTCTCCATTTTAGAAGAGATGCAAAATCTAGAAAAAGCTAGTCTAGATCTATTTTTAGTAGGCCCATCTAATCCTATTGAGCACCGATCGATTTAGCAATATGAAGCAAGATCTCATCATCCTGGTATTACGAGTAAGTATGGGTAGCCTACACTAGATAGGAATGGTGTGAATATTTTCAGTATTAGGGTTAAATCCTAGGTACCATCTTTTTAGGAAAAGCCCCATGTTACCCATACACCAAGGTCCACCCAACAATATTGCTTCAAGATCTACCTGTTGATTGAATCTAGCGAGGAAAAAACCCCTAGACATGGTTGTAATAACCAAATATCCTTTAGGTTTCTAGTGGCGTATGGCCCACTTTCTGATGGCATCAATATTGGGCCTAGCACCCAAGAACTTACCAACAAGGGAAAGATTAATTTTCCCTAATGCTTGATGCGAGGCATTTATTAGGCACATGGATATGGGTCATCCCCTCATTGTCCTTTATGCTTTTGAATAATGATTGATTCTACATAGATGCAGGGGGCTGAGGACCCACATGTTTATCAAGAGGTAACTTTAAAATGTCCACCCAAGCACTAGACTTAGTATTAGTGATTTTAGTAGTATCTAGCTATAAAGGTGGCATTTCAACAACATGTTCATCACCACTAGCGGACATTATGTAACCATTGCCTCATATACTACACTCAAAAAATCCCAATCACTCCCAACATCCTATATTTTCAAGAAAACTCATTGGTGATTCTCCTACACCGAATGAAGACAAGGAATCTTATAAGTGGAATTTGGTTTATAGAGATATAGTATTTATTACCCTCTCCAAGGATCCCAATATTTATCCTTGTGATTTAAAAATTGTATATGAAGAATATATGATCAAAATAAACAAACCCAACCACATATAACCTTATCTATGAAAGATGGGATTCTTCTATAGACCTTAATCAAATATAGTATTGAAGGGTTATGTCTTATTACTTCACATGTTTTGGTGTTATATTTTATGAAATGTATTTTTCTTCCTTTCCCAAAGGATGTAGTTTTTTACAAATATAATATGTAATAGCAATTTTTTATCAATAAGTATATGGTATATTTTAGGTTTTTGTTGTGTAATTTGGGATATGTGTATTAGTAGGTGTATTTAGAGAAATTTCCTTATTTAAATCTTTAAATAAGATTTGGTTTTTTTGTATTCGGTGTTCATTTTAAGACCCCCTAAAAAAAAATGTATATAATGGGTGGAAAATCTACCGAAAAGGCAATTCGTATTGCTGGAAAATTTAGGAAAGGAGGATTTTATGATGGGGATGAATGGATTGGTATGCACTTTTCCATTTCCCATGCACTAGTATTTGACTAGTGTGTTGTTGAAATGTTTAGAAACCCATTACATTGAAATAATATCTTATAATCAATGAGATCTGAAATTGTTCTTCCCTTTTTTAAAACGTAAAATATTGTTCTAAATTGTATAATTTTTACCTAAAGGCTTGCAACAGTAGATTTTTAAATGTTATCCTTTATTGTTCAACCTTTCTCAACAATGTCTTAAAGATTTTTAAGGTGATTGTCATATTTTGCTGCATATCCCATGTGTAAAAAATATATCTTGGTTTTCCATCTAGTTGTTTTTATTGCGGTTCCATCATCTTTCCTTTTATAATCATATACTTTCCCACAATTCTTCTCTATTTTTATAACTTTAATTGCATTTTGTGGTATTTACCTAGTTTTCAACTACATATAGTACATCAACATTTTGTAGGATTGTTAGTACTATTTTCTAGTTCAACGAGTTCAATGAATAGATATTCATAGATTTGGTTCGTGTTACACAATAAAAATTAGAGCTTAAAACATTCAATAATATTATTCACTCTATATGATTTCTACTAATACAATGGCTAATATATAGCCACGGAGGTAGGCACAACAACCTCCTACAAAGTAGGGAACGAATGACCTATTTATATCAATACGGGTGTAACAAATTATATAGTGTATATATGTTTGGTTATAACAATATATACGACTAACCATTAATGAATAACTACTAATATAATTATTCATTGTATAACAATTACATTAATAATGTGAACACTATAATATTTTCCTAACATTCACCCCCTTAGTGTGAACATTATTAATTTCTAATCTTCACCCCCTTAATGTGAACACAATGAAGAACCATATTTGAAGAAGTTGAACCACCTCCTGAAAGCATTGCTTAGACTAGGTACAAACTCCATAGATTATCTCTTTACCCTCGTAAAGGCATAGTGTCGAGCCAAATTATGCAGGAATGTTCCCTTCCTCTTTGGGTTCTGTGGGACTTTCACTTCCTCCCTAGGTGCCCGAATTATGAATCTTCAAGATCTCCAAGGTTCACACTAGCTGGATAACCATCCCTTAAGTCTACCTCAAAATCTTCTCCTGCTCCCCAAAAGTGAGTATTCTGAAAACATGACTCCTCCCAAAAATTCTAAAAAGGGGCTTATTCAACACAACATAACATGAACATTGAAAATAGAAACATAGTGAAAATAAAAACCATACTACACACATGTCACCAGATCAATGTGTGGCCTCATCGTTGGTGGATCGATGAGAGGTCATTGAAAGACCTCTAACCTCTTTTCCTCCGTCCACCGATGACGCTACTAGTTCAACGAAACGTGACTTTTAAGCTCAATTATATGCCTAAATCGAACGGGGTTCAACCAAAAATGTTTTCATGAGGCATATTTTTTAAATTTTTACACCTTTTACAATGACACTTTACATAAATGACTCAATTATAAGACTAGACACAAAAAAATCGACTAATAAAAAAATCCTAAAATCACCCATATAACTTTGAATTTACAATCATGAAACATTTAATTTTGACGAGTAACTTGACTTAGAATAGACTCATGACATTAATGAAACACATTTTATCATGAAAAAATGATAAAGACACAATTTAACAATTTAAAACAACACTATTCTAAATAGACTCAAAAAGACTCAACAACTATTAACCTAAAATACATTTTAAAAACAATTAACAAAGGTATATGCAAAATACCTACAATGGACATACAACCAAACTAGACAATCTATAAATATGATAATGAAATATGGACTATCAAAAATATAAAATCTTATTCTACTAGTGGCACAGGATAGGATTTTGATCGATTCTTTATGTTACATTGATCATGAATAGAATTTGGAATAATGGTGTCATTATAGGTTTGATCACAGAGAGGATGATTCATTGCATAATACCAATATACTCTTTAAATTGATATTCCACGGATCAGGAGTCACGCTTTGGCGATGAGTGCACAGATCTTCAAATGCAGCTACAGTGTAAATTCAACCCAATACAAGGTCGACTCGTAATAACTATTTTCCTTCTAATGACAACTAAATACAACTCAAAACTCAAACACTGATCTGCAGAGATATATGAAAGTTATCTACCATGTATCGGCTCATGTACAGCAGAGCCTCTTTATCACCAGAAGATTTGAACCCAACTTGGAGAATACACTGTCATTTGCAGGGAATTCTTGACTACTGGGTTCAGACTATTGACTTTTCCTCTTCACCAGAGATCATAGGTCAATCACTTTGAGAATGATGAGACTTGATTCCTTGACCATGTGTTTGGTTATGCTAACTGAGCCAAAGGTCACTACGCAGAGATGCTGAGCGGACTATTGTTTTGAGATGCATAGTAAATCAATCACCAAGATTTTACCAACACTTGAGGCGTAATCGATGCAAAATTTGTTTAGAGATGCCACATGTACCTTTGACCAACACACTTGAAATAATGGAACATGTTAGTAGATCATTTGGTTTCCGGATTGAGGTGCCAAAAATTTTATCCTCTGACCCAAGGAAAGTGCCAAGCCAAATGTGAAACACAACAGGTCCTCTAAAATGACGAATGATACTTGAAACTTAATACAATCTCCAAGATGCGAAGGCCATAGAAGAAGATACACCAATGATATTGGACACCATATTGTAAATAATAATGCATATCTAGACAACCAATAATGGTAAACATACACATTGCTTCTTATTAACATCCGATAAAGATCAATAGATACTATACACAGCCAAAATAAAAATTTCATACACAGGGGCCACCATGAATAGCAACGGATTTTCCCGTAGAATATCTCAAGACTCTATTAATCACTTTGATACCAAATCATAGATTTGGTTCAGGTTACAAAATAAAAATCAGACTTAAAACACTCAATAATATTATTCACTCTATATGATTTGTGCTAATACAATGGCTAATATATAGCCACAGAGGTAGGCACAACAACCTCCTACAAAGTAGGGAACTAATGACCCATTTATATCAATACGGGTGTAACAAATTATATAGTGTATATATGTTTGGTTATAACAATATATATGACTAACCATTAATGAATAACTACTAACATAATTATTCATTGTATAACAATTACATCAATAATGTGAACATTATAATATTTTCCTAACAGATATTTGGCCAACCATTCAAATTTATAATTCCTTCCTAAAGTCCACTTCCCACTCTTACGTTTCTGATGTGTGTTTCTGGAATGCTTATTTGAAGTTTGAGTTGGATGGAAATTGGGATTATCAATACTATCAATGTGAATTGAATTACTCGTTGATTGGGAATTTCATCTAGAGTATGGTCATTGCTAGGGTTTTCTACATTTGAAAGAAATTGGGTTTCTTACTACATCCTTAAGTAAATCAACATATAAAGTAACATTAACATAATAAGAGTCAAAATTACCTCTTGGAACTAGTGTTACTGTGGGATGACTGAAATATTTTGAAATGTCCATGTCATGTTTTATTTTTCCTTGAGTTATTTTCTCATTTGCAACAAGGGCCATCGTATGGGTGATTTTGAAGTCTACACATGTGAAAAAAATATAGAAGTTTCAAATAAGATCTATAAAAAATAAATGCAAGACATTGTGAAAAATAAAGATCATGCTACATGATAACATGGTAACATGGGTTAGGCTACCAAACAGGTTATGCAAACATGATATCGATCACTACACGGCTGCATACTTTCTTGTTATCGAATGACAACATAAATTTATGTTACCATCCAATAACATATTCTTGTTAGCTTGTGACATTAAATATTCACCTTACTAGACTTCATCATGTATTTTCATTGTTGTCCTTAACATTTCTATAAAGAAAACCTTGACATACTAACATTTTAAACATTTTCACTTACATTTTTCATTTATTCCTTTGTATTTTTGGCTTATACTCTCATATTTTTCACATGCTTATTCATTTTTACCTTCGATTCAACTGCAGATCTCAAAATTAATAAATTTTGAAATTATATTGTATTACTATATTATGGTGAATTAATCCTATATATAATGGTATATTATAACATGAAGATGAGTTATACCATGAAGGAAATGGCTTAGCAGATATTTTTGCTAACAAGGGTGTGGTCGCTTAAGGATTTTAATGTGGTTTTAAATATAGTTAGTTTGGTTGAAAAAACTATTACAATTATTAAAGGGGACTCTTACCCCAAATCTTTGCCATCATAGTCTGTTTATATTTGGGTTTAATAAGTTTAGGAATATCATGATGACAACTGTGGTTTATGATGTTGATAAAATGGTGAATTGGAAAATGATGGAAGTACATGCTCTACTCATGCCAAATATTATCTCTCATTACTCCAAGGATTGGAAAGATAGGGAAACTCTTGTTATTATCGCTTCTTAGAAATTTCAACCCTAAATTTTAAGATATCTCTATTGTGGAGTTTTTGGTTGGAGAAAAAATTGTGAAGGAAGAAAAAAGGGTTGTAAAAGTAGAATGAGGGGTGATTTAGGGAGAAAAAAACCAACTATTATTCCCGACATTATAGAGGAGGCATTTGTTTTATTAGAAAATGCAGCATTGTTAAAAAAATTCAATCAGTAATGGGCATGATGAGGATTTGAGTTCTCATATTTCCAACACCTGGAATGAAGGCCAAGTTTTTCTACAAATCTTATCCTTCACAATATTTCCTAATATTATAGCCAAAGTCACTGGTCTTTCCTTAGAGGGAAGGTGTGTTTTCAATCCCAAATCGGACTATAACCTGGAGGTGGATAATTTTATGCAAGGTAAGGGTATTTTAAAACAAAATTTCAATGGATTCAATAGAGAGGATTTACCTCCCCTTATGATGAAATATCCTTACTACTTATGTCCTACATTACACTTGAAGGTTGATTTAAGGTGGTTTACGGTTACCATTTTCCTATGCTCAACCATATTCGAAATGGTAGACTGTATAACTTCCCTAACTTTCTTTACAAATCTTTGGCTAAATCTATAGAGCTGGTTAGGAAAGGTACCTTCACTTTTCCCCTACATCAAGGCCTTCTAAAATCCTTGGTTAAGACAAGTACCCCCAAAATTGGGAAAAGTGAGAAATTTGGTGTTAAATCAAAGAACCCTAGCCTAGAGGATGAAGGTAAAGTAGTGGCCAAAAGGATGAGATCCCATATGGCTAAGGGATTCCAAGAAAAGAAAAGGAAGGATGAAGGTGATTCAGGTAAGTGGGTGAATATTGACGTTAGGTAACTTATGAAACTTTTTCTCACAATATTGAAGAGGCTATTGCAAGCCTTCATGCACTCAAGGTTGCCCGAAAAAGTCATTTTTTCAACATAGTACTCTGCGGTGAAGACCAACACTTTTTAAAATACTTTGAGAACTGTAGACCGAACACCGAAATAAATAGGCAAAAAATAGCCTTGATAAGATTATAGCTATTGTGGTCAATGACAACTTTAAGAATTCAAATGAGGGATGTATGTCTATGGAGCAAGACATTCAGAAAATTAAGGAAACTCTCATGCAAATTAAAGAGGTCCACCTTTTGAATATGAAGAGTACTATACATTACCTCAAGATGTTGGGGGACAAGATATGCAAAGAGCTAAGTAGTTAGAGAAGGATGACACCTTTCCTAAAAGGAGATGATTGTACTGGACTATGAAATGTGGAAGATTACAATTGTTGGTTTGGTTAAGTAGTGGAATGATGGAATGCATAGTTTAGGAGAGTTAATTAAGGAATGATTCAATGTAGCTTGTTTGCGCCATATAGGGTTGGGTTCCATTTTTGTTATGTTATTAGTTTTAATGTCATTACTTCTATTGTTGTTAGTTTGGTTAATGTTGGATATTAGTTTATCTATGGTTTAGCTCTATGTTGGCTTCAAGGGGTATACCCTTGGCCATGGTTCTATGTATCCTTGATCTATCTATTTTGTACAGGGTAGGGTCCCCTTAACCCTTCTTTACCATTAATAAATAAAATAATAACATGAAGGTGAATATACTAACATTGGCTGGACCTTAGTGGAAACACTAAGGTGAAATTATGGTCAAATTTATTTAGGACCCATAAAATTTTGGCAAATGCACTACCATACAGTAGTAAAAAATTTACCAATTTCAAAATTCAAAATCCTAATATTTTCCTATTCACTAATATTCACCCCTAAAATGAACCATGTTTGTATTATTCTTTTGCTTTGTGTCATCTTAACATCATTTACTAATTTTATTTGATATGATATAAATATGTTCATAGATTTAGTTAAAATCTTTAACTAATCCAAAAAAATTGTGTGTGTGTGTGTGTGTGTGTGTGTGTGTGTGTGTGTGTGTTTATATATGTATGTATATAGGTGGGTATTTATATGTACATATATGTGGATACAATTTTTGTGTGCGTGAAGAGGGAATCATAAATGGATAACTTACCCATAAATTTAAGTATATAAATTCTTATAAATTTTTGAACATGTAATTTCCAAAAACTCACATATATATTGTTCCTTAAAATTTTCCTTGTTTCCCATTAGAGGCACACATATCTTATCTCCAAAAAACACACATATATATTGTTCTCATATGGCACAACAATCTTGATTCATGTGGCATAAGTATATTTACGAGTGGCACCCACTATACATTAGATTAGTTACAATAAATATGCTTCATACAAAATGTCCCAAAAGTCACTACTTTTGGTCACACCTCTATCAGCTTTTGTCTTGTTTTGTCTTTCTTCATTTTGATTTTTGGCTTTGTGTCATCTTCTACGACTTTATCCAATGTATCGCGACTTTATCCAGTGTACCACAAATTTCTTTAGTCTTCGACGGCTTCGTTCTTCTACCCACGGATTTCTCTAATCCTCCATGACTTCCTCTATACTTCGGTGGTTTTCTCCTTATATCTACAAATTTCCCAAAACTTGATGAAGAACCCTATCAACATCAACCACCAACTTTAAATGTTGTCTCGTCCTCGAGACAACTAACCAATGAAGAACCCTTCCTTTTTCTTCAAATTTTCTTCCCAAAATTTTTGGACTTGGCATCAACCTCGAGAACTTAGACGTCTTGCGTAAGGAGAGGTTCCCTCGCTTGAATCTCCTGACTGGAATTATGGGATGCTTTCTTGAGAGGCCATAGGCATCAACCCTCAAAAATTAGACATCTGTTGTAAGGAAGAGTTCCTTCACTTGACTCATTCGACTGGAATTATGGGACACCATGCATCTTATTATTCTTTATGGTGGAGCTTGGGGGATGTACTTAGTAATTTGTGGAGTAATTTTCTTCTCAAAAATGTACCATAACTCTAAATGGATGTCAATTTGTTTCACCCATTCTTGAAGCTATGAATTTTCATGGATCAAAGGAAGAATCTCATAGGGTGGTTATTTTGCTTGAATTTGACCTAATCTTTGTTGAGAAATTGTGAACTCTTGTTGCATTATGATTAATGCTTTGTCCATGGTGGCGCTACATTCTTGCATATGAATGATTTTCTCTTTCATCATTTGTTGATTGGTTTGATATTTATCTCGTGAGGTCAAAAGTTTTCTTCTCTGAGTTCTATATTTTTCCTTGCTAATATCATACTCTGTGGACTCTAAATGTATTTGTTGTTCTAATTTATCAAGTTCTGATTTTTCTTGTTGGGTCTCACTGGCCACCCTATTGTGTATGTATAGTATGTTGTGGCATTTTTTTATGTTTCCATTTTATTTACAGCGGATTGCATCTCCTTCATTTTATATTCTCCAATACTTATGGTTTTAGGATATGTTCTTTAACCACTTCCTCATGGGTCTTATTCTTCTCCAACTTCTGAATGAATTTTTTTCCTTTAGTATCTTGTTAACAACATGTTTTATTGCCACGTCTATCTGTGGACTAGGATCTATATTGGTCTATGGCCTTGATATCTAAATAGATGATAGTATTCTCTGCATTGTTTCCTCCATGTCAACACACTGCTACTACATCCAAACTTGTTTTGCACTCTGATCCAACACTTGGCTACAAGCTAGTTTTCTAAAGGGGGAAAGTTTGTTCAAGTGTACCTTGAATCCTTCTGTTGTTTGTTCTACCACCCCTTATTGTAGCTAGATAGATTGATCCTTATTTCTTTGTTGGAGTTCTTTTTTAATCTTTGCTAATGAATCTCAAGGGGCTTGTACAGGTACCATACTAGTAGAGGTGTTCACTTTGATGATGTTGATGGTAACATCTGTATGGGATTTTGCCAATCTGTTCCTTTTTTCATTTCCTTATCCTATTTTTCCTTATTTTCTTCTTCTTGTTTCTTTATTTCTTCAACTTTCTTCTTTTCTTGTTCTTGATTTTCCTTCTCCTTCTTCTCTTCTTATTTTTCCTTTCTTTTTATTCTTGTTCTTTATGTTTTTCTCCTCCTGTTCTTTTTCCTTTCTTTTCCTTTCTTCTTATTCATTTTCTTTCTTTTCTTTTTCTTCTTGATCTTTCTTCTCTTATCTTTCTTTTCCTCTTTTTCTTCTTTTGTTTCTCTTGTCCTTCTTGTTTTTTCTTTTGTCTTTATTTTTCCTCTTATTATTGATTCTTATTTTCTTCCTTTTTTGCTTCATCTTTCTTCTTCCTCTCTCTCTCTCTTCTTATTCTTCTTTTTCTCTACTTCTTGTTTCTTTTTCTCTTCTTCCTTTTTTTTTCTCCTTCTCTTCCTTTTGTTTCCTTGATATGTCTTTCATCTCCTTTTTCTTCTATTCTTCTGTGTTATTCTTGTCTCTTCCTCAACCTCCTACTTTTCTTCTTGTTCTTTATTTTTCTCTTCCTCTAATTCCTTGTTCTTATTTTCTTCACTTTTAGCCTTCCCCACGGAATTTTTTTCCTTCCTCTTCTCTTATTTTCCTTTTCTTTTTTTTCTAACTCCTACTTTGTTTCCTCTAGTTTTCTAGCATAGGTTTCTTGGCTTCTTATTCTCTCTCTTTCCTTGTTTTTATGAGAAGCCCAATTAATGTTTCTACATATTTGATGTGGTTTTGGTCTTTGGTGGTATTTTTCTTCTTCTTTTTTCTTAACTCTATTCATTCTTGCTAAAGGGATTGTAGGTGGTTTGTCTCTTCCTCCTCTACTTGTTCTTGAATTTCCTTTGTTAATTCAGGTGGAAGTAAGTGAATAATATCCCCTATTACCAACACAAATTTTTCTATGTAGTAAACTATAGCTTCTACTATAGCCATTTGTTCTCCCCCTGTACTTGCTTCATATTCTTGGGCCACCTGAGAAATTCCACCTAGAGTTAAACATTTCTTGTAATATCCACATGCCATTTTGGATAGGTGTTTTTTTCCTAAGGCTCTTCTTCCTTGGAGAATTGGGGTCCTGATTTCTCATGTGGTGTTAAAGGTGATAGTGGGATAGATGGATTTTTTTCTTCTTCAGACTCATAATTTTGTTTTAATGCTTGGGGGTATTCTTCTTCTTATTCTTCACTAACCTCGATTTATTTTAATTTTTCCTTTAATGCCATGTCCTTTTGGTGTTTGGTAGCGGGTTCCAAAGTACTAGGAACTTTTCCTAACCTTCTCTTGTATGTTTTCAAACCATATTTACTTGGTTCTACCTTTTTGTTGGTACCCAATTTTGAACCACCTTGAGAGCCAAGTAGCATTGACAAACTGAGTTGGATGCTTAGAGAAAATAGACATAAGATTAAGTTGTTTGTATCCGGGGACATTTTTGATAGAATCTTAGAGACTTGACTTGGGAGAGATTGGATTGCACTCACAAAGGGGATGACCTTCCCTCCTACTTTAGGTTTTGCCTTTAACCAGGGTGAGAGGACCCATTTTGTAACCTATAATTGTGAGAAAGGTGGATGAAATTGCAGTCTCTAAGCTTTCTCTTGGAAATATGAAGGATAGTCCTGAATAGACATGGTCAATGCAAGAATCATTTAACTCTCACGAGTTGTCACACTAAATAATGTAGATGTCTTTCAAAATAGGACTCAAGTTACTCTAGATAGTGTAAATTTTATCTTGCTTCTACATATTTATGGAAAGGGAGGGTAGAAATGGAAAAGTCCCTTGGAAAATGTTTATAGGCAGGGAAAACATGGGTAATTTAGAAGGATTTAATAGTTATAGGTTGTAATTTTTGTGTATGAATGGGAGATTAAATAAGGATAAAGTTGATTATACAATTTTCTCAAGAAAACCTTTAAAATTTTGAAATTTTACCTAAGTCAAGAGGAATACATCACACAACTAGTAGCAACCCTTTAACTAGAAGGTATGCACTCATGGAATCCCAAGAGTACAAGATTTCACACAACCTTTGATAATTCAAACACAAAATCTTGTGTTAAACTCTCAATAAAACACTAACAGTTCCTTCTCAACTACGCTCAAGATACACTCAAAATCTTACTAAGATCTTCTCAACCAAATAGAGGCAATATGAATTTAAAATTGTTTATCACACCACAAAAAGAAAGATCTATCTATAGTGCAATTGTAGTTTCCAAAATGCCACTAATTAAGATAAGATCTAGTGTAATTCAAGAAAGTATCAACATAAGATTGTAACAAGGAAGGAAAGTAGTTGATTCAAATTATTTTACCTTAGGAACAAATACAACATTGCTTCAGGGAGAAAACACACAATTAATTTCAAGAAATTCAAATTTCTTAGCAAGGGGCCATAAATCCTATGGCCTTAATGTTTTCCAATGATTGTACACTTGCAATCATCTTGGCATGAGAAGGTTTGGACAAAATAAAATAACTCACAGGTCTCTCAATTTGATTCAAATTTTCTTCAAGAAAAGTACAATCGGTTTTGCTCTATTTTCTCTAAGAATTTAGAAAAATTTAACCCCCCCTTTGATACAAGAACATTCCTCTCATATATATACAACTCTCTCTCTCTTTATCATTTCCTTTTTCCCCAACAAATGTGAATCTTCAAAATAATATTCCTCTTTTTGGTACACAATCTAATCTACTATCATTCCTTTGAAAATATTCTAATTTCATGATGTCAAGTGGAGGAATTACAAATGATTTATATTTGACCACTCTCTTAGAATGACTAGGGATGCCATGTCACCCTTTTGGTATCATTTTTTTAATTATTTATTTTTCAAGTAAGTTGAGAAACCTTCTTAAATAATTTTTGAGTGCTACCAGATGATTTGATTTGATGTTTAAGAATTCCCACCTTTTGGGAATCTACCTCAAAACACACACAATCATTGTCATATCTTTTTGAGTTGAGTGTTTTTGCATGTGTTTTGTCATATCAAGATGATTTCCTTCATTTTGTATGATATCAATCTGTTTCACACTTATCTCCTTCATGCAAGTATCACAGACAATCTCAACGATCAACTCATCATGATTGTGCTCAACTTAACTCACCAAATTTATCTTTACTATAAATTTCCATCACTTCTCCTACAAATTTACATCCCTTCTTTTGAGTGTGAAAAATATTGGTGGATTTCTCTGTCTACAACATGGCAGGAGTGACATTAGCATCTAGTTTGAAGGAAATCTCCTTTGAGGATTTGAACTCATTTTTTGATTTATCATGGCCTAGATGAAGCATTTGTGAGGATGTTATTCAAAATTATAGATCTAGAGGACTATAATGGGCCATTGACAACCCAATTTGTTTGTGTGGCATTGATTCGAAGGCTCATCGAATTAGTCTCATCTTTTCTACCTTCCAAATGATGTACTTTCATCTTTTCAAGTGGGAGCATCAAAAGACTCCCAAGGTACTAAAGCAATTATGGCTCAAGAGCATGCCATTTGTGAAAGGTGCAATTGACAACATATGCCCTTTCATCTACAATGAAGAGTTCACTATGAAGGAGATTCCTTCATAATCTTATGAGCTTGGTGAAGGGGTTTCTATAGACACTATTCCTACTCTTTTTTACAAGGTGAATGAGTTGGAACAACGTGTTTCTTATTTGGAGAAAAGGCCCACAAAATCTCCACCTTCTCAACCTCTTAAAGTGTCACCATCTGTTATGTAGAAATGCAAGGGTGAATCTAGCTCTGTTGGAGTTGAATACTTTGATAATAAGCAAATACACAAAACAACTCAGAAGCTTTTACATAGAAGCAAGACGGTGCTTGTATATTTTATTAATATTTAAAAATCAAGCATTACAATAAGAAGAGAGAGCTGCAATATTTATAGATATTGGACAGCTTCTATCTCATCCACAATACATGGAAATAGATAAACTAATATGAGAATAAAATGCAGGATAATATTCACTACCCCTAATTGCCCCTATTTCCCCTCATGAAATCATCAGGAATAAACAAAATGAGATTGAACAATATCTCACAAAACATGTGATAAGAAAACTAAAGACAACTATGAGTTGACTTAATATAATCTAACTAAAGTAATTAAAAAATTACTTTATTATAATATAACATTTAACTCATATGTTGAATTAAGTGTTAGTTTATTTCTAACATTCCCCCCCTTAATTTAGCATATTCTGAAGAGAGTTGGTGAGGAATAATCTAAATGCCTCAAATTTAGGACGTGCAAGAGATTTTGTGAAGATATCTGCATGTTGATGTTCTGTCGGGCAATGTTGAAGCTGAATGTTGTTGTTCTAAACTTGTTCGCGAATGAAATGTACCTGCACCTCAATGTGTTTGGTGCGTTCATGAAAAACTGGATTCCAAACAAGTTTTATTACTCCTTCATTGTCTACATGTAGGATTGTTGGATGATCATGTGGAATTCCCAATCCTTCAAGTATCTGTCTGAGCCAAATCACTTCACGATAACATCTCTCCTCTGTTGCGATATTCTACTTTTGTGGAAGACCTTGAAACACAATTTTGTTTCTTGCTCCCCCATGAAATAGGTCTAGATCCCAAAAAGAACACAAATCCTGAAGTGGACTTCCTATCATCAATGTTCCCTACATGATCTGAATTTGTATATCCTGTCAAGAAGAAGTTATCATTCTTCTTGTATTCTAGGCCAAAGTCCATGGTTCCTCTGATGTATCTCAGTACCCTCTTTGCTTGCTTTCCAGTGACAAACCCTTGGTTCTTACATAAATTGAGAAAGATAACTGACTGCATAGCTGATATCTAGCCTAGAATAAGTTAAGTAAATGAGACTCCCAATCAACTATCGATAAAGAGTAACATTTACTTGTTCTGATGGATTTGTGCGAGACAATTGAAGCCTTGTCTCCATAGGTGTAGCCATTGGTATACTATCCATCATTCTAAATTTCTTGAGCATTGTCTTGGCATATTTTAGTTGAGTAACAAAGATGTGATTTTCCTTTTTCCATACTTCAAGTCCAAGACAATAATGAAGAAGCCCGAGATCTGTCATGTCGAATGATCGATTTAGATCTTCCTTAGTTGTTTCAATCATCTTCACCAAACTTCCAGTGATGACTAGATCATCGACATATACTACTATGATCATTATCTCCCCCCCTTGCTTTTTGAGATAGAGATTAGGATCATATGGACTTCTTTTGAATCCATGTTTGATGAGATGCTCATCAATCTTTATGTACCATGCCCTAGGAGCCTGTTTGAGACCGTATAGTGACTTTATGAGTCTACATACCTTTCCTTCTTTACAGGTATGACAAAACCTTCTAGTTGAGTCATGTAGACTTCTTCCTGTAAATCCCCATTGAGAAATGCACTTTTTACATCCATTTGATGAACTTTCCATGCAAATTGTGCAGCTAGAGAAAATATCATCCTAATTTTTTTGATCTTAGCTGTTGGTGCGAATGTTTCTTCATAATCAATGCCTTCTTTTTGTGCATAACCCTTAGCTACCAATCTTGCCTTGTATTTATCAATGCTTCCATTTGATTTTTATTTTTTTTAAATATCCATTTGTAACCTATTGCCTTCTTCCTTGGTGGAAGATCTCTAAGTTGCCATGTATTATTCTTAATCAAAGAGTTGAATTCTTAATTCATAGCATCTGACCAAGGTTTTAACTGTTGGGCATCTTAAACTCGTAGTGGGCTCACTTGATTCAATTACTATACTCATTAAGGCTATGTTTACCTCATTTTGAGTCATCATACTACGAGTTCTAGGTCCTAAAGTGGATGTGTTAGGATCACTATCCAACTTAGCATCTCGAATTAGATTAGTATACCACTTAGGCATACGTTTAGTTGTTCTCGTAGATGGAGGAGTTGAATATCCTCATCATCATTATCTTCATCAAGAACATATTCTATTTTCTTAGTAGGATTGTTTTGTGAGTTTATAGAAGGAGCATCTGCTTCTTTATTTTCAAAAAACTCAACATCTCTACTTGCAAATTTTTTTCTTGTTTTTGGATCCATTAACCTGTATCCCAAGGCTTCATCACTGTATCCCAAGAATATAAGTTGTTTTGATTTCATATCAAGTTTAGTTCTCTTTTTCTTAGGAATGTGCCTACTTGCCTTGCATCCAAAAACTCTAAGGTGTTTTATAGATGGTTTGTTCCCTGACCAAGCTTCATGTGGTGTTATTCCATCAAGTGCGGAAGTGGGAACTCTATTCAACAAATAAACTGCTATTTTTACTGCTTTTGCCCAATATGTTTTATTCAAGCTGAATCGTCAATCATACACCTTACCATTTCCATTATAGTTCTATTCCTTCTTTCAACAACACCATTTTTTTGTGGTGTATATGGAGGTGCCATTTGCCGATGAATTCCATGTGTTTCCAAAAAAGCTTTGAACTCATTACTGGTGTATTCACCCCCTCGATCTAAGCGGAGTGTTTTTATTTTCTTACCAGTTGCATTTTCACAAGCTACTTTGAATTTCTTGAAAGTTTCAAAGGCTTGGTATTTGGTGTGAATGCAGTATACCCACATTTTTCATGAGTAATCATCAACAAAAAGCATAAAATATTGAAACCCTGAATGACTAGGTCACATAGGTCCGCATAGATCGGTATGCACCAGATCAAGTTTACCACGGGCCCTGAATGTACTATTTTTTGAAAAGAAGCTCTATGTTGTTTTCCTGCCAAACAATTTGTGCACTTGTCTTTGTTTTTCTTGAAATTTGGTAGTCCTCTTACCATATTATTTTTTCGAAGTGTTTCAAGATAGCCAAAACTTACATGGCCAAATCTTCGATGCCATAATTGTGTCGATGATGTATCCTTAGCTACAAGGGCCTGATTTTTGGTTTGAAAAAAATCCAACCGAAACATACGACCTACACCAGAAGCTTGTGCAACAATGTTGGAGTTTTTAGACTTATCTTTAATTAAACACATCTTCTTTCCATCTATACAATCAAAATCCACTTTTAAGTTGTGCTCCAAAAGCTGACTTACTAAAAGTAGATTCTTTGTCAATCCAGGAACATATAGAACATCTCTTATTGTGCACTTTCTTGATCCAAGAGGTAAGGATATGTTTCCAATTCCTTGTACTTTGTACGATGAATCATCACCCAATGAAACAAAGTCTTTGTTAGGTGTATTCTTTAACTCTAAGAACCAATCATTTCTCCTGGTCATATGTCTTGTTGCTCCTGAGTCAACATACCAAATTGCCTGTGGTGAATTGATTTCTTGAGTTGATTGTGCAGCAAATAGGAAGTCCTCATCTGGTGAGTTATCTTCTTCTTCAACAATGTTTTCGTGCTACGGTGTTTTATTTTTCCAGTTAATTTTCCTTTGTCCTTGTTTGTTTTGATAACCTTGACTAGATTGTTGAAAATTTGGCTTCTTGCCACTAGATGAACCCTTCTAAAATGTGTTATACCAACAATCTTTTAAGTCATGTCCTTTTCTACCACAAATCTGACACTGCTTTTGTTGAGTGTTCCCTTGAGTATTTTGTTGAGAATGTTGCTTGTGTTGCTTACCAGTTGTATGAATCTGTTTCTTTCCCTTATGGAATGAAGAGAGGGCTTGTTCCTCATCTTCTACATGTTTGTTCATGGACTCTTCCTGTTGTAACATGTTCACTAACTCTTCAAAACTTGTATTTGGACCCATAATGTTGAGAGTTGTGACAAATATTTTGTATGAGGCTGGTAAAGCACTCAATACAATAGAGACAAGAGATTCATCAGTGACCTCTACTTCCAAATCTTGGAGAGATGATCTCAATATAGCAACACGCTTTAGAAAAGCTTCAATAGACTCATTAGAATTCATTTTGAGACAATGGAGTTGTGTTTGTAATTGTAAAATAGTATTTTTAATCTTAGCTTCATATACAATTGCTAGTTTATCCCATGCTTCTTTTGTAGTTGTCACTTAACGAATATGAGAATGTACATCATCGATTACACCAAAAGAATTATAAGTTTTTCCTTTTGATTAGCACGATCAAACACATGTTGTTGAGCAATATCATTTTCTGGTCTCGTTATCGAGCCATCAACTACACCAATTATGTCCTCAAATTCAAGTTGAGTTTTAATTTTCATTTTCCATGCAGCATAATTATCTCCTCGTAGGAGTTGTGAATTGGGAAAAAAATAATTTGGGCGCATTGTTAGCCATTTGTGCACGAAAGAAAAGAGAGATAGAGAATCAAACATGAAACAAATCCCCCTCAAATCAGTACACCCCCCAAAAAATTGATTTTTATTGAGTGTGGGCTCCTTTTTGGCCTTTTACAATGATTTTTCGGCACTATCGGCCGTTTTTACAAACATCTTGTAAATAGAAAAAGAAAATTGCACCCCCCTTCTTGTTTACGAAAAAATTAATATTTTCACAATTTTTTAAATTTTTGGGCACTTTGGCCTCTTTTCCCTTACAAATTTAGTTTTGGGCTCTTTGGCCTCTTTGACTAGACCAAAGCGTAGAGCTCAAAAAAACATATACTTTCAAAAAAATGGCACCTCAATCCGAGGTACCAGTTGAAAGTTATGACCATTTTAAAATATTTTTTTTGGGCCCCTTTCCAAAATGGAAAAAAAAATTGTCTGATTTTTTCACATCGTCCAAAAAAGGAAATTTTTTCAAAACTATTTTTAACATAGAAAATGTGGGTCTGACTTACGCATGCATGCAGCTTTGTTTCCTCCATCGTCAGCCTTGTTTCCTTCTCTCGCCCTTTCACCTTAAAGGCTCTCTTACGCTATGTTCTGCAAGGTCGCACATGAATTGCTTGCAGATTGAAGACGCACACCCAGATCAATATCCAGCTCTTTTTTTTTTTCTTTTGTAGGTGTGAAGTTGTCAGGTAAATCTGTAGGTCTGCAAGGTGAATTCACAGATATATGCAAATACCGTAGCTACATACAGGTTGCAGATCGGTGGTGGATGTTTCTTTTTTAATTAAAAATGAAACCTACACACCAAACCCAAATAGTGGTGCCTCCAAAATTAGGGGTCCACTAAATTAAATCACACTAAACGGGATCTTTGAATTAGAGAAAAAGAAAAAAAAATTGTATATAGTTCATATGTAATGAACAATATTAAAAAAAATTGATACAATCACTTTGTTACCAATCTTGGAGGTGTTTCTGTACTGTTGCTTTTGTTGCTTCTGGCGTGTGGAGTAGGGTAGGGGCTCTGTGAAGAGGCTAGGGGCAACTCTAGCTCCTCCTAGCTCAAGCTTCTTATTCCTCCTCCCTCAAAACTTCCTACACTTTTCCTTAGATCAGAATGTTGCTCTGATACCAGATGTTGGAGTTGAATACTTTGATAATAAGCAAATACACAAAACAACTCAGAAGCTTTTACACAAAAAGCAAGATGGTGCTTGTATATTTTATTAATCTTTAAAAATCAAGCATTACAATAAGAAGAGAGAGATGTAATATTTATAGATATTGGACAGCTTCTATCTCATCCACAATACATGGAAATAGATAAACTAATCTGAGAATAAAATGTAGGATAATATTCACTACCCCTAATTGCCCCTATTTCCCCTCATGAAATCATCCGGGAATAAACAAAATGAGATTGAACAATATCTCACAAAACATGTGATAAGACAACTAAAGACAACTATGATTTGACTTAATATAATCTAACTAAAGTAATTAAAAAATTACTTTACTATAATATAACATTTAACTCATATGTTGAATTAAGTGTTAGTTTATTTCTAACTCCAAACCTCCTACTCTGAAAACTTCAAGGACTATTGTACTTACACTTCTAGCCACATCAATTGTTCTTGCTCATCCCTCTATCTACAAAGAAAAAGGGAGGAAAGCATTTCCCAAAGGTGGCCTAGATCTCCTAAATTGGGTCTCTTCTTATCAGAAGAAGATGGAATTGATGAGTATCTTGGATGGCCCTAGGATGAATATTGAGAATCTCATGGCTATGGGGATGTCTCGCACCTTGGAAGGGGAAGTTTTGTTTGCACATATGGTTGTTGGGTCAGAGGAGTTTGTTCCAAGGAAGAACAAGCTTCTAGACAAAATTCCTCCTTTCAGTGAGGATTTTTTGGTAGTGGAAGATGATTAGGTGTATTTTTCTCTAGTTTCTTTTTTATGTAATTCACAAGAATGTATGTAACTTTTCCATGGACTTGGGGCCCCTATAGAACCCTATTTTTCTTTTTCATCAATACAGAAAATTCAAACTATTACAATAACTTACATGCTTCATAATAGATTTAGAATTCTATTAAAGCAACATAAAATTCTATTGTATTGTATCATGTTACATTCATACTTGAAATTAATAATTAAAATTAATGTTCAACTATTATAAAACAATAGTATCAATTATGAAAAGATGAGATTTGTTACGAAAAACAATCCTAAGCTTTCTCACTGTCAACATGGTCACATCTTCATCTTTGTCATCTTCTTCTTTATCTGGTTGTCTCTCCCTGTATGCATCATATCTCTGGAACAACTACCTTATATCATTTTCATTTGGGCATGTGTGGCATTATAATATCAAACTCTCCTTGTTTAGTGCATCCACACACTTGTCCATTCTTCACTTATACTCCCTCATTTTCTTATCAACTCTGTAATTTTGTTCTCCACATAAACCAACCTCTTAATAACATCATATGAATAGTTCTTATCATGGATGTATTTTTCAAAGGAGTGGACCAGAAAATCAATCTTCAAGTCACCATAACTAGTTTTGTGTTTATCAAATACCATGTCCTCCAATCTCATGTTTATGGTGTCAATGCTTTTCTCAATCCATTCTTTTTCTACCTCCATCTTTTCTTTGACTTGATTCAAAACCTCTATATAGGTTTTGGAGAAGTATTACATAGCAAATTCAGTTCATATTTTATTCAATGGCATGATTCCCTTTTTTCAACTAGATCCTCATCAAGTTGGTTGATAATTTTTAACTTGGGAAGAATCCCTTAAAAGTAGAATAGCTCATTTTCACATTGTTCAATCAAATCACTAATATCACTGAGCTTGGTGGTAAGTTCTTCATACCTATTTTTTCCTTCTCAAAATCTTCTTCCCTCTTTCAGATAAGTCTTCAATCCAACTATCAACAACTTTGACCTTTTTGGTAAGCTTTTATATGCTTCTCATTACCTCTAGAGTGATAGTAGTAGTAGTTTCTTGATTTTCCCCTCATGGCCCCACTAACTTCTACAAACATGAATTTAAAGCTTTCACTTGGTCTTTTAATTGATTTTTCTTACCTTATCTTCATCAACTCTTTGGAAAATACCATCAACTACTACTGTTATGTATTTCTTAAGGATTTCCTTGTACGTTTTCCCAATTGGATCTGCTTGATGTCATAGTCATTGACTATAATTTTATCTCTTGAGATCCCTAGGTGAGGAGTTGTAATTTCCATAGTTTTAAACCCTTTCCTATCAATATGTGTTTGAGTTATAACTCTTTCCTTCTTTGAAGCCTTTGTGGGTTTTGGGAAATCAATGTTGGTAATGTCTAAGGCTCCTCCTTGGACAACCTCTTTTCCTTTTTCTTTCTCTTGAAGAAATCCTCCTAACTAGCCAACCATGGGAGAATTACCAACTTTTACTCCTGTTGGTGTGATGTTTGTAATCTAGGAAAAAATACCATTGTTGTGGATGCTTCTTGAGTATTATGGGGTATTGGTGTTTCTGTATGTGGCACATCCCCTCTTACTATCTACTTTGTGCTATCAGATGCCTCCATTTTATTGTCCTTCACTTTGGTCTTGGGTTTGAAGTTGTTTGATGTTTTCCAATTTTTTATCAGTCACTAATTTCTCCTCTTGACCCTTACTTTCCATTGGACCAATAGGTGGACTTATTGTTTCCTTCAATCTCTCAATAGCAGGGGTAACCACCACACTTACATTTTTTTTTAAATATTTTGTAGTAGTGGCCTTCTTTCTTGTTTCTTCCTTTGAATCTTTTGGTGGGGCAAAAAACTACTTTCCATATTTCTTTTAGAGCTTCTTTGTCAGGGATTAAAGTTTCAATTTTCTCCTTGTTCTTTATGACACTTTCCAAAAATGGCTTTGTAGCAAGCACCTCTATCTGGGATTTTCCCTCACCCTTCTTCTACTTTGCAGGGTATTCTTCTTGTTGATCTACTTGAGTGGGGTTGGGAAATTGAACCTTGATCTTTTCTTTCATCATTAACCTTTGTACCTACTACAACACTACCCTCGATAGGGGTACTTGTATCTTTCACAGCTTCAGTTGTGCTTTTTCTAAGGCCAGTGTAGTTTGAAATTATTCACTTTATTTTGTCTTGTCTACACTTTTAGATGGTTGACTTGTAATGAGAGTGACATATGGGGTAGATGCTTGATCCATATATGTTTGAATGATTTCCTTTCCCTTCATAGGAAGGGCTATATTTTCAATTTGGGTATTTTGGGGTTGGGCCCCCATTTCAATGTTTGGATGTTGACCAATACCTGGACATCTAGTATATCCTCAAAAGAGACACTTACACCTTTTGTATGAAATTCACTTTTGACATCCTCAATATCAAAGTAGGGACTATCCCTAAGTTCCTCCACACTATCTAGTTTTTACGTTGCCTTTTTGCAACTCTGCCTTGATGTCATCTTTCATACCAGTGCACATTATAAGTGGCTCTTTTTGTATTTGACTTATTGCAACACCACCTGATTGGCTATATATTTGGGCACCTTGAATCATCCCTACAACTATTCCAGTTATAAATATAAATGGGGCCACAATAGGTTTTAGTTTAAAGAGATCCAATGAATACCTTTAAGATCTTTTGATGGCATGGTTTGATGGGCTAATTTAGCAACAACCTTTTTTTGAGTTTCAGTCAAGATAGGAGGGTCAATTACCTTGGGATCCTTCCTCTTATGCTTCCTTGCACTATGCTCACCTTCTCCAGCATAAAATACCAACATCCCTCACCAAAGGAAATATCACTTTGGGCCTTTTTGATGCCCTTTCAAAGTGTTTGAGTTTTGGACCCTCTCTTCCTTTAGCACTCTAAACTATAAGAGTTGGATCAACATTAGGCAAATCTCCCCTCATCACCTTGGATGTGCTTGATGTCCCTAGTATTGTCATTATAGGAGTCCTTGGCTTGGTTACACCAGTTCCTTTTGATTGCAATGACACTGTTGTAGTGATAGGGGCATCTTGCATTACCCATAAAAGCATATCTTCTGCCTTTTGAACTAAATTAGTCTTTGATGTTCCAGTTTTACTCTTTACAGTAGTCCATTCATCAATTGTTTCTGTGGTGGGTTTCCTGCTAGGAAATTGAGGGGCTTGACCATTCAAAGGGTCCATAGTATCAGCTCCCTCTCTCAAAGGAGGGAGGTCCTCTTTCAAAGCATTCAGGTCCCTAAACTCCTTCAATACTCTTGTATTTTGTAAAGACAAATCAATACCCTTTCCAACTAACCAAGTTAAAGTTCTTCTCATGACATCAACAATTCTTTAGTGGGGATTATCTGATTCCTTTTTGTTCCAATCTATAGGAGTAATTGATTTTGATTCTAAATTTTTTCAAGATAAAATTGGCTTACCACATTTGGGTCATCCTCTATTCCTTGGGGAATCACAACAATTTTGAAGTCAATTATTTTCCTCAAGGTCATCCTGGAGAAATCCCTTTTCCTGACCTCTTCTTCATCAACACAATTCATCCAATAATCCTTGAAATGAGGCTCATGCTCACCAGAAGTAACAACCCATCGAATATCAAAGTTAGCCTTGAGTAAAATTATCCATTTGGAATTTCTCCATTTCCCCATCTATCATCCTAGCTTTTGACACTATTTGACAAGAATATCTCCCAAGTTGGAGAGGAAATTTTATATTGGTTTTATGCCTTTTTGATAGTTTACTGTGCACAGGGACAATCTACCTTGAAATCTCCATTAGAACCCACTTATCATCAACATACCTTGGTAATTTGTAAGGCCTCCCTTCAAATCCACTCACTCTAAGATATGTAAAAAAACTTGTATTGGATAAAAATACAACCATATTCCAAAATCATAGCCCTTGCCTTAGCAGATAGTCTATATTGCTCCCATTCAAGCTTGAAAAGACAGGAAATTGGGGCAATGAAGGCATCATTTACTTTTCGAACATTCCCCTTCCAATTTTCCAACCTTAATTATGTGTATACATCATAAAATTTATGGGTTTCAAAGCTGGATTTTAGTGGAAGACCTAGGAATGACTTAAAACATGCAATATTATAAATGAAATAAGACATCATTAAGAACTGGATGTCATTTGTATTACCTGCTCTAATATTTATTACAATTTTCATCAACTGGGAATGAATTTAAGTTGATATAAGACTTCCCCAATAAAAATTCCTTTATTTTACAAAATACCACAAATAAAAGGGAACATCCATTCCTACAAGTTGTTGTACCCCTCTAATCCATCCATTCTGCTTAACAAAACAATAAGATCTTCAACCTCCTCAATGAATAGGGCTCGGGTTAATTTCTTAGGAAGCCTCTTAGTAGATGGTTTTTTCCTTTAGCCATTGGGAATTTAATACTTGGGAATAGTCATCATGTTTTGCAAAAAAAAAATTTGTGCACTTTCAATAGTTGCAACTACTAGTTGATTTACTTGTGGTAACCCCAATATGGTATTAAAAGCACCAGGTGTTAAATTAATGACCCTTTCACCACTTCCATCTAACACTTTCATTTTCTTGGGGTCATAATTTTCGCACAAACCTGGACTAATTTAGGAGCATGGATTGAATGTGGGAAAGTAACTACCAAATCAATATGGTTGTCACCAATTGCTGCCATCCATTGGTTTCTGTTTTGGGTACGAAGCCTCCCAAAAATATCCCCCAAATCCACGTCCAATAAATTTATATTCATTACATTATCCAAGTCACTGGTGATACTAGAAGAAACTTGAAAACCCGAATCCAAACTCTTCATTTTTCTACTTTCAACTCGTTTCCCCTAATTGCTTCAGAATTCACAAATTAATTGACAAGAGTATAAGGATACAACATGACTTACTTATTTTTTCCACACACTTTGTGAATTCTACTTTCCGCAATCTTGTTTGATTCTTTTATCTCAATTCCATTATTTCACAGTTGATTTTCCTTCTTTTCTTCACAAATTCTTGTGGCTAGGGCATCTAGATCTTTACATGTAATGGTAACAATTCAAAATGTTTGAAAACTTCTAAAAAATCTACCTTAATTCATGCAAAAATGCATTAATGGTGGTATCCATAAATGTGCCACATCTCAGCCATCCAATCTACTTCTTTCATTTGAATGTGGACCATCCACGTGGCTTGATCTGGGCTTTGCGAGGATCAGGGAGTCTTTTTGCATTTTTGCATTACTTTTCAAATGAGTGCAAGTTTGTAGATTTGACCCGAAACCCCGCCTCTTGACTTTTTCTAAGAACACGACACGTGTCCCTGGTGGGCCTCAGAGGTTTCTTTGCATTTTACACTCCATTGGCTTATTGATGCAAAAGTGTATTATCAACCCGATTCCCCACTCCAATCCCATTTTGACACGTATTCCTTTCAAGAGCGGGGTCAACTTTTCCTTTTGCATTATTTGACCTAAATATTCGTGGGAATATTCATCAAGCTTCAGAGCTTGTTTTGTAATCTACAATTACTATGTGAATTATGTAATTTTGTAAATAAATCCCACTATAGCATAGCCAATGGAGTTACGCCACGTGTTTTCGGACATCGGAGGAAAATATGCAATATGCACTGAAGATCACAAGACGATATACAGATGGGATTTTCTTGGTTTAATATGATAAATCAACATTTTTCACATGGATCACTCAAGGATGACATGGTTATCACATTCCTCGACTCAAAAGAGGATTTACATTGGATTCATGACTCAAACATGGGATTTTCTTGTATTCAATAGGATTTCATTCTTCAAGCATACATGTTTTTAATTTTGAAAAACCAGTCATGGAAAATTTTGAAGGCACACTCAGGATAGAGGGTGAGATCAAAATGAGCACTAACACTTTTCATACTTGTGTCGGTATTTATTCATGTATTCCTCCCATGTTTCTTTAATTATTGTGTCAAAATTTGGAGGTGTTGGTTTTCTAAGATCCACAAGGAAATTCCTAATTACTTCAACAGAATTAGTCACTAATTCATCTAAATCCTCATTTAGAAATCAAGGTATATGTGATGTGGGTGGAATTAGAGGTTTGAGGAAGGTATAATATATGTTTGTGATAAAAATTACCTTGTGTTCATATCTTGCCACAACTGCTCGTATTCGGACACCTGGCCTTTTTACAACTAGTTGTCGAATTCTATTTTCTACCCTATCAAAGATTCAATTTGTGTAACCTCATCCAATGTGTTCATATATTCCAAAAAAAATCAACCACAAGTGTATCTGACCACCATTCAACAAGTTATGATTTTTGGGGGAGGGTTTTTGTGAAATACATGGCCAAACATAACAATACCAACCCATAGTAAAAGTATGTTTCCCTTCCTTTGGTTTCCTCATATTGTCGTGAAATTTGGAGGCTAATAACTCAACAAGATTATATTTTGAATGTGAATTGACCATGTCTAGGGAAATTTGAGCACTAAGCCCGTGAGCTCCATCTTCCCGATTGGTATGATAATTTTTAAGCATGTGGCCTTAGCAGCCTACCCGAGGGTAAGATTTGGTATGTCCACGATGTGTACTCCTCGCTTTTCTTTGTGAGCCTCATCGCATTTGTTGTATCTTTGATCACCATCTTTTTCTTCGTGATATCAAAACATCATGCCGTCCATAATCTTTTAACCCTAGCAATGAATTTTCTATTGATTGGGTATAGTTGATCCAAGTATTACATTTGGTGATGTAACCAACTAAAAAGAATCCTAATCACATTCTCAACCCTATGAAAGTACGGAATACAAATTCATACATCTATCTTCGATGGATTTACTTATTAAAAATGGAGGAATTATTGAAGTTTACAAAAGGAATTTTAAGAAGTGGCATTATCATGCACACTCCCCTCAATGACAACTATGATAGGCCCAACAAGGAAAGAGAGAGAATTATTTGTTTTAATATAATGGTCATGCCATTTGATTTTTTTTTCCATTACCTCTATGTTATGAACTACTTTCTTTCTCAACTCATACAACTCATTAAGTATAGAATTCTTTGTATCTGAGCTTCGATAAATCTATTCCCAACTCAAGTGTAGTTCTCAAAGTCTCATGCTCAAATTCTATTGGAAAATATAACAGTCTTTCCATATAATATTTCAAATGGTTTGAAGCCGCTGTGCTCTTCCTTGTTATATTAAACACCCAAACTACTTACGGAAGCCTATCTTCCTAGTCTCTTTTATCTATTTTTATGGTCTTTTTCAATATCACCTCTATCTCTCTATTTATGACCTCTACTTGGCCATTAGACCGGGGATGGTATGGTTTAGACTTTATATTCCTGATTTCATATTCATTGACCAAATCAACAATCACATTAGCATTAAAATTTATACCTTGGTCTATCACAATCTCTCTTGGGACTCCATATCTAGTAAATATGTTCTCATATAGTATTTTATCCACCTTCTCATTGGTCTAGTTTGGAAATGATTTTACCTTTTTCCACTTGTTAGGTAATCTATACAGACCATGATATACTCTTTCTACTGAGATGGAGGGTCTATAGGGCCAATAAAAAATATAAGCCCCACTTATCAAAAGGTTGCATAACCAATTGAGGTTGCAATGGAATCTCATCAAACTTAGTGGGCTTGCCCATTCTTTGGCATTTATCACATCTCTTAGTGTATAGTGTTGCATCCTTATGTAAAGTTTTCCAATAGTATCTAGTAGTCAACACCTTATGTGTTGTTCTCTTTGTATAAAAATTCCCTCCACAAGGTTCATTGTGGTAAGCTCTGAGGACATCAAATATATCCTCATCATTTATACACCTTCTCATTACTTGATCTTGACATGTATAAAAGAGAAGTCCAATTATCTAAGAAAAGGGTAAAATATTTTCAACTAAATACCTTTTCTCAAAGGATGAAAATGTGGAGGTGTTTTACCTAATACCAAGTAGTTGGCTATGTCTTTGTACCAAGGTGTTCTTGTAGAAATACCAAACAAGTTTTCATCTAAAAATGAATCATACACAATTTGTTATTCACTATTGGTCTCCATCCTTAAGAGGAAATCTGCCACCACATTATCTTTTCCAGGCTTGTCCACTATGGTGACATCAAATTCTTGCAAGAGGAGTAGCCACCTTATGATTATATTGCTTACTATTGGTTTTTTTACTAGATACTTGATTACAACATGATCAGTGTGAATAAACACTGGGTATCCTGTGATATAATGTTTGAATTTGTTTATAGAATATACTACTGCTAGGAACTCTTTTTCTGTTACTGTATAGTTCAATTTTGCATGTTGCAAATTCTTGCTAACATAGTATATTGCATAGTTCAGACTACCATATTTTTTTACCTAAGACAGCTCCAATAACATGATCTATGCATCTGTGTGGATGTGAAAAGTCGAGTTCTAGTTAGGTCCTCTCAACACAGGAGCAATAGTTAACATCTCTTTTAAAGTTTGAAAAGCACTTTCACAGCATTCAATCCATACAAAATCAACATCCTTTCCTAGTAATGCAAAAAGTGGTGTTGCAATTTTGCTGAAGTCTTGTATAAACCTTCTGTAATATCTAACATGGCCTAAAAAAGCTTCTAACATCTTTTTGTTTTCTTGGTGTGGGCAGGTTGACTATGATAGACACTTTTATTGGATCTACTTGAATTCTTTACTGAGGAAAGGTAGTGCCCCAACACTATACCCTCTAACATCATCATATAGCACTTCTCATTACTCAGGGAAAAATTGTGATCCTTGCATCTTCTTAAGACCTTATCTAGATTTTGCATAGCCTCCTCAAAAGTACTACCATGAATAGTGAAGTCATCCATATAGACTTCCATGTAGTCATTTGTCAAATCAGAGAAGATACTCAAGACTACCCTCTAGAATGTGGCAGGTGCATTACACAAGCCAAATGGGAGAAATGAATAGGAAAATGTCCCCCATGGACATGTGAATGTATTCTTATCTTGGTGCTTTGGTGCAATGTGGATCTTATTGTAGTTATTGTATCCATTAAGAAATAAGAAGTACTTTTTTATCAGCTAGTGTATCAAGCACTTGATCAAAGAAGGACAATGAAAAGTGGTATTTCTTTGTGGATAACTTCAGTTCTCTATAATCCACATAGATTATCCATTTCCCATTCTTCTTTGGTACAATTACCAGAGGTGATACCTTTTGGTTTTTTGATATGGGGTATGTGAATCTAGTAGCTAGCAACTTTTGTAGTTCACCCTTGATAATTTCTCTTATTGTTGGGTTCATGAGTCTTTTTGGCTATCTGATTGGTTTACATTCTTCTTTAATATAAATTCTATGAGTACAAATCCTAGGATGAATCCCACGCATATCACTATAATCCCAAGAAAATGTTGTATTATGTTCTTAAAGAAGAGCAATCAACAATTTCTCCTATTGTATATTCAACATCTTGCTTACATTTAGTGACCTCCTGTTGTTATTTCTACTTGCTTGAGAGGTCCAACATTAAACACATGTTGTTACTAATAGAATTTAATATGTATTCATGAGGAATAAGTTGGTGAAAAATATAATTTTTACCTAGAATATTCATGGTGCTCTGCTGTGGTAAGACTTGGTTCAAAGGACATCTCAAGCACCTTAATTTGTCATCAATTTCTTCATTTCTTCCATATTTGTTCTCGTAGAATATTAGAGAGAAAAACATATTCCTCTTGATATTCAATAGTGCAAGAATTTTCCAACATCATCAGTTGTTGGAAAAAGCATTGATCAATTTCTAGTTCTTCAACCCAAACTGTTTGATCCTCATCATTCAATGGTTGGGCAAGAGGATAGAGTATAAGTTTCTTGGTACCATTTTCATTTGAGATGATCATGTTGCTAGTATTGCACCCTATAAATGTATCATCAATTGATCTAAAAATAGACCGAAATTTTTATCTACTCGATCTTTGGACCCTTGTAAGATTATCAAATTACTGTTTAATTTTTACCCCATTAAAATCAACTTAAAATAATGCAATAAGTATGACACTTTGCAAAAGGGTTGATTACGGAGTTCAGAAATTGCCTACATCTTTGGGTTCTTTCGAACCATTCCACTAGTCAAAACTTGTAAGTTACAATAGTACTTTCACAAGAAAACCTAATGGAAACTATTAAGAACTTTCTTAGAAGAATATCCAGACCTTCAAATGAAAAGGGTGAAAAATAACACCTAAATTCCCCTTTCCTGGCATATTCAGCAAGCTCTATGGCACCAACTCCATTGTTCAGAATCCTCTGGATCTCGATCGGCCTTCCAGATGCTTCGTAACACCCCGTGGCACTCCATTCGATACTCCGACTTCACAATAATTTGGTGTGGCGTTATGGGTCAGCTAGGTAGTATTAAAACTCCTAGTCACAATAATGCCTATTTAAACAAATAGGTTTTCACAACTTTATAATAAGCCTATTAAATAGGTCTCATCAACAAAAAAATTCTCCTCCACTCGCTTGGGAAACATTCCTCAAGATTTTGTCTTAAGCTTCCAAGTTGTGTGTTTATAATGAAAGGGGTCCCATGTTTATACTAAAATAGGGCCCTCAAAATAATGCTTTAAAATTTATCTAAAGGCTATCATTAGCCTAACCATGGCATGTGGATGGGAATATAATCCCAAGTGGGTGGCTTGCATGAAAAATGGGGTAAAATCCCACATGGAGCGGCATATAAATTTTGATAAGGTTTTAATAAACCTTATCCCCCCATCCTTCACGTGGGCTTCTCCATGCATGGGCCTTTGTTTGCCCCACCATGCTCCACGTGGTCTTTGCATATGTGTGGGGTGGTGGATTTACATGGCCGAGTTGTTTGGCCGAGTCGTGTGGTGTGTTGTTTGGTTGTTGTGACCACTGAGATATGTGGGAATGTGGCCAATTAGGTTGACCGAGCCATGTGGAAACGGTTCCCACCGAGGTGTAATGTGGACTCACCAAGATAATAGAAATTCGACCCAAACATTGTGGCATAGAATGTAATCAACTCGGTGAATAGCTTGATGTGTAACTCGATCCATAACTCGATGAGCAACTCGATCAACACATAGTCCACTTGTTGACTCTCGATAGGAAAATCAAGCGAATTCGATGAGTGGTGGCAAGCCACGTGGTGGCTTGTGGACCCACCATGTCGGCAATAAAAATTATTTCACACAATGGTTAAGCTCCCCTCCATAATAAAACTTGAGTCTCTTACTCCCACGAGCTATATAATTTTACAATCATCGAAGACCGGTGGTGAAAACCCCTCCATTTTGCAAAACCTTTTTCCATGTGTCACAAAGCGATTGGTCCAAATATTTACCTATTGACTAGAGTTGACTTTTCTGTTGATTGAACTTTGACCAAATGTAACTAGAGCTCCCAATGTATGTTTTTTGCGTTCTCATAGTCGTCGGAAATCTCTCAAAAATATCTTCTCAGACGACACAATTTAGGGATGTTTATGGAAATTTTGATTTCAAAAACAATCCCTTGATTAGTAGTGGCCAGCCATGGCCTTCCTAGTATAAGAGGGTAACCTCCTAGACTTGCCTTTGGTTGTAGGAAAATGAAATCAGCAAGGTATTCCCAAGATTCTACCACCAAAAAAATGTCCTCAAGGACTCCTTCAGGCCTTACTGTTGATCTATCCACTAGTTGCAATATTGTAGTTATTGGCCTCAGTCCTTCCAAATTCAGGTCATCCATGACTTTCTTGGTCATGACATTGATTGCTACCCCTAAGTCAATTAGGGTATTTTTATTGTAGTTCCATTGATAGTAACATTCACTAAAGGACTTCCTGGATCTATGTACTTAGGTAGCAAAAAGTTTCCAAGCATGATGTCAACCAACTATCTAATGACTTGTACAGTGGATGGATATTTTATTTTCTACCTGGATTCTTTATACATAGATCCTTGATCAACTTGTTGTAAATAGGCACATCCTTGATGGCTTGAATGAGTGGAATTTTTACACAAATTCCTTCAATTGATTGACAAAATCAAAATCAAAATCTGATTTAGGGTCAAATTTTCTCTCTTGTAATATTTCTAGAAATGGGGGTCCATTGACTTGCATCTTACTTTTAGTGGATTTTTTTATGTTACTTTAGATCAGCTCCGCAACATCTTCTAGATTTCTTACGAATCATTTTCACCAACTATGGTTCATTTAGTATCTCCATGATTGTAGGTTTACTTGGTGGCACAAGTGTTCTTCCTGAACGGAGATGGATATTATTGACATAAACTGAATAAGAAGATTATTGGGTTGATTCAATGTTATAGGCTAGCTGAGCAACTTTATTACGTGGGTTAGTTGTTAGTCGAGCTGACAATTGAGTAGCTTTTGGTTGAGATCTAGATTGGGGTTTTGACATAAAAGATTGTTGTTGTGGGTAGGGAGGTTGCTGGTAGGGTTGTTGGTAGTTAGGAGGTTGATTTCTCCATTTCTTCCCTCCTCTCCAAGGTTACTTGCTATGAATAAGGGGGTTGTTACCATTGTTATCCTGAGAACTAAGGTTTCCATGACTATTGGTATTGGCTAGGGTAAGGAGCTCATCCTTGCTAAGTATTAGCCCAAGGTGGGGGTTTCATATTTTTATATGAACTACTAGCCCAATTTTTAAAATATGGCATGGGATCTTGTAACATACCTCTTTGTCTTGGCGGTCATGGATTCCTTTGGGAAACGTAGAAAACTTTCCCATCCTCCATTTCTATCATTTTAAACTCTGGTGCAACCTCCTTTCCTTCGTAATGTTGGCTAGTCCCTGCATGTGCAATCATCTTTCTTTCTTCTATAAGAATGGAAGAACTCTGCAAGTGTTGCCTCTACATCCTCTCTCTTCTTATTTTCATGTAGAACATCAAGATGGGTGGCCATGTCATTAACTATTTCTTGTTTCATGTTCTTAAACATGTTTACAATTTCTAATTTAGATATTTCCCCAATTCCTTTGGTCAGTTGCTCCACCCTTTGATCTAACACTTCTTATTATTTTCATGGTTTCTCTAGAATAGTTTCTACAGGCTTCACAAATTTCCTCAAAATTGGCTTTGGAGATGTCTCTAACTCTTATTAAATCCAAAGCATCCATATCTTCCTCACTCGATTCCTTTTAAGAAAAGTAACTTGAGAGACTCAAGAGGTAACCTTGTATGTCTTGAATTTTGAACAAAAATAGGAATCTCTCCAGGTAATCTTCTAGTGGATCATCTTCCTTCTATGCCATCTTGAAGAGTTCATCTCCTCCTCTTATACTTGGTCTGCATTAGTCTTGGTACATGCTCGAAAATTGCCTTTCATCGATCAAGTCGGGTAGTAACAAAATTTCTTCTTAGGCCCATAAACCATCTCAAGGATACATCCTTGAGTGTAGCAGGGAACAACTTCAGATTTTGTGAATTAGTTGTGTATTCATAAATCCTACATAATACATCAAACTCAAACAAGAAAGTTTCTAGGTCTTTAGTCATAGATCCATGAAAATTAGGAAGAGTTGATGGAGATATGTTCTTCATTTGAGCATCTTGATTGTTATTGGAGATAGGAAACTCAAATTTTCTAGTTATATTTCCTCTTCTTCTATATTTTGATTCACCTCCTCATCATGTTAGACTATTCAGGAATAGCCTCAAAATCTCACTTATGAGGGAGTGTTCTATCAACAAACCCTGTATAGAAGAGGATGTTTCTTCTTCAGAATTAGAAGTAATTTATGTTATTTGAGGACTGGGTAGGAATCTACCATAGACATCTCTATGAAGGTGCATACATCATCCAACTCAACTCAATCAACATTCATTAGTGGTGGGTTTTGAAGGTGATATTTCTACAACCTAATCTATTCTAAGAAAATATAAAATGTAAAACCTCAAAAAATCCTATAACTTGGCAATATCCCCGGCAATGACACCAAAAATGGTGGTGCAAATCAACTTGCAATAATTAATATGTTGTACATTGAGTTACATTCATTTAATTATCAGACCAGGGAGTGTAGACTTGAAATATTTTCAGTGTTATATGCACAATTATAGTTGATCTAGGAGGTTGGAAAGGAAATAACTATCACATAACAATGTTGAAAGTAAAATAAAACTCAAACTTGAAAATGAACTATTGCTAAATTTTATTACTTGAAACAAAGTTATAGATTCAGAAAGAAAATTGTTCCTAAGGAAATATGCATGAAATGAAACAATGGAGGGGATGTAGTAGACCTCAAGTGGGCCCTGACTTGGGTGTTAATCCCTTCCTAACTTTGTAACTAAAAATAAATAAAAAAACTTAGATTTCTTTATTAATTTGCATAAAACATTACATCTAGGAACAAAATATCAGAGTAATCTCTTTTCTCTAATTCCAAATTTGATTCACTAACTTTTGAATTCCTAACTCACCTATTATAAGGCACCAACCCTTTCCTTTATATCCTATCATTTATAGCACGTGAGAAGAAGAATACAACAAGGAGTCTTCAATAGATAGAACAAATGAATGACTCAACAAGTGTTTGAAACACACAACTAGTGTTCGATTAACAATCATTTTTGTTTAACTAATAATCGCTTCTTCATTAGTTCTTAATTGATAACCAAATCAAAGATTGATTTTTTCTCTCGATTTTCCACAATTTCTTTGTCAGAATTACTTCTCTATGGCATGTAAGGCCTTAAGTGTCATCACTTCATGTTTCAAAATATCTTCATAAATGTGTTATAACTTGTGAATGATTTCCTTATGATGCGGAAAAGTTCCTTGGCCGTGAATGAGTTACTACTGAGACAGGTTCCTTTACTACATCCAAAAATTAATTACAACCAAGAGTGTCATCAACACATGTAATCATCCAAACAATTTATTGGAATAACAAAAATAAATGGACATATAATATCACAAAATAAAAACAATTAGATATAACTACATTAATTAGTCATTATGCCAAAAGTTCATGGTTGTAATGGTGATGTTCAACAATGTACTTAGGAAATTCACGAAATGGCTACAATGGTCTTATGAAAATACAAAATATGAGTTGTTATGAAAGCAATTAATATAGCTCATCAGAAAAACCATGGATATTTACAATGAGGGAGCAACATTGTCCTTTCTTCTCTACTCCATCTATGGAGGCTCTTTATTTGGCGTAATTTAAATGTTTCGTGGACCTAAAGTATTTTTGGATCTTCTATATTTGCGGAATTGGTTTGTTTTTGGCTTCTAAGTAACTCGAGGTAGACTACATGAAGCTGAATTTCTACCCAATTCCATGGACTAACTAGAATTGTTATGCGAGTTAGAGAAATTGGAGGATACCTTATGTCAATTTTTATCTTTTTGGACTTTAGGTTATCCACCACATGTAGTTGTGACCTATTCAAATTTCCCGTAGCTTGATTAAACACACAAAAATCTTCAAGTCCAAAAAGCATGAAGTTAGTTTCGGGAGCGGCCTCGTGTATCTCATATGTGTTGTTATCTAGTGGAATTGCGACTTGTTATTGCTGATAAAATGGAGTTTACACCATAACATATTTCTCACACAATGAATTCATTCCAGTTTCACATGCATATTGGTTATGAGGTTGATCACAAGGATATTTCCCTTCAAAACCTTGGGCCTTGTTATTTTGGACTAGAACAATGGTTTTTCTCAAGCTAAAAGCTATTAGGGGTTGCGGGTTTGGATTTAGAAGTCTTCTAGGTGGGTTATTATGTGTAAATATTTGTCTTGGATATTGAGATCCTTGTTGTGGATAACCCTAAGGAGGATTAGGATAATTTTTGGGGCTTGATCTTGTTGTCTCTTAAGGGAGATAATCTCATTTGTTAATTTTTTTAGCTGAACACTAAGGATTTCAATATACTCTTTCTTTATGGAGGAACCAGATGTAGATGTAGATGATGAAGTAGAATGTTTAGGAATGGGAGCAATGATGTGTTGAGTGGTATGTGAAAATTTAGGAAAACGTGCGTAGGAAATCTACGAGCTAACTTACCCATTTAGCTACTACATAAGAATTTGGTAGTTGGATAGCACACATAGACTAGATCATTGCTGTTATATCAGAATTTAGAGCTCTAAAATTTAAATAAATGATCCTTGAGGGTTTGGTCTTAGAAGGACTAGAATTTTGTCCCATGTTCTTTGGAATCGAAGTTAAAGTCCGTCATGAGTTCATTTGGGGCCCGTTTGATGATGGTTAACTACTCAATAAGAGAGATGTTGTCCACCTTCTCATAAAATTATTAACGAGATGGTGGTGTTAATCTCATCCCAAGTGCATATTGAATTGGTTGTGTTGTCATGCAAAATATCTAACATGAAAATTGAAATTTTTGAGGCATGACAACTAAGCCCCTAATTGAAAATTAAGCTTCCCAATCATTGTGCATAATTCCTCCGGCCAAAACCTAACCTCGGTTCCAACCCTCATCCCAGCTCAAAGGAAATTCCTATCAAGGTTTTCAAATTTTTTTCATTGTGTAGGGATGATTACCCAAGATGATTGATGAATTCATTGTGACTTACAGAGGCCTAAAAAGATCATTTTTGTCCATTCTGCAACCAATTGAACCCCTCTTGAATTGTTTAGAGAAAATATAAATCATATGAGTGTGTTGTCAAATATTATTGAATATTTTGTAAGAAATTTAGGAAATTTTAGGAAATAAAATTTGATTCATGAACAATCTTCTCAACAACGGGTATTCAGGGTGTAAGGAATGAAAGCTCCAATGGTGAATGTTGTCTTCTCTGGATGATTCTTAGAGTTCCCAAATGAGTAAATAAGAAAATAAATAAGCATCAAAAATCTATTGGAATCCTCTATAAGTTGGAAACATCAAATTTTCTCCAAGGCTCAAGGACTTCCTAAGATATTTCAAAACTCTGCAGCTACCCCTCTTAGTTTAAAATGAAATATGAACTAATTTTTTTTTAGGAAGAATTGGATTTTAGGAATGGCTTCATTGATCTTAAAATTTTATTTGAGTCAAAATAATCTATTATTTGACCACAAATAATTTTCCTAAGTTCTCATGGAAAAAATCAAGTCTAGTGTCCAAATTTGGATATCCAGGGAAAATCTACTTTCCCATAATGGAAAAGTCACACATTGGACACCCATGTATACCCTCTATCCCTTATGGTATAAGGGGGACAAAAAAATTTACCTCACTCTCCTCCTCAAGTCGTACTTTGGACACCAAGGTGTCCCAGGTGTCCCCTTTGTCCCCATAGTACAATGGGGATAAGGGAGACGCCAAAGTGTGACCTCCATCCTTCTCCCAGGTCACACTTTCATGTCCTTGTATCCCCTTTATACCCTCTATCCCCAAGGTATAATGGGGACACAAAATTATGACCCAAGCATTCATATAGCCATTGGATCCCCATGTGACCACATTCTACTCTATCGAGTGTCATTTTCTAGCCCTCATATCTCATTTTTAGCTCCCTCACTCACCCATGTTGCACTTTGGAAACTCATGTGTGACTTTTGTACCCTATGTACCCCAAAGAACAAGGGAAACACAAAATTATGACCTTACCCCTCATGAAAATTTTTTTATAACTACGACAACCTACCAAGGGCTCGGATATAGGTCAAAAATTGCACAAAAGATGGGGAAATATTCCTCTCACAAAACTTGGCAATTTTTCTTACAAAGTACTATTTTTTCCTTCTAATATCCATTAATTGCTGAAATTCCATGGTATTAAATGGTATTATGTTTCCTTTTTGATTCTACAAAGATACTATGGCGAGTGAAAGACCCGAAATTTGGAGTGAATGTCCCTAAAAGTCTACTTTCATCCTGAGCCATTTTCACATGATGAAGTGGCCGATTTTTTGAGATATGGAGGACTAAGTTTTATCTCAATATTCTTCCCTCCTTGATGAACTTATCATTTTCCCACTAATATAGTTGGGGGAATCTCTAAAAATTGGAGCATGAAATCTTGGAGAAAAACACAGAGTTCAAGACTATTTTCGTTACAACCCTACACCTATAAGTGCACTTCTTGAAAATAGTAGATGTTCACAACTGGGAATGTATAAAAATGGTAATTTGTTAAAATTTTGAATTCTTAGAATCCACAACATCCCAAAAAGGATAAAAACATCAAAAGAATAAAATTGTGAAAACTTACTAAAAATAGTTGTCTTGGATGGACCTGCTAAAAATAGTAAATCTTGGAATTAAGCCCAAAAAGTCCTTGAAAATCATAATCTACTTATTATGTTTCTCTTTTCCATCATCGCAAGGATGGGAAGTTGTTTTGTATCCCAAAAAAGAAAGAAAACCCCCCGTAGACTCCTAAAGCATTATTTTCAAGGTGATCTTTGCAAGGCACAACTTGATGCAAGAAGTCGGATGACCCAACTCATCTCTATTGTGGCGAGAGGAGATCCATCATGTATGAATAACATTATGAAAATTAACATACTAGATTGAATTAATATGTGTAAAATATAGTAACTTGTATAATGGGTGAAATTAGGAACATCACGAGGTTGATGAAGGATCTAAACCATATATAGCTCCATCAAAACTCAAGGTCATCAAAGGATTGGTCTTCGGAGAATGATAAGAGGGGATCACCATGAGTGATGATGGAAGTCATCTCATGCTCATAAACAAGGAATACCTCATAATAGTGTTTCTAAACACTTAATTATTGTTTGGTGATGAACTCACATCTTGCAAGTCAAAGAGGTGGCAATTGTAGTGTTTTAGTGTAGTTTGGAGGTCAATAACATGGAGTTCATTCTTAGACATTCCATCCAAAGATATATCCTTCTATTTAGAAGAGGAAACATATCTCCTTGAGGATAAATTGATCAAAAATATGCCCATGCATCATAATTATGTTTTCAATCATGTGACATCTTGGTTAGGAAAGTGAATTGTGAATAGTTCATCAAAAATAAAATATGAATCTCAAGGATTGATTTGATGATCATCATATCACAAATCCACCATTGTTTTCAAATTTCTTCAAGATATGATTCAGGATGAGCTAAAAAAGATACCAAGACATCCAAAATCATCATGTTTGAAGGATCAAAAATTCATCTACTCCGACAAAAACATGTGAAAAAAATATGCAGGAGCATCCTAATTTTGATGTCATTCAAGGAAAATTCTAGAACCAGGAGGGGAAACATGATGGTCTTCATTTGGATCACCTTGTTATAAGAGTGGGCAATTATATCAGTTTCTCTTCAGGTCATCCACTTGGTAGTGTTCTTAAACACTCATTTGAAACCTTGTAGTGTGATCACACCTCAAAGGAGGAAGCACATTGCAATCACCTCATTTCATTACAATGGATGGTCATAGGACAAGCATTTCATTCATGGAGAAATTATTCTATATGTAAGGTGAAGACATATCTAAGTAAACGAGAAACAATCATGAAATGGTTTTAGCATCATAGAATTTTTTTGATTAGTGGTAAATAATGGTTAAGGGGACCCTACCCCGTACAAAATTTCATATCAAAATATTACAAAACCAAGGCCAAGGGTATATCCATTGAAGCCCTCAAAACATCAAGTATGAAATTGACAAGAAGATAGAAAAACTAACGAGGAATTACATAGAAACAAACTAACAACAAAGAGAAAAATAACTATAATTGACTCTTGGTGACAAAGTTGAATTTTGAAATCCTAGAGAAGTAAGAAATTTATCCTCACTCTTTCCTTTTAATCAAAAAATATCATTATGTTCCCATCACAATGTAGATCTCATAAAAATGTTTTTGAACACTTATTTGATGCTTTCAAATGTTTTCAAGTCTCATGAAAGGAAGTTGTGATCATTGTGCTTCAATTCAACAAACTCTTCATCAAAAGAAGCTTCATATTCATCAAATTAGTGTCTCTCTCTCTCTCTCAATAAGGAAAGACTCACTTTTTTATCCTAATAATATGAAAGGTCACAAGTGATGAGGAAATGTGAAAATTCATGTGGGGGAGATGAAAGGACGGTTTGTAATTATATAAATTGGAATGGATTCTCCATTCCAAAGGGTTGGAAATTTTGGATTGTTGTATTTTGTTGAGATTTATATCACCACTACATTAAGAAATAAGTTCTACATTTCCTATATGTATTTTTTTATGTTTCTCTATTCTCTCCACTTTCCAACTTTGTGAGCATGGTCACCTTGTATAACCAAGATGGAACCTTGTGTCCTTGATTGATGAATCAACCTTGTGTCCTTGATTGATGAATCTTCATAACTTTGTGTCTCTATTTTGTTGGTCTTGATGATTTCTTACATTGTTGTGTTCTTCTAATTGAATGTGGACATACTCTGGTTGATGTATTTTGTAATCATACTCATAAAATTAACCCTCTCTCTCCTGATTTCTCCAACTCCCCTTTACCTCCCTTCATAGAAAATTCCTCCATTGTATTGTGTAAAAGTACTTTACCACAAGTTTAGTGGAGTATTCCTATGTGATCCCTATCCTAATAGCCACCCCACAGTTTTAGGAAATTTACATTCAATAATGGGAACCTACTCACAACATTAACCCTCTATCTCATAATTTCTCCAACTCCCCTTTACCTCCCTTCATAATAAATTCTTCCCTTGTACTTTGTACAAGAACTTTTCCATAGGTTTAGTGGAGTATTCCTATGTGATCCCCAACCTAACGACCACCCCATAGTTTTAGGTAGTTTTTATTCAATAATGGTAGCCTCCCCATACATAAGAAGGGGCTTAGCCTTGTGATATTAGTGAAAATTAATAATTTACAGTGTAATAAATTATCATACTAAAAATTCTTGGTGACTCTACTAGGGAAGATATACCCTTTGTGCACCCTTAAAAGATCTCTAAAAATCCCAAAAATCATATTCAAAAAATCCATAAAATTTTGAAAAACCAAAAATACCATTTGAATTTTCAAGAGCTTTGTTGTGGTCCTATTGAAAAATATGCATCCTTCCAAGTTGCATTGATGTCTAACACTTTTATAAAAATGGTAGAAAAGAGATACACTCGATTTGATCATGCAGGTGGCATAATTGACCCGACATTTGAAGAGAAACAACAAGCTGATTTCAGGATTCCCATTGTTCAAATAACAAGGTAAACCGATCAAGAGTACTTTCCTAAATTTGATCCTAACTTGCCTCTTGAAGATCACATTGCAAAATAAGTTAGAGAGCCACTAAACATCATTCCTCCGAAGAAGAAAAATAAGAATAACCACATGAATAAGGAGAGTGGATGGTTTTTCCTTTGCCATGGGAAAAATACGGCCCATTGGCCTTATCTCCTCCACTCCATGAATTTCCAAAAGGATCAAGAAATAACTTTCCCAAATTATATGGAGATGGAAAAAAATGTCTAGATGATCATATCATATCTTTTATCACATTTTGTGGTGTTCTTACATTACAACACAAGAGATGTTGTCATGTGGTTATTCATAGAATCATTGCAAGATGCTTCATGGACTGGTTTTACTACTTTCCATCATGCTCAATTACTAATTGGGAGGATATGAAAACCAAGTTTGAAGAAATATTCAAGACCACAGAATATGTTCATGCCCTCCTTGCTCAAATTTCTCAAATGAAGAAATAATCATAAGATCCCATGAGATAATTTATAGTGAAGTTCAGTAAGTTAATCAATAAGATTCTTATTGATTCTCACCCTCTACCGAGAAAATAAAAAAGGTTCTTCGTGAATTCTTAGTTTCCTAAAGTTGGTTTCATACTAGCACAATCGAATAACTTGGACAATGCTTAAGAACTTTCCATTTATGTGGAATATGATCTTATCATGTTAGGAAAGATCAAGAACCATTCAATGAAGGATAAGGCCCAGAGTTTCAAAGATGAAAGAGTTGATCCATTACTAAAAAATTTGATCAATGACTTGACTTCATTGAAGAAGGAAATTTCTCAACATGCCTCAAATCAAAACAGGAACAAGAATTAGATTATAGGAGGACCTTAAAGGATTTCCTTAGAATCTCCACCGGTTAATGCAATATACAGGACCATTGAAGATAAAGGAGAACTAATTGTTGAATTATAAATTGAATAAGAAGAAGAATCTATATGTGTTAGAATTTGGTATTTCAAATACTTACCGATGAATATCTTGAAGAATCCATGGATAGATACACATGTGAAGTGTTCATTCCAAAAAAAAATGAAGAAAGAAGCCTCTTCTTCCACTTTGCCCAAGCTAAGAATTTGGATCCTCAAGCGGTGACTATATGAAAAACAACAACAAAAGGAAGATCATTGATGTCCTGCTTCCATGGGGTAAGCTAAGAAGAATCTTGAGACTACCTTGATCAAGAATCTAGCCACTTCTTCAAGTAAGTATCTTTCATTTCCTCTTGAATAAATCATTTTCTACCTCTATTGATCCTAAGAATGCAAACTTTCATAGTTCTCGATGTGCTTACCAATTCTACACCTTTTGACATCATTGACCATTACAAGAAATCCAAAATTCATATTTATGAGTCTGAGTACTTGAGAACTCATCCCAAGAAATTTGATAGGCTTGTTTAGTTTATCAAATAAATTAGTTCAAGTTCATGTTCCAAAAATTCCACTACCAAAGAACTACCTCTCACTCCTCATACCACTCCTTCTCGGACCTTTTTGCCTCTACATCCTCCACAACCGGGAAGATAGTTTCTTTCTACCTCACCTTTCTGGTCAATAGATATAAACTAAATAATTTCATTATCGACTTCGTTCCTCGAAAAATGTCTTGCTTGCAAAATTTTCTACAACCCTTGGTCTCTCTCACATTACTAGCCATTACTACTCCATGTAAACCAAATAAGTACCTCTTTTTGGCTATGTCAAGGATGCTCAAGTAGTATTTGCAGATTTTCCTGACAAGAACATCATGATGAAAATACTTGTGGCGGATATGCTAGCTTCATATTGTATTTTATTGAGCCAAACCTTGTATAGGGATATTGAAAGGGATATATAAATGGATTGGTTTCATGTCACCATTATAGTGAATGGTAAGATGAAGAAGTTCCTTCCAATCAGGAAAATGAAATACACCATTCAAAGACTAGATGACCCAAGGGTGGATATCCTATTTCAAGATTCAAGGCATTATAACTTCTTCATAGCTTCATAGGAAGATGTTGAACTTCCATGTTGATGGAGGATTACCTGTATGACAAATCCAATCAGAAAGCATCATGGTGATTTTATGGAATCAAAATTTCAAATCATGTACTTCCCACTGGAGGTGAGCATGAATACAATTTCTATATTGGGTGGTGATGAGGGTCATGTAAGTATTTCCTTGTAGCAAAGAAATCTCGAGGTGATGAGAAATACGAGATAAGGGAGGAGTGATATTGAACAACTTCTTGGAAGGTGAGTACCATATTCCCAATCATGTTCTCAAGGTTTAGCATAAAGACCCACTCAATGAATAAGATCACAAATACAAATATTTTCTTTCCTATTAGGAAAGGATGACTTTTCCGTAAGGAATGTCTAAATGATTTTTTTAGGGATCTTAAAGCTTAATCTACTTGAGATTGGGATGAATTCATCATGGAAATTGAATCCCTAGTTCATGGTGTTCAAGATTGGGAAAATGATAATCTAGATATTTCAGCCCCAACCTTGTGCTCATTCCCCTTTCATGAAGATGGATACCTTATCAATGAAGGACATATGGATGAGATGGGGTTTGATTACCCCAAGGCTAATTTCATTGAAGATGAAAACCTTCTCGGCAAGGGATATATGAACAAGAATAGTATTGAATCTTTCAAGGTTGACTCCACTCAAGGAAAGAATGATTTCATCATAAAGCTATATTTTAAGACTCAAAATGAGCAAGATGGAGAAGGTGATATTTTTCATTCTTCATACCTGACCTTATACCCATTTTCAATTCAACATATGAAAGCACTATTCACTTCACATCATAGAAAGCAACACATCAAGACTCGAGTCGGTGTGTGTGAAAAGAAGGTAGTTTGGAGAAACTAGTAAACATGGAACATCAAAAGATTGTGATGGTGTTGAAACTCTTGAACCACCTTTCAAGAAATACCTCATGGAAACAATGGACATGAAGCAAGTGATAAGTTAAAATAACAATCCTAGTATGATCAAGACTCATTCTCATAGCAATGAAGGAAAATAAGCAATTGGAATGAACTTGGAAATAAATGAGAAGATGGAAAGAAGATGTCACGAAACAAAGAGAATGAAGTAACATAATGGACCCTCAATTGCAAGAACAATCATGAAAACTTTCTCAATAAATTGAGAAACAGGTTGTATTTTAGTGATCATGTCAATGGATTTGCGAAAGAAAGGCATTCGGTATTAGATGTATATGGGTAAGAATTTAATAAGAATCGATTACATTAGGAATTTATTGTTAGTGCTAATATTTTCGAGACTTATATTTTGTGGGATAATTTAATGAGTTGTGATGTTGTTATAAACAACCTATATATATATATATATATATGATTTGTTAAAGCAACTCATTTATTTTTGAGTTGTTTCCTAAATTTTAGGAACAAATTCACCTATAAAATGTAAAGATGCCGTATGAAATAATATACAAAATTAGTTTTTATGTGTGATAATCTTCTTATAACCTTTCATCTAGCATTAGAGTAGGGGCATGATGGAGTAGGAAGAAAAAAAGGGAGTGAACCTATAATTGTTTCTTTCCCCTTAATCTATGTGTTAATTATACATGTGTGTGTTTCAGATCTCTAAGCATTGTTGGAATAAGTTGGGATAGGTGCTGACCATTTGTAATTTGGTTCCTCCAGAATTGAAATCCATTATAAACCATTTTGGCATGATCTAAGTTCAGGCAAAGCCTAAAGAAGGAGACAACACATTGAATTACATTATTCTTTACATAACACAATAGTGAGATTCAAATTTGGGTTTCCATTGGTTGGAAATAATTTGTTATCCACATTTTGTTTGCATCACTGTGGTTGCACTCTTCCTGGTGAACATGCCCTTTGTTTCCCTACAAATTTCATTGAATGGTGTCACATAAAGTATTTGCATTGGATTTTATAGAAACCTCTGTCTTTTCCTCCATGCGCTACATTTATGCATATCATTAAAGCTTTGTAGCGGATGGATGGATTTTCAAGGAAGTAATTGAAGGAGTCACCGACTATAGTTTTGGTTGTTTGACGGCAACACTTGAAATCATGTACACCCATCTCATCCTCAAACAACTCACCACCTCGATCTCCCTGCCAATGGGTTAGGTATTACCATGTGGTGGTAAAAATAAGAATAAGAGAAACTAGGTCGATCAATTCAAATTCATTTGATCTATAAGTAATTGTTAATATTTTTATTTTTTTCTTTTTAGGTCTATAAATGAAAATCAGGTCTTGATTATAGGATTTTTATATTGTTTTCTCTATTAGTCTTATGAGATTCAAGCACTCATTTTTATTTAGTCATACATTTTTTATTTGTAATTAAACATTTTGTATCTAATGCTCATATTAGTTTTATAAGTCAAGTCAATAGTTAAATTCATTGATATTTTTGTCAAGTTAGAGAAGTGTATCAAATTCAAATTTCATTAAGATTATATTTTCCTTGTCATATTAGTGTATTTTCAATGTATAGTCTTTTTGTCATTGTCAAATTTATGTCGTGTCAAAAAAATTTATTATAAGTGTCATTTTATGTCGTCAAAAGTCTGAAAAGTAAAAAAGTTGCCTTACCAATGCATTTTCGGTGGTATCCAACATCCAACTTAGGTATGTAAAATTGAGCTTCATGATAAAATCTGGCTAAGCTAGCAGCATGATACCAAAGATAAGAGGTACGGGAGGTTGGAGGTCAATCAACGACCTATCCTCGATCCACCACCAATGAGGCCATGCATACGATATGGTGACGTGTGTGAGTATGTGCTTATTTCATTGGATTTCGTGTGGTGCTTTCAGAATAATGTGTTATGGAAAATTCACATTATGGTGGGGAATGACACAATGCTTCAATTTGTATGTGTGGAATGATATGTTTTCACCACGATGGATTGCGATATGTAATCTCCTGAAGAGAAACTATGATGAGATTCGAAGAATACACTAACACATCGCAATATGGTTGTAGGTAAACCATTTGAAAACCTTCACCCCTTTGTGGTTTGTGGTCAACCACTAGAAAACCACCTCACTCTCAGTTTTTGGTTAACTAATGGAAAACCAACTTTTGGTTTGTGATCATCCAAAGGAAAATCACATGATCGTGAAATCAAGCGCATGTAGCATGAACATTTTCACCATGTTTGCACTAAATTGTTAATGCTCACATTTGTAAGACTTATATTTGTGTGGGATAATTTAATGAGTTGTGAGGTTGTTATAAATAGCCTACATATATAGTTTTATATATTAATAATTTGTTAAAACAACTTGTTCATTGTTGTGAGTTTTTTCCTAAATTTTAGGAGCAACTTCACCTATAAAATTTAAAGATGTCATATAAAATAATATACAAAATTAAGTTTTCTATGTGATAATCTTCTCAGAACCTTTCAGGTGCTACAATGAAAATGGGTTGTCCCCTACATGTATCATAGGTTTTTTAGGGTGTTTTTCCCCTTTCTATCTTGTGTTCCCTTTCGCATTCGTCTATTGGTCATGTTCATTTCTTGGTTGTGTTTGTAGCTTTTCTTGTTGATCGATGTAATGTCTCTATTGCCCAATGTAAAAATCACTAGTCTTCTCACCCATGAGATGTATGAGGTTCTCTATTACACCTTATATTCCATTATCCCCAAGTTAGATCCAACTTTTTCATGAAAATAACTAGCATGAAAATTAAAAAAATTTGAGGCATGATAACTAAGCCCCTAATTGAAAATTAGGCTTCCCAGACATTATACATCCTTTCTCTAACCAGCCTACCCTCAATTCAACCCTCACCCCATCTCAGAGGAAATTCCTAACAAGTTTTTCAAGTTTGTTTTAGTGTGCATTGATGATTACCCAATATTATTGATAAATTCATTGTGACTCGATAAAATGCTATTTCCTTCTGGAGGCCTTAAAAGAAGATTTATAGTCATTCTCAGCAGCCAATTGAACCCCTCTAGAAGTGTTTATGGAAATTATAAATCATATGAGGGTGGTCTCAAAGAGTATTAAATATTTTATAAGTAATTTAGGAAATTTTAGGAAATAAATTCTAATTCAAGAACAATTTGTTCAACAAGTAAGTATTTAGGGTGTAGGGAATGAAAGCTCCAACGGTGAATGTTATCTTTTATGAATGATTATGGGAGTTCCTAAATGAGTTGAGAAGAAAAAAATAGGCATCAGAAAGATACTATAATCATATACAAGGTGGAAACATCAAATTTTATCTAAGGCTCAAGGAATTCCCGAGGTATTTCAAAACTCTATAGTTGCCCCTCTTAGTTCAAAATGAAATAGGACATAAATTTTTAGTTTCAAGAAGAATTGGATTTTTTTAATGATTCCATTTATCTTAAAATGTTATTTTGAGTCAAAATCATATAATATTTGGACCCATATCATTTTCCTAAGCTCTCATGGAAAAAATCTCAAGTATGGTGTCCAAATTTGGACATCTGGGCAAAATATACTTTCCCAAAATGGGAAAATCACACTTTGACACCCATGTGTCCCCTTTATCCCCCATGGGATAAGAGGACAAGTGGTACAAAAAGTGTAACCTCAATCTCCTCCCTAGGTCACACTTTAGACACCAAGGTGCCCCAGGTGTCCCCTTTGTCCCCTTTATCTCCATGGTGCGAGGGGGCAAGGGGGAAACCAAAGTGTGAACTACCTCCTTCTCCCGTTTCACTTTGGCTTCCATAGTATTCCCTTTTTCCCCTCTATCCCCCAAGGGACAATGGGGGCACAAAATTATGACCCAAGAATTATTCTAGCCCCTAGGCCACCATGTGACCACATTTTGCTTTGTCGAGTTTACTTTCCTAGCCCCTACATCTCATTTTCAGATCCCTCACTCACCCAGTCACATATTAGACACCCAAGTGTCCCCTTTATCCAATTTTTCCTACAAGTGATAAGGGGGACACAAAAGTGTGACCCCATTCCTCATGAGAAACATTTTCTAACTACGAAGAAGCTTTCGGTCTCATACAAGTCAAAAACGAGTAGAAGTGGGAAAATATTCCTCTCATAAGACTTGGTAATTTTACTTACAATTTTTTTTTCCTTCTAACCTCCATTAATAGTAAACATTCCATATTCTACTGAGATCTAACAAGCAAAAGACCCTAAAATTTGGATCGAATGTCCCATAAAAATATAATTTCATCCAAGCCATTTCTTGCATGATGAGGTGGATGATTTTTGAGATATGGAGGACTAATTTTTATCTCAGTATTCTTACCTCCTTGATGAAATTTTTTTCCCACTAATCTAGACAAGGGAAGCATATGAAAATTGGAGCATAGAATCTTGGAGAAAAACCCATAATTTCAAGACTATTTTCATTGCAACCCGACACGTTTAAGTGCGCTTACTAATAAATAGTAGGTGTTTATTGTTGGACATGTATAAAAATAGTAAGTTGTCAAAAATGTGAATTATCAACATCCGCAACATCCCAAACAAGCAAGAAACATCAAAAGGAGAAAACTATGAAAACTTGCAAAAAAGTAGTCTTGGATATGACTTGCTAAAAATAGTAATTGAGCCCAAAATGTTGTGGCAACTCCCATTCTTCTTATCATATTTATTTTTTCCATCATCTCAAAGCTAGGAAGTTGTTTTGTGGACTAAAAAGGAAATAAAATCCCCATGGACTCCTAAAGCATTAGTTTTGAGGTGATCTTTGCAAGGCACAACTTGATGCAAGAAGTCGGATGATCCAACTTGTCCCAATTATGGCAGAGGAGAGCCATCCTATATGAATCACATTATGACAAGGAACATACTATAGTGAATCATTATGTTTAAAAGAAAGTAACTTGGACAATGGGTGAAATCGGTTTCATCACGAGGTTGATGAAGGATCTAAAACATCAATAACTCCATTGAAACTCAAAGTCATCAAGGGAATGGTTATCATGAGCATGATAAGAGAATCTCACCATGTGTGATAGTGGAAATCATCTCAGGATGACAAAAATGAATACCTCCTAGGAGTTTTTATAATCACTTAATCAATTCTTGGTGATTAACTCACATCTTGTAAGTCATAGAGGTGGAAATTGTAGTGTTTTAGGTGTAGTTTGGAGGTCAAGAACATGGAGCTCATTCTCAGACATTCCATCCAAATATCAATCCTTCTATTTGGAAGAGGAAACCTATCTCCCTAAGGAGAAATTGTGTAATTTGATTCCTAGGAACCATAAGCATGTTTCCACTCATGTGACATCTTGGTCGGAAAGTGAATTGTGAAGAGGTCATCATGTTCAAAAGTAAAATGTGAAGCTCAAGGAGTGAGTTGATGATCATCATATCCTGACTCCTCCATTTTTTTCAAATCTCTTCAAGAGACAAGTCAAGATGAGCTAGAAAATAAACCAGGACATCAAAACCATAATGTGTGAAGGATTAAAAATCCATCTACTCCCACGAGAAACATGTGAGCAAAGATGATGGAGCATTTGATGACATTTAAGGAAAATTATAGATCCATGAGGGGCAAAGTGATGATATTAATTTAGAGTACCCTATTACAAGAGTGGGAAATCATCTCAGTTTCACTTGATGCCATCAACTTGGCAGTGTTCTTAAACACTCTCAAAACCTTGTAGTGTGATCACACCTCAAAATAGGAAACACATTGCAATCACCTCATTTTAGTCCAATGAACGATCATAGGACAAGAATCTCATTCATGGATAAATCCTTCTATCTGTAAGGTGAAGACATATCACAATAAGTGATAGACAATCATGAAATGGCTTGAGCATCATAGAATTGACTTTTGGTCACTGAGGTGAATTGTGAAATCCTGAAAATTAAGAAAGTGATCCTCACTCCTTATAATCGAAGAGGTTGTCATTTTCCCATCACAATGTAAATCTCATAACAGCTTTTCTCTCACACTTATCCGATGCTCTAGATTGTTTTCATATCTCGTGGAAGGAGGTTGTGATCACATTGCTTCAAGTCATCAAGCTCTTCATCATTCAAAAGCTTCATCTTTATCATATTAGGAAACCATTCTCTCTCTCTCTTCTTTCTTCTCTCCCTATATTCTAATTTCTCACTAAGAATTTCCTTTTTCCCTATTTCGTCTTATTCACTTAAGTGATCTTCAACATTAACATTGTAAGAATCATTTTTCACTAATAAGGAAAAGACTCACTTTTGTATCCTAGGAATATGGAAGGTCACAATGATGAGAAAGGTGGAAATTCATGTGGGGAGGAGATGAAAGGATAGTTTGTAATGTTATAAATTGGAATGGTTTATCCATTCCAAAGGGTTGGAAATTGTGGATTGGTGTATGTTGTTGATCTTTGTATCACTACTACATCAAGAAATAAGAGCTTTATTTCATCTATGTACTTTTCTATGTTCCACTATTCTCTCCACTTTCCAACTTTTTGAGCATGATAATATTGTATAACCAAGAAGTAACTTTGTGTCCTTAATTGATGAATTTGCATAACTTTGTGTTTGTAGTTTGTTAGTATTTTTAATGGTTTGCATTGTTGTGTTCTTATAATTTAATGTGGACCTACTCCATTTGATGTATGTGAATTTTGTAAGCCTACTCACAACATTAACCCTCTCTCTTGATTTCTCCAACTCCCCTTTACCTCCCTAGTACTATTTACAAGAACTTTGCCACAAGTTTAGTGGAGTATTCCTATGTGATCCCATGCCTAATGGTCACCGCATTATTTTAGTTAGTTTACATTCAATAATAGGAGTCTCCCCATATATAAGAAAGATGGACTTAGCCCCGTGACTGTTGGTGAAAAGTAATAATTTTCACTGCAACAAATTATTCCAATAACATATTGGAAGACTTCTATACTAGTGCAAAAAAATTATTTGAGAGACGATGCCAAAAGACACCGTAACATCATCTTTTATGACCCCATGTCTGAAAAAAATTTGAAACATCTTGAATATGCTTTGTGGGTGTGGTAGATTTTTTTATCGGTGAAGAAGGGATATTCTTCAACGTGACTATTAGGATATCATGTTATGAAGGTAGGAGAAAAGGACTACCACCACTAAAAATTACAAATGGAAAGTTTCTTTGATGCGCCATGAGAGGAATGGGCCTCAAAATTCTGATAGGAAAGGGGAACGTTCTACCTGAAGTTAGAGTTGAAAAATTATACATGGAGAGGTCATGGATCTCTATGGGGATTTTTATCTTCATCTTCTTCTTGGAGATAGTTGTAAGTAGTAAAATGACTCACCTCTGGATACGCTTAACCTTGTTTACACTCTTCTCATGAAATGGAGAAGATTGAGCTACTTAAAACCAAGATATTTAACATTTGAGAGACTCCGTATATGTTAAAGTAACGTGTATAAATAGTAAAACTACCAAGATACACATTTAAACTTAGTAGTAATGATATAAAGTTCATAAAACTTTGTTGGCATGGTTTCTAGTAGGTATTGTCATTGATGCAAGACCACATTAATGACAAATTGATTGTTTTATGATGATTTCATGATGTTTTTTATGGTGCTAGCATACCAGTTAATATTTTTTTGAGCTTCCACAGTGAGATTCAATGATGCATGTTTACGCTAGATAGCCCATACAAGTGCCTGGAGGCATTGATTAGCAAGTGAGCTTCTTGGTTGCTTTAGAAGCATGTTGGCATGTTGGATAGCATGATTTTAGATTTTTTGAGAACTCACAATAGTGGCATAGTGAAGGTACAAGTGTTTCTCCATGTTCCAAGTGATCATTAGGAGCAGGTAGAGCAACTTAGAGGTGTGAAAAAGTGTATATGAGTCATTTGAGCTCATGAATGCATGCTATCAAGTATATCATGTCATATGAGGCATATTTAGGCCATGAAATTGAAATTATGATGATTGGAGATGTTATAGGGATGATTGATAGTGCTCTTAGAAAAATTTAGGTGCCCATGATCTCGTATTTTGCAAGATATGCAAGTTTTGGTGAGACAGGGTCAAGAACAAGTAAAAATCAAGTTCAAGAGCAACTTCAGATGTTCGTTGTGAACAATGTGCTTTACATGGAACCTTGTGGCTTTCAGGATGCTTCTAAGGTGAGTTTATAAGGTTTTAAAAAAATAATGAGGTCAGTTCATTGTCACATTTTTATGAACAAATGTTAAGAAGGTAAAGAGGTCAAAAACCCTAGTTAAACCCTAGCTAGGAGCAGTTTGCAAAAGGTGAAGTATATTGACCCAGTTTTGATTTCAAGTGAAAATTTTATGATTGGATGTTGTAGAGGACTCCTCATTATTTCTAGAAATGTATGGTTGAGGTCATGGTGATATGTGGGCTCTACTTAAAAATATCAGTTTCTAGGAAAGAAGGCTATAGAGCAAGATGGTTCAAAGGAGTAGCATGCCAAATTGATGGTTCATGATTCATGGGAATTTTTCTTAATTTCCATGGTGATTTTAAGTCATTATTTTTTACGTACATTGTGTTTTTAGGTTCAAGAGTTGATGATCAAAGGGAAACTTTGGGATCTCAAATAGCGTGTCCAGTGTTTTAGTCATAACTTTAGCTACAAGTGGAATTTTGAGGTGATTCAAGTTGTTTTGGAAATTCGATTTTGAGAAATTTATATTTATATGTTTATTTAATCATGATGAGGTGATTTGACATGGTTTCTAGGGAATTATTTAAACAAGAAGGTTTTTGGCAGTTTAGGATAGGATATTTTTTTGTGAAAGTTTGATGTTTTTTAAGGCATGAAATGGATTGGGTTATTCTTCATATCACTGAAGAGTGAAGAGGAATTAATTTGGCATCCAATTAATCCATGTAAGGTATTTACTGCATGTATATTTTATTTTATGAGCTAACCTTTGGAAACAGAGTTTTTGGTAGGTTGATTTGGTGAAGGAAAATATTGTTGTGGTTTGAAGTAAAAGATGTTTCATGACTTCTAACATGCTTATAAGTGTTCTAAAGGTTCTTAAATTTATTTTTAGTGGTCACATGGAATGATTTGTTTCATTATAAGTCATTTGGTGGCATTATGAAGTTTCCAGGGTGTTGAAGGGTGAAAGAAACAATTGTTTTGAAGATTGTAAAGGAAATTGGGCCCAGTAAATGAAATAATTTTATTGGTTGATATTAATTGCAACCATGTATGAATTTTTTATGATATTTTAATCATGTATAAGGGTTCATGGGTCATGAAAAATTATGGTACTCATGTTAGGGAAATTTTAAGATTGTGCTCATGGAGTTTTGAACCATTTTTCGCACATGAAATGATGATTTTAGATAGGCCGACCATATGGGTCATATAAAACTATTGTAATTAAAATGTTTGAATTTTATATAGTTTTTAGGTTGCATTTATCATGAAGGACTGGCCTATTTTGGTTTGGAAGGAAGAAAATCATATTTAAGTGTTTGTTTAGTTCATTTTTGAACTAGTGCTCTTAGAGGGAAGGTGTGCGACCTAGAGAGAGATATTTTTCAGGTATGAGAGCATGATTTGAAGACTGATGAATAGCATGACAAGTTGAGGAATATCAGATAGCATGAGAGAAATAGGATAGAGAAAAGAAAGAAGGAGAAAGAGAAAGTTTGATGCCCTAGGGTATGAGCTAGGGTTTGTGAGCTGAATTAGTGATCTCCATCAGTTGTGGCAGTAGAAAAATCAGAGATCAAACATCTACAGGTGGCTAAGTTGGTGCTTGGTCATCTTTAGGGGTTTTATCCTCCTTGTGGAGTGGGTGCTTCACTAAATTAGGGTTTGGTGCTCCTTGTAGGGTTGGTTCTCTACTAAACTAAGGGTTGGTGCTCCTTGTGTAGTTTGTGCTACAATAAATTACTTTTCTTTGAGTAATATAAGTAGATTTTTAGTAGGTTTTCTTCCCCATAAGGGTTTCACATTTACATATATGTTCTTATGTTGAGTACTTTACTTTATTGCTCTTGTGGCTGATTTTGCGTATCTTAATAAGTACACATGTTCATGGATGTTGCATATACAATCTAATGGATGAATGTATGATTTGCTAAATGAAAATAAATTTATTGTAGGACTTATTCACTCCCCCTCTCATCCCCTTGTGCTTCCAACAATTGGTATCAGATTTGGTCCTTCTTGCAGAAGTTTGACAACTTGAAGGAGATTCTTTTAAGCAAAAATGGGTAAGTCTTTAGATATTTGGAGAAGAAAATATGAGATTTATTAATATTTTCTTTATGGATTACAAGAGACACTGGAAGAAATGGAGAAATATCATGATCTAGCTATCAAAGACTTGAAATATCAAGTGGAAAGTTTATCTAATGCTCTAAAGGAGTAAGAAGATGTGTATCGTAGGTATGAAGACAAGTTGAAGGCCCTTGAATCTTATTTGAAGGATGCAACTAGTGAGTTGCAGATGCATGAAATATTTGAGAATATCTCTAAGGCTTGTAATGACACATTGGAGAGTCAAATAGGCACAAACAACAAAACTCGCCTAGGGTTTGAAGGATAACAAAAGAAGGACGATCATGAATTTGGTCCAAGCACTAAACCAACTAAGAAGATGACTAAGAAAGCTGATATTAGAAGGTATAACTCAGTTAGACAACTAATTCCTTGAGGTATGGTCATTCATTCAATGGTTATTGTTTTGTTTGTCATGATTTTGTTCATAGAGCTAAAGATTATAAAAAGAGGGCTCCATGGAATGAAGTAGGTGTATTCAATGGTATATGTTACTCATGTTGAGTATGGGAATAGAGCTAAGGATTGTATTTGGAATATAAGAGTGTTTGAGCCTAGGAAAAAAAAATGTTGTTTAATTCAATTGTCAAAAATCAGGGCATATTGCAAGATTTTGTTTAAGTAAGAAAAGGTTTGTCAAGAAATGTAGTAAAGAGGAAACATGCTCAGCCAAGAATACCAAGGAATCCAAATCTATCGAAACTACAAATACAAACAAAGAGAACATTCATGAAGCCAAGAACATGAGGACTAATAAGAAGAAGGATGACAAGCTGAAATTTGTACAAGCCTCAAAACAAGAAGGTATGTTTGTTATGGTTGAAAACAATGTAGAGGAGAATCATATGTGTTTGACAAGGATCATTTCTATTGAGGAAAAATAAAAGAAGGTAGACAAGGAGGACATCATGCCAAGTGAATCTAAGAAGAGAAAGAGGGTTCTGAGAATTGACACCAATGTGGATAGAAGGAAGATGGAGCCTTGGGAATCACCTGAGTTTTGGGTGATGTAGTGATCCAATGAAATTTGCATGTCTTCTTTATGCTTCTAGAATACAAACATCAGATGGAGGAAGCATGGTGTATTGGAAATAACTTCAAGTGATATAAGGTATGTTGATTCCATGTTAAGGTTCATCATTCAAGTATACTTCAAAAGGTAGTCAAATTTCCTGAACTGCTTTCTTTTGGTCTAAGACTAATAATATCATATGTGTCTTGCTATGGTGCTAAGTATATTTGTTGTTTAAAGCCTTTGGGAACTTCAAAGTAATGTCATGAGTCAGTGATACATCTATGAGTGAAAAATGTGTGAAGTATGTCTTCATCATAATTAAAGGTCATTCAAGAGTGTCAAGGTGTATCTAGGTCTATAATCGGTATGTGTCTAGAATGTCTTAAGTATTTCTCTATCACTACCATGTACATAAGTGAATTATATAATCATCATGCATACCATGTCATAAAATTGTGTAAATAAGGCATGTTTAGTTCAAAAAGCTGTGATGAGCCTATTTGTGAGTATTAGAGTCGAATTAGGGTGGTATATACACTTTGAAATTAACATTTTGAGTCGTAAAGGTCTTGTCAAGGATATGACAAGTATGTAAGTGCATTTTCTCTCTATCGAAGTCTTTAACCTATGTCTTGAAAGGAATCTTGTGTTTTGGTTTGTGTTTAAGTATGAAAAAGTATTTTCTATTGTCTTAAGTCAATGTTGTCACAGAGTCTCTTTGTTCATCCCATGCATCTCACGGTCTGTGCAAGGATGTGTTCAATAACCTGAGTATGAGGAAAGATATCAACTCTACTAAGAATAATTTTCTTTAAAGATGATGACATGATATAGTCGATGAAGAAGATCTCGTGAGGAGTTCACAAGACTCCAAGGATCAAATGTTCATTATCAAGGGTTTCAATTCAATTAAAGGTATTGATCAATGATGCTCCACTTGAGTAAGTCCTAATCCATATTAGTAATAGAAAAGAATCATGTACACTATGATAAGCTACAAAACTTATCAATAATGTAAAGGAATCAAGTGTGGTGGTGCACAAGGTACTTTGCAAAGTTAAGAGAAAGGTTGTCAACTTCTCAAAGGGTTCTTATGTTGAATAATAATAGCTTGTCTCAATTGTGATCAAGTTAGATTGTGTGATTGATGATGCGATATAATGTCAAGCATGTTCTAAATTCTGAGTAAGCTTCAAGATATAGTTAAGAGCTTAACATGGTTAAAGCATCCTCTACATGTCCGAGAACATTCCATAGTGGCTAGGAAGATTATTTGTGATCTTGATCAAGTATGAAACAAGGTGCTAAGGGTTGAACAATGTATGTATGCTTGGAGTTTTTTTAAATGCTTCTCCTTGAATATAATGTTACCTAGAAACTTGTTGCAATTATTGTGATGTGTTAATCATGGTCTCCAAGGTTTGATATTTTCTCGTAAATGTGTTTATTGAGTTTGAACACAAATGAAGAGTGAATTGGGTCATCTACAAGAATGCAAATACATGAAAAGGTGTAGAGGAGGTCCCCATAAGTCACTACGGTAAAGTATAGTCAATGCACTTTTGTGAAAGTCATATCGGGGTATTTACAAGCTAACAAAGAGGATCTCAAGTATAAAGTTTGTGTCTTGAGACAAGTCCCGAGTTTAGTCAAAGAGTATGTGAGAACAAGTGATCAAATGCATCAAATTCATCTACAAATCATGAAGAAAGTGTATGTCAGTGGTCTGTATATTAAGATTGAGAAAGTTTGGTAATCATAAGGTGGTTGAGTATTGAAGTAAGATACAAGGTTCTGTAGTGACCGTGTAAAGGTCTTAAGAACGTGAATTGACATTTTACAAGTATGAAAGGGATTTTTTCCACGTGATTAAGTTGTTTCCAAGCTCAAAGGAGCTCTATGATAGATCAACAAATGCTTAGATCGAGAAAGGTATGTGATGGATGTGATTAACATAAAACTTGGTATGATAGTTACTTCTACAAGTTTCAAGAGTTGAACAAGGTTTGTCAAGCCAATTCTAGGGAATTTATAGCTACAAGCATTTGTTTTGACTTGTGAAAGTGTCTTGAATGCAAGAGGCCACAAGTGAAATGTGTCAAGATGAGTTAGTATGTAACAATGTTTAATGGATATTGTCAAGGGTTGGTTATCAAAACCCTCTTTGTGATCTTAAAAGGGCAGAGTAGATTTCTTGAAGGCATGCTAGGCTACAGTCACATTGGTTTCATGTAAGTGTCACTTATACTTTTGATACAAGCATTTATTCAATGTGTCAAAAGTGTTACAGCATATGTTAGTGCTCAAAATTTGTATTATGAATGTCAAAATGTCAAATCATATCTATGGAAACCTAAAGAAGCCTAAAGTAGTGGAGAATAAACTTGTGAAGATGACATCAAGTCAGTAAAAGTCCTATATTATAGTGAACTTTCTTAGGGAGTCAATGTGCCTCATGAATACAGAGGATGCCAAAGACTATTTTGAGACTGAAAAATGTTGCATGTCCTACTCATGACAATTCATGATCTTTGTCTCTCAGGAAATTAAAGTAATTCAGGTATGGATGAACTTGCACAAGAAAGTATGAATATGTCAAGTTGAAAATGCATTCTCAGAAAAATAAATGTTTGATCCATGATTGGAATAATATTTTCTTAAAATGGTTTGTATTGCTCGAGAATACTTGTAAACTGTAGTTTTAGTCCAAAATAGCACTCTACAATCCTGAAGATGCTTGTTTTTTCATGAATGAAGTGGAAAGATGCCTTCTCACTCTTTGGTTGAGTTATACATGATGTGCATGTATGGAATATAGTGCATATGAGATAAAATGAACATGTTTGAGGTCTGATAGAGGGATCTTATCATTTATGTGATGACTAAGACAATGTTACAGTGCCATAAGACATGGGTCCATAATGAGGAGTTGTAATTTTACCTTCACGATAGGGGGTTACTTTGGTGATTCTTTCTGAGGTTGATGTAGGTGTTCTCAAGACCATTCAAGGTGAGAAGTTGATGTATACTCCTTGATCATGCTTGAAGGTATGTAATGACCTATCTCAACTTGAAATGAGTGTAGATGATTGTAAAAGATGTTTAGGGACAACAAGAAGTTGTAAAGCTGATTTCAAGGCATGTTTGCAAGGCTAGAAGGTCAAATTTGATCTCTTGAGCTAGATATAGAGGCCTTAAGACTAGGGGGAGTGGTATTTGATGTATTCAAAGCATGGTGGATCTTCAGTTGCATGTTAAAACTTGTCATTTTTACACTTAAAGGATTGTTCAGGGCTTGAACTCCAAGGTATGGTATGAAGTGAAAGTATATGCATTGATTTGTATGATCTAGGCCTAGAAATGGTGGATCCTTATCAAGAATGATGAAGTAATGAAGAAGTATGGTCAGTCATGTCATTGTTGGCATGGAAATAATGTTATTGATTATGTTCCATGGTTGCTACATTCCTTCAAGAAGCTTAAAAACAGGGGTATAGAAGAAACTTGCTTGTTTGCATGCTTAAGAGATGGAAAATGAAGGTTTTGTCCCTAAAAAGGTGAATTCTATACTTTTTCTTGATGTAATGATGTTCTTCAGTTGTAGGAAGTGTTCTTTCCAGGGGGAGCTTGGCTTTTGCATGCTTGAAATAAGGCCAAGAATCATATTTTGAGCAAAAATCAAGGAAGTTGAGCTTGTATGAGACATTTGGTTGATGTTTCTAAAAAAATAATTTAGGTATGAAGTTGAGTATGGTGAATGAGGTAAGATACATGTATGCATTTTTCATTAATGTAAAAAGGGTAGAAGGTTAGGGTGTTTTCCATCAATGACAAAGGGGGAGATTATTGGCATGGTGTCCTAATAGGTGTTATCATTGATGCAAAACCACATTAATGAAAAATTGATTTTTGTAGGATGATGTCATGATGTTGTTTATGGTGATAACATACTGGTTAATATGTGTTTGAGCTGCTACAATGAGATTTGGTGATGCATGCTTGCTCTAGCAAGCCCATACAGGTGCCTAGGAGGTGTTGTTTGGTAGTGTGAGCTTCTTGGTCATTGCTTGTGAAGCATGTTTGCTAGCATGATTTGAGAGTGTTTAAGAAATAATATTAGTGGCATAGTTTAGGTATAAATTTTTCTCCATGTTACATGTGCTCATTAGGAGCAGATAGAGTAGTTTGGAGGTGTGACAGAGTGTATTGGAGCCATTTGAGCTCATGGATGTATGTTATTAGGTATATCATGACATATGAGGCATGTTTGGACCATGGCATTGACATTATAATGATTTGAGATGTTATAGGGATGAGTGGTAGTGCTCTCAGCAAAAATTTAGGTGCTCATGATGTGTATTTTGCAAGATATGCAATTTTTGGTGAGACAGAGTCAAGAACAGGTGAAAATCCAACTCGAAATGCAACTTTAGATGCTCGTTGTAGAACAATATGATTTTCATGGAACCTTTGGATTTTATGGATTATTATAAGGTGAGTTTATAAGGTTTCACAAAATAAATGAGGTCATTTCATCATCACATTTTTATGAACAAATGTTAAGGTAAAGAGAGCAAAAACCCTAGTTAAACCCTAGCTAGAAGCAATTTGCAAAAAGGTAAAGTATACTCATATTCCAGCTTTTGATTGAAATTAAATATGTTATGATTGGATGTCATAGAGGACTCTTAGTATTTCTAGAAATGTATGGTTTTAATCATGGTGATATGTGGGCCCCACCTAAAAATATCGGTTTAGGGAAAGAAGGCTATAGAGCAAGATGGTCCAAAGGAGTAGCATGCCAAATTAATGGTGCGTGATTTATGGGGGTTTTTCTTGATGTCCATGGTTTTTTCAGGTCATTATTTTATAGGTAAATGGTGTTTTGAGGCTCAAATAGGTTGACTGGTCAAAGGGCAATTTTGGGGTCTCAAATAGTAGGGTCTAGTGTTTTGGTCATAACTTGAGCTACAGGTGGAATTTTGAGGTGATTCAAGTTGTTTTGGAAATTAGATTCAGATATATTTCCATTTATATATGGCATGAATAATTATGAGTTCATTTGAGATGATTTACATGGAATTATTTTAGAAATAAGGTTTTTGGAAGTTCAAGACAAGATCATTTTTGTGGAAGTTGGATGTTTTTTCAAGCTTGAAATGGATTGGGTGATGCTTCCTATCATCTGAAGAGTAAAAAGGGATTAATGTGTCATCCAATGAATCCATTTGGAGGTCTTGAATGCATGTATATTTTATTTTATGAGCTAACATTTTGAAACAACTTTTTTGGAAGGTTGATTTGGTGAAGGAAAATATTATTGCGGTTTGAAGTAAAATATGTTTCATGACTTCTAACATGCTTAGAAGTGTTCTACAGGTTCTGCCATTATGTTTGAGGTGTCACATGGAATGTTTTGGTTTATTATAATTCATTTGTGGCATTATGAAGTTTCTAGGGTGCTAAAGGGTGAAGGAAACAGTTGTTTTGAAGATTGTAAAGGAAATTGGGCCCAATAAATGAAATAATTTGATTGGTTGATATTGATTACAACCATGTATGATTTTTTATGATATTTTAATCATGTATAAGGGTTCATGGGTCATGAAAAATTATGGTACTCATGTTAGGGCAATTTTAAGATTGTGCCCATGGGGTTTTGAGCCATTTTGGCACATGAAATGATGGTTTTAGCTAGGCTGACCCATATGGGTAATATGTAACTATTGTACTTAATATTTTTAATTTTATAGAATTGTTTTGGTTTCATTTATCATGAATTACTGACCTATTTTGGTTTTTAAGGAAGAAAATCATATTTAAGTGCTTGTTTAGTTCATTATTGAACTAGTGCTCTTGGAGGGAAGGTGTGCGACCTAGAGAGAGATACTTTTCAGGTATGATATAATGATTTGAAGACTAAGGAATAGCATGACAGGTTGAGGAAAATCATATAGCATGAGAGAAAGGGGATAGAGAAAAGAAATAAGGAGAAAGAGCAAGTTTGATGCATTATGGTATGAGCTAGGGTTTATGAGTTGAATTAGTGATCTTCATCAATTGTGGTAGCAAAAAAATTAGAGATAAAACATCTAAAAGTGTTTCAGTTGGTGCTTGATCATCTTTAGGGGTTTTATCCTCCTTGTGGAGTGGGTGCTTCACTAAATTATGGGTTGGTGTTCCTTGTAAGGTTGGTGTTCTACCAAACTAGGGGTCAGGTGCTCCTTGTGTAATTGGTGCCACACTAAATTACTTTTATTTGAGTAATATAAGAAGATTTTCAATGGGTTTTCTTCCCCATGAGGGTTTCCCACTTACATATGGTTTTCTTGTGTTGAGTACTTTACTTTCTATCTCTTTGTGGTGGTTGATTCTGCATATCTTAATAAGTACACATGTTCATGGATATTGCATATACAATCTAATGGATGAATGTATGATATTATAAATGAAAATAAATTTATCGTAGGACTGATTTCCCCCCCCCCCTCTCATTCCCTTGTGCTTCCAACAAACTTGGTCCCATCGGTCGTGCCTAAACTATTGTCATAAAAATTGCACCCTTTAAATAATCAAGCATGAAAATCATAATTTTTGGGCAACATGGGACTGCTCTAAGGTTGGTACTTACAGACTTGAGATAGATATCTGGAGAAGGCTAGCTTCCTTAATTCCGTGGGTTAGGATAATCTTTAAAACAAAACCTAATCTAATGTTAACACTACTCCTTAGCTAGTCTACATTAAAACATCCAAGCGACCATGGAGAGAGAGATAGGGAAAGAGATATGCAGAAAGTGAATTCTAAGCTAAAAGGATGGTGATAGCACTTAAAAAAGGTAGAATTCTTCCAATACTAAGTGACATAGATGCCGAGTTTTAGAAAAAGGGACCATGAAGATGCACAAAGTTCTAATGCAAACAATTGAAAGGATTAAAAACACGCAAGAGGGAAGAGATGTTCACACTAAACACAGAGTATTTGAAGGAAAGTGAGAAACCAAACTTACATTAAGCGATCCTTTACCATTTGCATACAAATTAGAGGCAAGAAAATCTCCATCCTCAAGTTACAAAGGTTGAAATCAAAATATTCAAGTTTTCCAAAGATGATCCCAAAAATGTTAAGGAATAAAATGGGAGAAGAACCCTTACAATTTTTATAAGCACTTACATTTATACCATTCACAGAAAGGAGAAGAGAAAGAGAAGAAAGAAGAAAGGACTACCATGATGGAGTACTAAACCTTTGAAATTGTGTTGGACAATCATAGGCATCATGATTCTTTACTGAGTTAACTTGTAGTACAGACATGGGAATTGTTGTATATATCTTCCCCAAGGTAGTTATAGACAAGCAGAAGATTATAGAAATCAAAGAAGCTCAAATCCCTGACATGTATGCGACCTTGGCGCACTGAAAATGGCGCATGGAAATGAGTGTCGACAAGGCAATGTATGCACCCTTGGCGCACAGAAATGGCACATGGAAATGAGTGTCGACAGGGCAATGTATGCGCCCTTGGCGCATAGAAATGGCGCATAGAAATGAGTGTCGACAGGGCAATGTATGCGCCCTTGGCGCACAGAAATGGCGCATGGAAATGAGTGTCGACAGGGCAATGTATGCGCCCTTGGCGCATAGAAATGGCACATGGAAATGAGTGTCGACAGGGAAATGTATGCGCCCTTGGCGCATAGAAATGGCGCATGGAAATGAGTGTCGACAAGGTACATTTATGCGCCTTGAGCGCATAGAAATGTATGGCACATAGATAGAATGAGTGTCGGCAGGCAATGTATGCATGCACTTGGCGCACGAAATGGCGCATGGAAATGAGTGTCGACAGGGTAATGTATGCACCCTTGGCACACGTAAGAGGATGTCGACACACACAGGATGCGCCAAGGTGCACCTTCAGGAGGCGCAACATTTTGAGCGCTGACAGGAAGCAGAGCCTGGCGCAGAGATATTCAGATGGCCATAACTTTTGACTGGGAGCTCGGATTCATGCAAGGTTGGACTTTTCGGAAAGCTTACGAGGTCCTCTGTCCAACTACAACTGGATATCTTTAATTGGGTGAGAAAAAATTCTTAAAAATGCAAAATACAGTTCGCCACTTTTGGGTTCACTGGGGTCTCACCTACCATCATAATGAGATGAGTTAAGTGCATTCTGGAGGTGGTTGGGGCAGATTTCGAATTCCTCTCTCTTTTCTCTCTCATTCTTCCTATAAATTGTAAGGAGGGGCTTCTTTCTAAAGGTTGGACATTCTTGTTTTGGCCCCTCCCTTCTTCTCTTTGGCAGGTGGAGTTGTGGAGCTCAAACCTCCCATTTGAAACTGTAATGCAACCTTTGCCTATTGGCATTTTTGCAGTGTATTGTATCAAACCTTCGGAGCAAATAAATGCATGACTGTGGATGTTTCTCAACCCTCTATGTGTTTCATTTTGCATCCTCCTGATCTTTCACTGCGAATATGTTTATCCGTGCATGATATTGCATTGCATTTCTATGGTTTGTGTTTATTGGCAAAACATATGTTCTTCATTCCTCGGTGCATCACCTCTGTTAGTTTAGGGTTGTTATTTCATGCATTTTCTTACCCTGTCTCCTTGGCAAGTTAGATTAGGTTTTTGAGTAAATCCTCCGCATTTCTACGTGTGCATCTGAACAGAGGAATAGGAGCCGGCCTTCATCCGGAGAGCTTTTCCGATTTCGCAAGGTCCCACACTTGGGAAAAGCTCCATGTTGTGCAATCGCACTGAGATTCTCAACCCATCATGTTGCAGAGTCCCAGGGGTGTTGTGATTCACCATCAATAGTTTTGGCATGCCCGGTGGGACCAAGAGGTCATTCCACAAATTTGAAGGAACCTTCAAGAAATTCGGACTTAAAAATTACAGGTTTTACAGTTTCAGTTTTTTTTACCTTCCAGGCTGAACTTTGAAATCAATTTTCAAGGACTTAACTTGCTCGAAACAAGTCAAAATTTCACCAGTTGATAGATCGGGGGATAATCTTCAAAAGGGTATTCTTAGATTTTTGAGATTTTGACTTTCAAAATTTCATGGTTTTTTGATTCTCGATTTTAGGTTTTCGGAAGTCTGGCATTTTTGGATTTTCGGGACTGTCATTCCAAATCAAATTCCAAACTCTAAAATATCAAAAATACAGGTCTTTCAAAATTCTATTTTTAAATATTGTCAGGTTTGGTGTGTAACTTGGCAGAATCTAGCCTTTTGAGGCTCACTTTCTAACACATCTGGCGACTCCGAAGGGGATAGAATTCAGCGGTGTAGCAGCAAAGGTTGCCCAGGCATATGAGAAGAATTCAAACCAGGTCTAATACTCGAGAAGAAGGGATAGTTTTCCACTTGCAACTTTCACCAGGCAGAGGAAGGAGAGGAAGAAGACCACAAAGATCACCATCTCCACCTAACAGGACTTTGTCTACACCTCCACCTGGTAGGCCTTTTCTCGCATCAACCAGGGTTCTTAGGCCAATCATAATGGCACATCTACCACCGAATCCCTTTGTCAATTTCACGGGCAGTAGTCCACTTGCCCTAAATGCTCAGAATCAAATTCCAGTTGTAGCACTAAAGAATATCCCCTATTTCACAGGAGAAAATCATACTACTCCTATTGATCACATCCAGATATTGCTAATGCATGTGCAATCCACGAAATAAATGAAATGGATGTCATGCAGCAAGTTATTGGCTTCATCTTTCAAAGGTAAGGCCTTACAATGGTTTAGAGCCTAACAAAGGGTCCATTACGAATTGGAACCAACTTTGTTCAGCTCTTTGTAACCAATTCGGGAGAGGGCGGACAATTTGTCCTTATTGGAACAACTGACAACAATCAAAAGGGCTCCTAACGAACAAATGACAGATTTCAACTTCAGATTCCAACGGACATGGGACAGGATTCCAATAGCCGTTAGACCAACCGCCGAAGGAGCATTCCTTTATTTCTTAAAGGCTATAAATTCAGACATAGCCATGATGATCCAATCAATGGGAGGGACAACACTGCCAGGGGCCTACGACACAACTATCAGAGCAGAGAACTGTTTGATCCAAGCTGGAAAGCTTGCACCAAGGCCACCAATGCCTCTCTATCCGGATATGGGAAATCCTACAACCAGTCAAGCACCAGAGTTGAATCCCATTCCAACTCCTAGAAATCAAAGCAATAATGAGGCGTCGACTTCTTCAAATACTTCAAAGGAATTACAGGAGGTCATGAAACAACTGCAGAACCTTGGAAATGAGCTTGTGACTATCAAAAGACAACAAGCTCAAAGTGCTAGACCGTATCAGCCTCAAGCACAGTACCAAGCTAGGCCCCCATACCAACAAAATAGACCACCACCTCAGGCTGCAAATCAAAACCAAAACCAAGGACAACCTCAAGCTACCAGGCCATTTCGACCGTATGATCCAAATGCAATGACATCCTCAAGAGCTTTGGTCCCAACACAAAATAACATGGCACAGGAGTACGACTGGTGTTACCCTTGCAATCTACCTCACAATCAGTCAGCATGTTTCAATGGTGCACTAAATCAGGCCTTGATGGTGCAAACCATTAGTGTTCCTCAAGAACCAAGCCAGGAGGAGAATCAACAACAACAAACGCAACAAGAAGGACCTCCAATAGAAACCACATTGGCAAATTGGCAAACGGAAGACTTCTGTGGAGTTAACCAACAGCCTTTTCAAGGCGTGGCTGCCAACACACGGTCAAAGAAGAGAAATATAGGAGAGGGACAACCATGTAATCCAGTTGTTTCTCAACCCACTCCTACACAACAAGGGGTCAGTAGACCAAACGCAGCTCCAAATGTGCAAAATCAACCTAAGGTACCTGTTGTAGCAACACATGCACCTGTTCAAGCTCCAGAAAAGGTTGCACCAAGTAAGGGACAACAAAAGGACAATTCATCCCCCTTCAACATCATCGATCAAATGAAGAAGACACATGTGAACATTTCCATGTGGGAATCACTGGCGATCCCAGGGCAACGAGATTTATTGCAAGCTGCAATGGCTAATTGGTCTGCCACAAATGTATCAAACCAGGGACATGAGAAAGTTCTCACTAATGCAATGCAACATGATGGGGGCCAGACAAGAAAAAATTTGAAGCCTCCACCATTCTATGTGTCATTGGTTGTTGGAAACCACTTGGTACACAACTGCATGATAGATTCAGGAGCAAGTAGTTCAGTGATGCCAAAGCAAATAGCGGATCAACTGGGTCTCAAGTATGAGCCAAGCAATGAAAGGAGTAGTACAACTAGATGGAACGGCAGTGGGAACAGTTGGGGTCATCAAGGGGTTAAGCCTAACACTACATTCATGTCCTAATGTTACAGTTCTGCAAGATGTGTCTGTGATTGACCTTCCGCCACTCTTTGCGTTGTGTCTATCAAGAGACTTCACTGCAAAAATCGGTGGATATTTATCTACAGATTGGTCACACATGATTTTTAGGACAAGGTATGGAGCCAAAGCAACAATCAAGTCATAACCAATTGCCAATTTCCATATTGAGCCTCATGTACCAAATCCTATCAATGCAAATTGCTCGCTTTTTATCAGGAGGAGTGTTCAAGTGATCTAGAAACAGGTACTAAGGTCGAGGGAATTCCTGATTTAACTTTGGATGAATGGGCAAACAAGAGTCATGAATTTGACCCATACAAGGAAATTGAAGAATCTGAATTGGGCGTGTATTGTATACACGAAGAAAATTCACCCATTCCCGACATCATTCAAATTGAACAAAAGGATGAAAACAAAGTTTGGAAACTATTTTTCGATGGTTCGAGAAGCAGACAAGGTGCTGGAGGTGGTGCAATGTTGATTTCACCACAAGACATCAAATATTTTTCAGCTTTTCGTTTCCAGTTTTCCTGTTCAAACAACACGGCTGAATACGAAGCATTGATTCATGGAATTCATTGGGCCAGGAAAAGGGGCATAAAGAACTTGCAGGTGTTTGGAGATAATGAGCTGATCATCAACCAAGTTAGGGGACAACATGCTACAAAGAACGACTTGCTGAGGAGCTACAAGAATAGGGTATGGGACCTCATTGAGGATTTCGAAGCTTTCAACATTGTGTCCATACCTAGGAAGAAAAATGAAGTCGCAGATAGGCTCGCAGCAGTTGGAGCAACATTTGATGTGGTTGACAACATCAGAAGGGAAAAAACACAACCACATATCCATGTGATTGTGAGGCCAATAGTTCCAGATAATAACACAAGCTAGCAGGTGTTTGAGAACGATCAACAAATCGTCAATTTCTTAGAAAGAAGAGGCTGAATTCTCAGCTAGGAATCGTGATGATTAGAGCAGCAGATGGGGATCAAGTAGTTCAAATCATGGACAAACAAGCTTCCTAAGGGTTTAGTAACATTGAGTCTATCTTCAACCCTAACGACTAGCCCGTAAGGAAAAGGCTAACATACAGTCAAGAGAGAAGATTCAGAGCCAATTCCTGGGGAAGGCAAAACACTTAAAATTGGTAAAGTGGCCACTGAAAGCAGAGAAATCAGATTTCATACAACTTTGCCAAGAATTTCCGATGTCTTCGCTTGAGCTATGAAGACTTAAGAGGATTCGATCCAAATTTGTCACAACATACCATAGAATTGGATCCGATGCTAAGCCCATCAGTGCGTAAGCAGAGACCAACAACCTCACATCAACCTCTAATGAAGAAAGAGCTAAATAAGCTAATAGAGGCAAGCATTATATTCCCGATCAAGCACTCAAGCTGGGTCGCAAACTTGGTTCCAGTCAGGAAGAAGAGTGGAGAAATCAGGTTGTGTGTGGATTTTCGAGACCTAAACAGGGCATCTCTCAAAGACCATTACCCACTTCCTTCAATGGAACAAATATTGCAAGTAGTATCCGGTTCAGAGAGATTCTCTCTCCTAGATGGCTACTCAGGGTACAATCAGGTGATGGTGAAAGAAGATGACCAATTCAAGACGGCTTTCACCACCAAATGGGGGACCTATGCCTACAAGAAGATGCCATTTGGGCTATCAAATGTTGGGGCCACTTTCCAAAGGGCAATGGATATGGCATTTAAGGGGTTGATCAATAAAATAGTTTTGATATATCTTGACGACATCACTGTATTCTCAAAAAATGCAGCGGATCACCTCTGTCATTTGAGGCAAGTATTTCAGAGATGTAGAAGATTTGGGGTATCATTGAATCCCAAAAAATGCATATTCTTGGCTCACGAGGGAAAACTTCTAGGCCATATTGTTTCAAAGGAGGGGTTGATGATTGACCCAGAAAGAGTTGAAGCAATTCGAGCATTGCCATTACCAAGTCATAAGAAGGCTCTTCAAAGCTTCTTGGGAAGGATCAATTTTGTCCGCAGATTTGTTCCAAATTTTGCTACTCTTGTGAAGCCAATAACGCTGATGTTAAAGAAGAGTATGGCATTTAAGTGGACATCTGAAGGCAAGGCAAGTTTTGAGGCAATAAAAGAGGCTATATCTCAAGCTCCGACTCTCGTCAATCCAGACTTCTCCAAGGACTTCGTGCTATATGCCTTTGGTGGTGGGGACACGATTTCTGCAATCCTAGTACAACAAAACAAAGGAGGATTAGAACAACCAATTGCTTTCTTCAGTCAAGGCTTGGAGGAATACGAAACTAGGTACTCTTTCATTGAAAAGCATGTCCTTGCAGTGATCAGGAGTTTAAAGAAATTCAAGCACCTAGTCTCAAACAACAAGATCCAATTATTGGTCTCTCATGCGGGAGTCAAGGACTTCCTTCTAAACAAGGATCTGAATGAGAAACGTGTAGGATGGATCACTCGTGTCATGGAATATGACATCGAGATCAAGGTCACCAAACTAGTACGTGGAAGGGACTATGTGAGCAACTAGCCTTGAGTCAACAAGTTGAAGCAGGTGATGAAAAAGAGACTACCTTGGTACTAAAGGATGGTCAAGAACAAGAAAATGATGATGTGCCTACTCCTTGTTGGACTCAGAATATGATACACTTCCTGCTACGCATGTGCCTATGCCCTCCATAAATGAGCAAAGCAAAGAGGAGATACTTCATATTACAAGCCATTCCATATGTGCTTGTTGATGGTGTTTTGTTCAAGAAAGACATCAATGGAGTTCTATTGAGGTGCATTGGGACAGGTCAAATTGAGAGGGTGTTACGAGATTTTCACGATGAAGATTCTGAGGACATTTTTCCCCACGAGTAATAATAAACTCTCAAGATAATGAAGGCAGTGGTATTATTGGCCCACAATGTTCAAAGGATCATATACATGGATAAGAAAGTGCAAGAAATGTGCACTCTTCACAGCAAAGAAAGACTAGCAGCACTTCCATTGCACCCAATTTTGGTTGACCAACCATTTATGCAATGGGGATTGGACTTCGTCGGGGTCATCAATCCAAACTCAAGCCAAGGCCACAAGTGGATTCTCACGGCAACGGACTATTTCACCAAGTGGACCGGCAAAGAGCGCTCAAAGAGGCAAATGAGTCTAATATACTAGAATTTTATGAAGGAATAGTGACCAGGTTCGGTGTGCTAGCCACTATCATATCAGATAATGCATTGGCATTTATAGGTTCCAAGATTACAGAATGGGTTATCAAGAATGGAATCTATTTGAGCACCTCTTCAAATTATTACCCACAGGGTAATGGACAGGCAGAGTCCACGAACAAAAATTTGCTAAGAATCATCAGGAGGACTCTGGATGAAAATCAAAGAACATGGCATACCAAGCTAAAATCAGCATTATGGGCTGACAGAATAACACCAAAGAGGTCTACAGGTAATTCCCCTTACAAGTTGGTCTATGGAAAAGAGGCAGTATTGCCTATATCATTAGAACTGCCTGCATTGGAGTTCATGAAGCAGTTGGAGTTAGCTGAGTTCAAACCAATGGAGGCTAGGTATGCAGAGTTGATGGAATTGGAAGAAATTAGAGAACATGCAGTTCAAACAATTGAGAAAGATCAGGCCTTAGTAAAAAGATGGTTTGATAAGAAAGCAAGAGCAAGGACCTTCCAGGAAGGGGACCTAGTTCTGAAATGGGATGCAGATCGGGAAAACCAGGAAGGCATTCCAAGTTTGATGCCATTTGGAGTGGCCCCTACATGGTCACGGGATGTAAGAATAGCAATGCCTTCCAATTGTCTACTTTGGATGGAGGAGAACTCCCGATTCCGGTTAACGGAATCTATCTTAAACATTGCTACTAAAAGGAAAAGGTTCACCCTTGTAAATATTAGCCTAGATTTAAATTCCTCTAAGTGCGTATGCACATTGTCTTGTTGTAGTTAGGTTTTTGTTTCCCTAAGTGCTCCGGCACAGGTTTTGTTGCTCTCAGGTTGATTTCTACAGTTCAGAATGCTGTCAGAGAAGAAGTTGCGGTATCGTGTCGGATCGATATCGGTTGGTTTCGTGTTATTGCTTATGACTCCATGCCCAATGGATTGCTAAAAGGCCACTGATCTTCTACCTAGCAGCAGTGTAATCCCATCCCTTTGAGTCACTAAATTGTTGTATATATCTTCCCCAGGTAGATATAGACAAGCAAAAGATTATAGAAATCAAAGAAGCTCAAATCCCGACATGTATGCGCCTGCTTGCGCACAAAAATGGTGCATGGAAATGAGTGTCGACAGAAATGCAATGTATGCGCCATGGCAGCAAGTTTAAAATGGCGCATAGAAATGAGTGTCGACAATGAAATGTATGCGCCCTTGGCGCACAGAAGTGGCGCACAGAAATGAGTGTCGACAATGAAATGTATGCGCCCTTGGCGCACAGAAGTGGCGCACAGAAATGAGTGTCGACAATGAAATGTATGCACCCTTGGCGCATAGAAATGGCGCATGGAAATGAGTGTCGAATGGCGCATGGAAATGAATGTCGACATGAAATGAGTGTCGATAGGCAATGTATGCCCTTGGCACACAGGCGCATGGAAATGAGTGTCGACAGAGGGCAATGTATGCGCCCTTGGCGCATAGAAATGAGTGTCGACAGGGCAATGTATGCACCCTTGCGCATACGAAATGGCGCATGGAAATGAGTGTCGACAGGGCAATGTATGCACCTCGCGCATAGAAATGGCGATAGAAATGAGTGTCGAAGGGGAATGTATGCACCCTTGGCGCGCATGGAAATGAGTGTCGACAGGAAATGTATGCGCCCTTGGCGCACGTAAGAGGATGTCGACACACACAGGGATGCGCCAAGGTGCACCTTCAGGAGGCGCAACATTTTGAGCGCTGACAGGAAGTAGCCACCCTGGCGCAGATATTCAGATGGCCATAACTTTTGACTGAGAGCTCGGATTCATGCAAGGTTGGACTTTTCGAAAGCTTACAAGGTCCTCTCTATCCAACTACGACTAGATATCTTTAATTGGGTGAGAAAAAATTCTTAAAAATGCAAAATACAGTTCGCCACTTTTGGGTTCGCTGGGGTTCTCACCTACCATCATAATGAGATGAGTTAAGTGCATTCTGGAGGTGGTTGGGGCAGATTTCAATTCCTCTCTCTTTTCTCTCTCATTCTTCCTATAAATTGTAAGGAGGGGCTTCTTTCTAAAGGTTGGACATTCTTGTTTTGGCCTCTCCCTTCTTCTCTTTGGCAGGTGGAGTTGTGGAGCTCAAACCTCCCATTTGAAACTGTAATGCAACCTTTGCCTATTGGCATTTTTGCAGTGTATTGTATCAAACCTTCGGAGAAAATAAATGCATGTCTGTGGATGTTTCTCAACCCTCTATGTGTTTCATTTTGTATCCTCCTGATCTTTCACTACGAATATGTTTATCCATGCATGATATTGCATTGCATTTCTATGGTTTGTGTTTATTGGCAAAACATATGTTCTTCATTCCTCGGTGCATCACCTCTGTTAGTTTAGGGTTGTTATTTCATGCATTTTCTTACCCTGTCTCCTTGGCAAGTTAGATTAGGTTTTTGAGTAAATCCTCTGCATTTCTACGTGTGCATCTGAACAGAGGAATAGGAACCGGCCTTCATCCGGAGAGCTTTTCCGATTTCGCAAGGTCCCACACTTGGGAAAAGCTCCATGTTGTGCAATCGCACTGAGATTCTCAACCCATCATGTTGCAGAGTCCCATGGGTGCTATGATTCGCCATCAACAGGAACCATTAGAAGAGAGCCAATAACCATAGCATGGCACCTTGATTCTATCGCATGCCATCAGACCATGCAAAAGATGTCATACTTCATTAAATTTTGATGGTTGGGGTGGTTGGTCATCCGGTTCAAGAACAAGTGTATCTTTGAGACCTTTCGTGGAAGTTTGATGTTTTGATGATTTCCCACATGTTACTTTGACTTTCCATGTTTCTTGAATGATGAGTGAAACCTTCTTTTCTTGATAGTTTTTATTGTTTCTACACTTCGTCATTAAATGTTCCTTCATTTCCGTAGAGGTCATTATTTCTTCATTTTCATGTAGCACCATACTTGCAGCTATTTTCCTTTGTTATGCGGCATTGACAACCCATGGATCACTATGATTTGGGAAACTCATGGAACACTAGGATATTGTTTCACAATTTCTGACCTTATCCATTTCAAATTTACATTTTCTTACCACGCGGGTATTCAAACTTTATGCACTGCAAATTCTAACTTGGATGCTTTATATTTGGTTGCATGGGATTGACAAACTCTTTAGAGTTCTATGTTTTCCAAATTTTGTGACACTATTTTTCTATGTTGCAAAGAGATAACTACTTTCTAACTTCCCTCACTCCACAAATTCTTTCCATAGCCGATTTCTAATTTCCACACGAGTTAGTGATCCCGCGATGCTCTAACATTCCATTAATTGATCTCCATAGCCCTAAGCACTCACTTCTTTGTTTCACGTATTGGGAGAACCTGCAAAACACTATATTTTCAATCTCCGCAGAGACCCGACTTAGTGTCCCATGGAATTTCCTAAGAAAAATGTGGCTAAGTCCATTTTTGATAAGTTGTTTAAAATTACATGGAGTGTAATTTTAGACAACTACTTCATCCCAGTACAAATCCTTGTGTGCAAATGAAAAATTCATATTTATTCCCTCTTATGTTGTGTATAAAATATGCATATGTATCTCTTTCTTCCTTAGCTCTATAAGGTATATAAACAAGTTCCTACTAGATAATAAATTCCTACATTAGACTTGTATATATATGAGTTCTTACTTTGAATTTTGGACCTTAATGGTGAGAAAGGCTAACCCAAAAGATATAATTTGAAAGATAAAAGAGTGAAAACCAAAAAGAGAAAACAACTGAAAAGTAAGAGGAGTCAAGACCATATAGATAGGTCAGGACAATATGTACAATTTTGATTTTATTGTATGCGATTTTGGATAAGGATTAGGTATAACAAAATAGTAAAAGGGAACTACCATATATCTCTATAATGTAGCTTAAAATCAAATAAAAAAGGTGAAACTGTAAGAGATAAGTTTAATTCAAGCCATAAATATAAATACAACAAAATATTAATGCCACGAAGACCTTAGTTCATTGTTTAAAACTCATGTATACAAAAAAATATAATAAAAGCATGATGTAATAATTTATACAGTGAGGGACACAAAGTTGTTCATGATGTTACTTGTACATCAATCCATTTCTCTATTATATATCATGTATGTGTTGTTGGATTCACCAAATCCATTTAAAACATGGTGCCCTTTTCATATTTTTCTTTACATCGATAAATACTTCCTATAATGTAATAGGGAATGTCATGTCAATGGAGGCTAGTGGATAAATTTGAAAATGAATCTAAAAATGGTTGTCTTTAAGCTACATAGAGGTAATTATTATAGTTATGTTGGATGTATGGTAAACTAACATTACATATTGTTGGCATGTAAAATGTTCCCGCATTTTACTTGACAACCCTATTGAAATTTTTATCTCTTTCGGTCAAATTTGTCAAAATTGCCTCTTTCAAAAGGTCAAATTTTGGTAAAGGTTAAAGGAACTCCGGGTTGTTTTGGGATCTCAAATCCTATTCATTGGAAATATCACAGAGTACACTACATGATGGAATATATAAGACAAGGTTTGGGGAGCATAAAAAGAAGAATCCTTCCTACACTTTTAGGAGCACGGAGGCATTTCTCGTAAAGGAATTTACACCAAAGGTTTTAGGAACCTTGAGAAGAGTTGGGATCCAAAAAAAGGTAAATTGGAAGCAAATTGAACCCCTTCATGACCCAAGTGATGGATTGGTTCATATTTTTACAAACTCCTCTTATTTTTTAGATTAGATAACTATTTGGTTTATGGGGGAACCAAAAAACCCATAGTACATATATAACAAAAGAAAAACCAGGTGAGAGATCAGCCCAACAACGGACAAGGACTCAAAACAAGACAAACTATCTTGACCAAACCAAGAGCTCGGCAAGGGTGAGGCCTATAAGCCTCTCGGACAAACTATCTTGACCCAACAAACTCCTGTTGTAACTCATCACACTGGAATGCCTTCCTAGAAAAAATGGAGTTATGAGAAATAATTCATGAATAACTCATTTTAAGAGTTTCTAAATGTTTTCATTATATTTTTTGGCCCATTTCCATGATAAATCATAAATTTTATGACCAAAAATGGTTAATTTTGGACCCCAGGTGAAAAGGACACTTTGTGTCCCATTTTTGCTTTGTAAGGATGATTTCATCATGTGCACCTAGGCACACTTTGGGAGATTGGTAGTCGTTTGGGGAAGAATTGTACCTTTCTCTCTTCACTTTACATCCTCACTTGCAAAATCATGCTCGCCTCCTTGGTTGGTCAATCAAAATACAACCAAAAACATGAAGGACAAGGCAAAATTAGATTAAAATTACATATGGGTCCCACAAACCTCGCCTAGGCGCATATTGAGAACCTATTTACACCTAGGCACACTTTGGAGGTGTAATTACACCCCAAAAGTGCAACCCATGCTGGTGGAGGTACATTCTTGGCATGTGTTTTGCAAAATGGGTGGAAAATTCACTTTGCATTTGCAAAGTGCATTCTCCACCACCAAATACACTTGTCTTTCAAAATTCCACTTCCCTCCAAAAGCAAAAAGACATGAAAACATAAATTTCAGCCATGAAACCATTTTTCAAGCTGGTTTTTTCACCTTCCATGCTCCTCAAAACCATTGTTGTGCCCTAGGTCCTCCAAAAGTTGTTTTTCTCATAACTTGTGATTCCATGGTCAAAACCCTTCCAAATTTTAACCACATAACCCTCTTGAAAACACCATTCCATTGATCCTAATATCATGGAATATGATTTGGTATTTTATTTTCTATAATCACATGAAATATTCAGTTTTATAAGCCTTTTTCCTAAACAACCAAAATTTGTGTTGAGGATTGCTCAAAATATACATGAAGGAAATTTTGAGTTGTTAAACATGTGTTGTGATGAAGGATTTCTCGAGTTGTGAATAAAACCACTATCCACCTCAAAACCACTCAAGAACTCCATATACACTGAAAATTGTTTTGGATTTTTCTCCCAAACCCCGTGAGAGAACTTCACCAAATTCAGAGCATCGATTATCCTTCCCAATACCTTCCTAAAGAATCAAAAACCACTCTATTTGGATGAGAATTTATTCCAAAATGGACTGAAATTTTGTACCTCCTCCATTAAAGTTATTTTTCAAGCTTTCCATTTACCAAAAATTGTTTTTTCATTCCCCATTGATTGATGAAGGATTGGCACCAAATTTGGAGCATTTCATTGTCATGAGAATATATTTTAGAAAAATCAAGTCACATCCAATTTGGATTTAATTTTATATCATTTTTTCTAAACTATAAATTTAGTTGCATGTATAATTAAAATCCATTTAAATTTTCAAAACTACCTCGAATCAAATTTCACTTACACCATTGCATTCCACCAACATTTTAAGGCCACTGAAACCATAAAATCACACAATGAAGTTCCAATACTCCCGATATGAGCCCATTTCGGTTCTAGTGTCTCGAGTACCCAAAAATTAGAGACAACAACATGGATCATAAGCAATTCAATGATATGAGGCAAAGGATGGAGGAAGGAACTCACACTATCATGGTGGCAAAATATTCCACGGTGGACTTTACTTGAGCCACCAGGGTTTCCCTTAGCCACTCAATAAACCAAATTTATTCTCTCTTGTGCCAAGTATTATGAAGTTGAAATCAAAACCATTACTAATAATGATGGCTCAATCATCACCATATTATCCCATGAAGAAATCTTAAGATGCGTCATGTATTTTGAGAACTAAAGTAAAGAGGATGCATTGACCGAGTGGGAAAGGAAGGAGTCATGTTTGCAAGGAATGAAAATTGGAAACTAGAAGAATATGTCACACATTATTTCTCACCTCCCAAATTCTCTTTCTCAGTTTGAGTTCATTAAAGAGATATTTGATTGCATTTTTCTCCTCATCCAACTCATGGGAGAACCATCCACCAAGTATTTCCACCCATAGATGTCACAGTTCATGCTAATAGCCATTGAGGGATCAGAGAAAATAGATTGGAATCATATTATCATTGGTTATTTGTATTCTCATTTGATCAACCTCGAAAGGACAAAGAAATTCACCATGGATTTATTTTTGGTATAAGTTGTTATAGTACTACATAAGTGGTATGGGCTTAATTTGGGTAGAAATATCCCAAAAGGTTCACCGTGTATCAATTCTACCCTCAATTCACATTGAGGGAGTATAAGAGACACTATGCCAGGGTGAATTATGTCTTCATAATGTACCTGATCAAGAAAATGGAGGGTGACACCAATCATCAGTTCTCAATGGAAGCTTGCATGTTGATAAGAAAATATGGGAGCTATTTCTCACAATTCAATACCTTCTCCTACATTCGTGTTGGAGGGTTTGACAAATCCCCACTTTGAGACTCTCAAGATATATGAGAAAAAAATTGGTTCTCATTGAGCTATGTAGGAAACTATCCAAAGTGCACATCAAATGTTGTGATTAAAAAAGAAAGGAGTGGCGTTCCCAATTCAACTAGGAATTTACTCTTGCATAAAATCAATAGATGTGAGCAATATTGAAGCTTCCTAAGATCCTTCAATGTGTACTCCTATTCATCCAAAAGGTCTTTTGATAGCAAGAAAAATACATGGGGAAGAACACAAGTATCTTGTCATGTTTCATCATCCTAATTTGGAATATTATTTGGAAGATTGTGCAAATGAGACAGAGGTCACAAAAACACAATTCTCAAGGTTTACAATGCAATAGATGAAGGAATTCGGAATGGAGAGGGTCACTTTGGACATTGAAGATGATGATAGTGATCTATTCAAGTTTGAATACTTGTATTCCATTCATTTCAAGCACATCTATCCCATTTATTGATCGATGGTAGAGCCCATGGACATCTTGAATCACAATACAACATTACGTCAGAGGTCAAAACAATGATCTCTCAAAAGGATTCATGAGAAGATTTGTAATCCTTCATCATCTTATAGGAAATCAAATAAATTGGGAAGAAAGGTATATGTAAAGGAATTCTTAGGTCCAAGGAGTGAGGAAACCTCTCAAGCTAGTAAATTTATTCCATGAACATCTCCAAAGTCTTCGGATGAGCCCCATAAGAAGTTGTCATTCAAAAGAATTGACTCAAGTTCCATCAATCCTAGGGAGTTCATTACTTATCCTATAAGAAATAATTATAAGTCTCTCGGATTTTTCTACGCACTCATCTCAAAGTTCCATCATGTTTCTAAACAAAATCACAAGAGAAATGATCATATGTGTTCTCGTGTGGAAAGTCAAGCGATAGTATCGGTCTCTCCTGCGGGTAGCCTAGTACTACTAAAGCCTCGTCCTCTTCTCTTGGTCATGCGTTCTTGTGGGTACAAGACATCATCAATGATCATCAATGTACTGTAATCAAAGTCTAATGGTTGAAATATCTCCAAAACTTTGGAAGCTCGCTCATAATCCATGAAACCCAAGATTACTTCTCGACTCATGGTGATGCTTTGAGGTCTCAATTCATTGAGTTCATTCTCCCAAGAGTGGATAAGGATGAAGTTGAGATGAGGATAAATGACTATGAAATGACTCAATACCCTCTTGGAGAATTAGGTCTTGAGGGATACATTCATAATTTTGAGAAAATTACTGCCAAGCTTATTGTACAAACAAGGGAAAGTGAAGCAACCAAGGAACAATTGCATATCCAAAAGAATACTTTTACTTCATATGTTCAAACCTTTTTGGACTTAGATTTTCCTCCTCTTGCCCCCTCTGAGTCAATTACTCCTCTAAGTAAGATTAACCCTCATGCAGTTCAAGAATTTAAAAGAGATGGAAAAGCATGGAAGATGACTAAATAGTTAATTGATTCTATCATACACAAAGGTTATGAACTTCTCCCAGAGATGATTAGGATATTCATGATCACATCCTTTTCAAATGAGAAAGTGAATGATGTTCTCTCCACATTTAGAAAAGAGGTTAATCAATTGAATAATATTCTACCAGTCATTCGTGAGATGAGCACTGCATATTTGAGGTCATTTTTGGAAAAGAAGGTGTTCATGAGTTCAGAGAACAATTGTTCATGCATGTGGATAAGGAAAATTGAATGGAATATGAGATACCTCATTGAGACTACTAATTATTTTCCACATCACCAAAATCAAGGGCCATAAATCAAGGAAGAACTTAAAGATCACTTTGAGTAAGATAAAGTGTCCTACATTTGCATGTTAAGTTAACATTGCTTGATGAGATATGAGAGAACAATAGAAACATTCTAAGAGGTGAGATATCTAATCCTCGATCCTATGGAGATGAGCTCACGTAAATTCTTTCTCAAATCATATCAACCATTTTATATGCGGCTCGAGAAGATTCAGGGTGTCTCGCGCATTTGAAGATAATCCAAGGCATATCTAATCACTAGTTAGAAATCATCACCAAAACTATCGTCCCCACAGAATTAAGTTTCATAAGCCTTTTCAAGTACAATGCAATAATGAAAATCCAAAAATCTTTGTTTCATTGTATCAAAGGATCCTCCTCTTCATGTGCTCATTCTTTCATTCATCTCTCATCCTCTCTTTCTATCTCTCTTATTTTAACATGTAACAAGTAGCTTTCCCAAAACAACTTAAGTGTGTTCTAATTCTTCATTGGGAAAACTACTTTTCTAAAACTAACTTAAGTCACTTCTTTTCCACTTTTGTAAAAGCACTTTTCTTGAAATAAGGAAAAGTGTCTTATTCTGGAAAAGAAGGTGAACAATCATACAGGAATGTGAGGAGTCACAAGCCTTTGGGCTATATATTGAGGCTCTCTCTTCATTATAAAGGACTTGCTTTTTCTCATCCCTTAGCATATTGTGCTCTTCTACTCCTCCCTAGTATTTTATTCCATTTTCTCAAATTTGGACTTGGCCAAATGTATTGCAACTTTTTGTAAGGAATGTAAGGTAATGGATTTTTAGCTATGGAATGAAAATTGCCAATTAAACTTTTTGTTAATTATTATTATTGTTTCATGATTCTTGTATAGTTGTGTATATTTGTTTGTTTCTTCCAATTGAATTAGATACAATCGGGGAAAAATTTAGTGGCGAATATTCATTAATTCACGAATATTCTAGTTTTTGAAATTTGAAATTGTAGAATTTTTTAGGGTATGAATTACGACCATGTCGCCAATTTTTTTATGGTATGAGTTAATTATAGGGGTAGTTCATCATTCTGTGAAATACAAATTTTCAAAATTATCCTTAATACTGCTCGTTCGGTAGCATTTTTAATGCTACTCGCCAATAAATTTTTATGCTCTTGAACTGGATAGCATATAGTATGTTTAACAGGCCGGTGGCATAAAAAATGCTACCAGTCGGTAGCATATAAAAAAATATACTATCTGGTAGCATTTAATAGTGATGTTGTGATGTCTTCATATTCGCCATTCGCATGAAATGACAATTTTCACGGATTTTCCAACCAATTTCTATGATTTTTTTCGGGAGGATCTTAAAATTTTCCTGGATATAATTTTGGGTTATCATTAATGGAATATGTTATACTACCATTAACATAAATTCCTCACCCTCTTTTCTCATTATTTACCTCATAGTTTTCTCTTCTCTATCTCACCTATTTTTCCCTCTCCAACCCTAGGTTGCAGTCATAATAAGGGTGTTTATGCACTTTACACAATAAAGAATGATATCTTACCGGCCATTCAAAAGATGAGCACTACAGATCTGAGGTCATTGTTTGAAAAGAAGGAGTTCATGATTTCATAAGAAAAATGTTCACGCACATGGATAATGACAATTGAATCGAAGATGAGAGCCCTCATTGAGGCTACTGAATATTTTCCACATCACCAAAATCAAGGGCGAGAAATCAAGGAATAAATTAATGATCACTTGAGTAAGATGAGGTGTCCTACATTGAATTCTAATTCAGTGTCACTTGATGAGCTTTGAGAGAACTTCAAAAACATTGTAAGAGGTGAGCTATCTGATCCTCGATCCTACAGAGATGAGCTCATGGATGCACTTTCTCAAATCATATCATCCGATTCAAATGTGGCTCAAAATATTATAAGGTTTCTCAAGCATTGCAAGATAATCCAAGGCGCAACTGATCACTGGTTGGACATCATCACCAATACTACCGTCCCTCCTGTGGGAATTAAGTTTCAAAATTGGTGTTCAAGTCTGTCTCTCTCTCTCTCTCTCTCTCTCTCTCTCTCTCTCTCTCTCTCTCTCTCTCTCTCTCTCTCTCTCTCTCTCTCTCTCTCTCTCTCTCTCTCTCTCTCTCTCTCTCTCTCTCTCTCTCTCTCTCTCTCTCTCTCTCTCTCTCTCTCTCTCTCTCTCTCTCTCTCTCTCTCTCTCTCTCTCTCTCTCTCTCTCTCTCTCTCTCTCTCTCTCTCTCTCTCTCTCTCTCTCTCTCTCTCTCTCTCTCTCTCTCTCTCTCTCTCTCTCTCTCTCTCTCTCTCTCTCTCTCTCTCTCTCTCTCTCTCTCTCTCTCTCTCTCTCTCTCTCTCTCTCTCTCTCTCTCTCTCTCTCTCTCTCTCTCTCTCTCTCTCTCTCTCTCTCTCTCTCTCTCTCTCTCTCTCTCTCTCTCTCTCTCTCTCTCTCTCTCTCTCTCTCTCTCTCTCTCTCTCTCTCTCTCTCTCTCTCTCTCTCTCTCTCTCTCTCTCTCTCTCTCTCTCTCTCTCTCTCTCTCTCTCTCTCTCTCTCTCTCTCTCTCTCTCTCTCTCTCTCTCTCTCTCTCTCTCTCTCTCTCTCTCTCTCTCTCTCTCTCTCTCTCTCTCTCTCTCTCTCTCTCTCTCTCTCTCTCTCTCTCTCTCTCTCTCTCTCTCTCTCTCTCTCTCTCTCTCTCTCTCTCTCTCTCTCTCTCTCTCTCTCTCTCTCTCTCTCTCTCTCTCTCTCTCTCTCTCTCTCTCTCTCTCTCTCTCTCTCTCTCTCTCTCTCTCTCTCTCTCTCTCTCTCTCTCTCTCTCTCTCTCTCTCTCTCTCTCTCTCTCTCTCTCTCTCTCTCTCTCTCTCTCTCTCTCTCTCTCTCTCTCTCTCTCTCTCTCTCTCTCTCTCTCTCTCTCTCTCTCTCTCTCTCTCTCTCTCTCTCTCTCTCTCTCTCTCTCTCTCTCTCTCTCTCTCTCTCTCTCTCTCTCTCTCTCTCTCTCTCTCTCTCTCTCTCTCTCTCTCTCTCTCTCTCTCTCTCTCTCTCTCTCTCTCTCTCTCTCTCTCTCTCTCTCTCTCTCTCTCTCTCTCTCTCTCTCTCTCTCTCTCTCTCTCTCTCTCTCTCTCTCTCTCTCTCTCTCTCTCTCTCTCTCTCTCTCTCTCTCTCTCTCTCTCTCTCTCTCTCTCTCTCTCTCTCTCTCTCTCATGTAACAAGAAACTTTCCCCAAAAGTAACTTTAGTATGTTCTAATTCTTCGTTGGGAAAAGAACGTTTTCTAAAAGTAATTTAAGTCACTTATTTTCCACTTTTGTAAAATTACTTTTCTTAAAATAAGGAAAAGTGTCTTATTTTGGAAAAGAAGGTGAACAGTCATGCAGGAATGTGAGGAGTCACAAGCCTTTGGGCTATATATTGAGGCTCTCTCTTCATTATAAAGGATCATGTTTTTCTCCTCCCATAGGATATTGTATTCTTCTACTCCTCTCTAGTATTTTCCTCTATTTTTCTCAAATTTGTACTCAGATTAAAAGTACAAACAAATTGTAAGGAATGAAAAGCTTTGGATTTTTAGCCATGGAATGAAAATTTCCATTTAAACTGTGTTAATTGTTATTATTGTTTCATGATTCTTGCATAGTTGTGTATGTTTGCCTGATTCTTCCAATTGAACTAGATACAATTTTGGGTTATTGGTTAGTGGAATTTATTATACTAACATTGACATAACTCCCTCACGGTTTTCTTTTCTCTATCTCACTTATTCTACCCTCTCTAACCAATTGTTATAGTCACATGAAGAATATTGGTTGATTGAAGAGAGAGGAAAAGAAAAGAGATTTTCCCGCTATTTGATGATACTTGTGTAGACAAATGTGGCTTATTTCTATGAGGGAATCCATCACAAAGTGAGGTAAAGGAGCTAGTATGACTATATATTTATCTATTAGAGTTGGAGAATCCTCTACCACCTAATAATGTGTTATGTGTTACACTATTTTATTAGTTAGTGTATCTTTAATAGGAGAACGTTAGGCTATTGGACAAGTATGCTATTTTTTAGGGGTGTGTGAGAGAGCCGAGTGGCAGTGCATTCATGCTCTCAAGCCAAGTTAAGTTGGTTTGCACGTAGGTCTCTTCCTATAGATAGATGTGCATGTATACATTCATCATTTGTGTTCACATTTTGTACTAGATCGCAATGTATAAACCCCTTATTTTGACATATGAGATATGGTCTATTAGTTTTTTTTAATAGGTAAAAGAAGGGTTTTTCTAGGGACCTTACCTTGTTACATCAAAGGATATAAAATCCATATGTATCCATTAACATTACAAGGAAAAAAACAAGACCAAAAATCAAAACAACTGGTGTTAACATCCCAGAACCAACCCAAAACCAAATAAAGAATAGTCCAAGTGTGGCCCAAAACCGGATTAAAACTAGACAAAAATCATACTAGTACAGAGTTCATTTCTAATTGAACATTTGAGTAGAGAGCTCAATAAGGTCCTTAATGTACTGGTCTTTTCTTTGTTTTTGTTTTCCTATCAATCTCCCTAATGATGGCCTTGATGTCCTTATTCTTCAGATCTTTCACAATGGAATTTAGGAGGCCAGTTTGAAGGAGAAAACCATCAGCCAAGATGTTACATTTGCTCTCAACTTTCTCCAACTTTCCTTCCATCTCAGTCCAAGTTTGATTATCCTTGTCAGCCTTGGTGTTTATGAGATTGTTAATATTTCCCTTCAAAGCTTTAATATCTTTCTTGATCCATTTTAAAACATCCTTCTGTAGTCCAACTTAGTATGCATAAATTCATTACTATCCTTCTCATTTTTCTTACCCAGGCTAAGTAAACACCTAATAACCATGTCACCCTCCAAACCTTGTTGAGAATTATCCTAATTTGAACTAGGGCCTTCAATAATTTTACCCTTATTAGAGGTTCTTCTAAACACTCTAATAGATCTAATGTCATCTCCATGTCTCTTGTTGTTTTTTGGGGCGAAGTGGAAAGTAGAGAAGGGGAGTGGTTTTGACTGGGGATTTAACACTTGAAATCTAGAATTTGGTTCAGAATTGCACAACAAAAATAATATAATATAACATTTATGTATTTCATATGGAGAGACTACACAAATAAATAGGTGAATACACTCCTATAAACTAGGAGATAGTTACAACAATACACCCAAACTAACTCTCACAACAAATTATCTACGTGAGTTGTTATAACTCACAAAACTAACTTACTAACTTAACTTTTTCCACACACGATTACCATAGAGCACTAATAATTTCCTAACATTCCCCCTTAGTGCGAACATGGGGAAAACATATCTTTGTACTTGCACCTTCTTTCATGATTAGGTGATTTTTACTGCAGGATGATCACAAACCCATTGTTTGGTTTTCAAATGATTAACCACGAATCAAAAATGATGGTTTTCAATTAGAGTACCACAAACCAAAAATGAATGTTTTCAAGTGGTTTACCTACAACCACATCATGATGTGTCAAGTACTATTTTTAGCTCTCATCACATTTCACCGCAAGGAATAACAAAGGAAAAATTTCTCACACAAAATGAAAACTAGAAATGGAACATTGGATCACATTCCCCCCTTAATGTAAAATTTCCATTTATTCAAACAGGAACACTACAAATTGGTACATCAAACTAACACTTTGAAAAACATAGTGGAAAGCACACTGCACAAATCAAAGCAAAGCAAGCAAACACACGTCACCAAACCTTTATGCAACCCCATCGTTGGCGACTAACGAGAGGTCATTGATTGACCTCCAACCTCTGTTTGCCTCCGTCCTCCGATATCCTACTTAGAACAAAATATCGTTAGAAATATAGCCACATTCTTCGTTCATGGGTTCTTCTTCACTATTTGATTCTTCTTCTATGGTTATATTGGCTTCATTTGCTTGCAAGTTTCCATTTAGCATATTTTTAGCTCGAATTCTACAATATGAAGATGTATGTTCCTTTTTCTTGCAATAGAAACATTCCATTTCCTCTTTGTTTTTAGATAAATTTTTGTGTTTCTTTTTCACGTACATTGCAGTTTCCTCTTCGACATCTTCTTTGGTCCTTTTTTTCTTCGATAAAGGGCTAATATCATATCTTCCAAAGAGTTGGAACGCATCTAACCAAGTGTGAAAACAACATGACTTTGTATTTGGGAGGAAAATTATTCAAAGAAAATAGCTTTTGCATCCTCATCTTCTATTGGAGCCTTGACTTCTACCAAATTGGTTGTCGGAGGAGAGACCTTAAATCATAATATGATTGGACATTGTAGCTCCTTCACCCATTTTTAACTTAAACAACCGCAATTTGAGAGAAAAAAATTCGTTGATCGCTTTAGCACCAAAGGTTTTGTTCAGGTTTTCCCACATTTCATGAGATGATTTCTCGAGATCAACATAATGTAGCTCAGAATCTAAAAGAGCTAAACCAATAATGGCTTTGGCTTTATCATCCCTCGTTTCCCATTCTGCTTCTTTAGTTGGATCCGATGGTTTTTTTCTTGCCCATTTACAATCCTCCACAAATTCTTGTTCATCAACTGCATTTGAATTTTCACTTTCCAAGTGTGGAAATTGAGACCAGTGAATTTTTCTAATGGTACTTCCATTGTTAAATACCAATAACCAGGACATCGGTTTCCACTGAGAATGCGTCCTTTTTAACAAACTCAACCTATGACAACTTTGACAATATATATATATATATATATATATATATACTCTTCACAACATTAACCTAAGAAAAAGAGAGACTCACATAATGAAATTTGAAGGAATGACCGACTTACATTTGCACAAATGGAATGCAAATTGGGATATGGTGCGTGGAGGCTTACATGAAAACACAACCACGAGTTGTTGAGTTGTCACCAATTTGCGTTCCCAGGACACCAAAATCCGTGCAGAATGAAAATGAATTTGACAGCACTCAGAAATACTGACCAGTAAGATGTATTTGAATCGCCTGAATTAATATGAAAACAATGACCATGAATCCCGCAAAGAGGAAGGGTCCCAGAAAACTGAAATCATGGCCTTTTTCTTGCAGCCCAGAATGTGTATGTCATCAGACTTTTTAATATTACTACTTGCCGCGACTCTTTTACGGTGGATTGTAGGAAACAGAAAACGTAAACATTAATAGGTCGACATTTTGATCTGAAGCAAACTGGTGCATACACAAATTGGATCAATCTATGTTACAATGATTCTAGCACCAGCAGCTTTCATGGTTGCAACACATCCCTTTCCAACATCTCCATATCCACTGACAATAGCAACCTTGCCAACAATCATCACATCAGTGGCTCTCAACACACCATCAGACAAAAAGTAGCAATTAAATAAAGGATTGAAGCTTACAAAACAACTCATATCATAAACGGCGTTGGAAAAAGTTAATAACTAGATTTGTTGTGAGCTATGTTCAATTTAAGCGTATAATACTTCCTTTATGGATCTCAAATGGTAGGACCCTCGCATTGATCCATGTGACACATGAATCCTCTGATAGAAAGGACTGTCGGCAACTGCAGATAGGAAAAAGTTAAAGATATCAATTACAGAGGCCTGCGGATACATCACAAGACTCAAATCTTCAATGTACAATAGAAAACAATCCAGAGCCCATGAGCGAGGCAACCAACTTTGATACCAAATCTAGAATTTGGTTCAGAATTCCATAGCAGAAATAGTATAATATAACATTTGTGTATTTCATATCGAAAGACTACACAAATAAATAGGTGAATACACTTCTATAAACTAGGAGATAGTTACAACAATACGCCCAAACTAACTCTAACAAAAATATCTCGTGAGTTGTTATAACTCAAGAAACTAACTTACTAACTTAATTTTTTCCACACACAATTACCATAGAGCACTAGTAATTTCCTAACATAAAATGCAAGTAAATGAGTAAGATAACAACTTGGTGCACGGATAGGCCTTTTACCCACTTGGACCTCCTTAATGGAACTTTCAAGAGACATTAGTTTGTGTTATTTTTTTATTGTTATACATATGTTTTAAAGTCTTACATTTACTATATATTATGTATGATGCGATCGATACTTGATGAAAATATTTTTAATTGTAAATTCATAATGACTAGTACTTAATAGTTGATGATGATTAATTGCTTGAATGTTTTGTAATGTGTTTGTAATTTGTTACTTAGATAGAGTGTCTTGTTATCATCTTTGAATCATCCAATGATGCATGTGACTTCTTAATCGTCACATATATCAACATAGCATGAATAGTTTCTATTTGATGTGGCTTTTGATTTATTTAGTTGTGGGTACTCAAGATAAGTATAAGTCTAATTTGATACACTCGTATATAATGGTAGATCATTGTATAATTGGCCTCTCTGTGATCACTTTCTGATTTTGCACCAAGCCACTTGTGTAGTTATTGTATCATATGTAACAATGTTTAGCTCTTGATTATGGAAGCATCAATTTCTTTCTTTTCCTTAGGTGTGTAATCGTATACATGTTTTGTAATAAAAGATACAGAGAGATCATCCTTTGATATTTGGCAAGTACACGAACACATTCCAATTACATCCTTACGAATTTCAACATCTAGAATAAGTGGGTGTAGTGCACACACGTGTGTCTTTATAAATATTTTTAGTAGTCTTGTGTTTTTGTTTGTGTTGTAAATCTTATGAAGAAAGATTCATTCATAGAACTTTCCAAATTATTTTGGAGAGACATGATTGATCAAAATAGAGAAATGCAAACCCTAATAGGAAAAAGGTACTACAATGGATTCAGATATGAAATTAAAACCTTAAGGGAAATAAAATAAAACCCAAGGGATGAGACACAAAACACTAGCTTAATGTGTTCAAAAAATAAAGTGGGTTCACCAAAATATAATATGAAAATTAGGTTCTAAGTTACTTTATATTGATAACAATGTGTAACTATGAATTAGAATTATAAATACAACAAATGAGAGTAAATCAAAGATCATAAATTCATGTATTGCAATTATACAATCTTATGCAAACTCTTGAAAGTTGGACTTAGAAGTTAGGGTTAGGGTTTGGAACATATTCACCCCAATATATGTTGAAATGGTGTGACAATGATCTAGAAGTGAGTAAACAAGTTGTAAAGATTTTCGTTGAGTTATCCCGAAAATGAGAGGAGGATGAAGTTGTCAAGTCCGAAAAGTCACCCAAATGGATTTTCACTTTTGTGGATGTATTTTTCTCTATAATTATAATATGAATTATGGATTTTGTATAATCTTCAGCTTTTTCTTAGGATCAATATTTTGTATTTGGATGTCTATGATCTCGCGTTTGTAACTAATTAAAGGATTCTTCTACACCAAAACCCTAGTTTCCACCTTTTCTTGTAGAGCTAAAAGGGGATAGCACTAATTATTGAGCTTCCTAAATCCCCGCTAAGTTGAGAGTTGTCTACAAAGCAATATTCCAAAGAGGCCTCAAACCGATGTATTTCTCCCTTCTAATAGGTGTGTGAGAACATGTTATAATGAATACAATTCTACATGTCATTCCCTAAAACCCAATGCTACTAGAGGTAATGCATACGGAAGATGTGCTTCAAATTTGCAATACGAGTAATCAATTGTGCACTTAAGCGTGTAAGAAATCTTTTGATATGTAGTAACTTGTGTAGATCTTGTAATAAGTCCCCTCGTTTACAATATTTTAAGTGATGTGTTTGTATGGTGATCATACCTAAAATTTGAAAAAAATTGGTGTGCAACCAACCCAAATTCAAAAACAAATATCGACATGAAAAAAATTTGTTTTGGACAAGTTTAAGAAAAAACCAAGGGACGACAAAGTCACCATCTAGGACAAAATTGTCAACCTACTTTTTCTAGGTTGGTGACTATGTCTTGAACATAAAAGAACGATGCAGAAACTACGGCCTTTCCACACACTCACCAAGATTAGTTCATCAATTCCATCAATTCAATCTTAGTCTTGAAAAACGCACTCTTCCTCTTAAAGCTAGAAAACACCATAATCCTACTCAATTTACTTATAAGGTCAAATTGCCTTCTTCAAGACTACAAGCATGTTTTTTACTCCTTAATCAACCTATCTCAACTGCCTAATCCATTGGATTCACAAGATTTATGAGACTTGTTCAAATTTGCCTAAACATTGATTCTAGGCTTTTTAAGAACAGAAATGCTTGGAATGGTGTAGGTTAGAAATATTTTCAAGCCCTTTGAATAAAGTGGTGAGGTTTTTGAGTACCCTTTAGGGAGTTACAAGTGTGGGTAGCTTGGTTTGATCCAACTCTCAAATTTTTCCCTACGTTCTTCACAATTATCCTTCTAGGCCAATAATGCTTCTACTAGGCATGTCTCCACACAAATCTTGATATAACTTGTGCTTACAAAACCCTATTCTATGAAAAATTATCAATTTAAGTACCCATTAGGCCCAACATTCTAGGTGCAAAATTTTAGGGCTTACTCCTTTGGAATAAATTTTTGGAATCACAAATTTGAGCTTCAAAATTAGGCCACTTTGTCAATGCTACAATACCCTCTGATAAACTATCAAACTTTCCTCATGGATATGAGCTTTTATGGAAAAATTCCATTAGATTCTCAACAATATGAAGGTATAGATCATTTCTTGTGATTCTTGGCTTTTAAAACAACAATGAAGTCCTCTAAACAACTACTTTGCTATAAACTCTAGTAAACCCTTCATTATGAGCCCGAGGACACATAATCCTTCATCATTTTCCTTACAATGTTTTTCAAAGCCTCTAACCACTTCAAAAAGGAATGCATAGGTTCCCATGACCATTTTATCTTACCAGAAACCTTTACTTATTCGTGGAAGTGCATTTAGTGCTAATTCCCACGAATCCGACATTCATAGTCGTCAGGTTTTATCTCAATTCAAGGGTTATAGTACTAGGTATAAACTATAGACATACAAGGGGGTTATTAGGCTCCTCAATGCCTCCGAGAATGTGTCTCTTCTTCCCATACAAACAATATCATCTTCCAACCTCATTCTTTTCCTTGAGTCTCAACCTTTGTTCAAAGTGACTCTTGTAGTCTACAGGGTCGACCTCTCAACTTGTCTACTTTTCTTGATTCAAAAAAATTAGCATGATACATAGACAAAAATCCACACAAGATACAAATTAAGACCAATTACCAAAGATAACTACTATAAATGAATTATTTGTGTTCAACTCACCAATACCCCGTATGCATACAACACGTAAATCTTCTTAACTTCTTGAGCTTCAACATTCAAATTTTTGTGATTGATCAATAGTTTGAAAATAGTTACAAAGTGTCATAAATACCTCCTTGGATTGGATTTGGTTCATAACTGACCTATCTTGGTCATGCATAAGTTTATAAGATGGAGTTACATTACAATACGGAGCTCACCACAAGAATTGGAATTACAAACCAAAAATGACACACAAATGTGACCTCATAATCTCATGTCACATCATGATGAGTCTCTAAGACATAATGAAAACCTCTACACCTAAGGTGAAAGAAAAAATTAACTCAAGAAATTCAAATTTTTTATTAGGCCAAAATGGAGGGAAACTCCATAATTCAAATTTTGAACTTCTAAAGCCTAAAGGACACCAAGAATGACATAAAAACACCTCTAAAGACCTAAGAAAACCAAAATTTTATTACTATAAGCCTAAGCTAGCCCTGGTGATGATGCCCCTGCATCAAAGAATGACTCCAAACTAAAACCACAATGTGGGAATTCCTAGAAAACGTGTGAAAACAAAAGAATGATGACTACAGATGTTTTTAGGAACAATGGAGAAATAAATAGACTCGAACATAAGTGTTGACACACCAATTAATCCCTATTATTCGAGTTAACCAACCATATCGAGAAAATAATCTAAAATCCATGATTAAAAAGGCTTGCACCATTTTTGTGTATCCACAATATGTGATTGCATAAGTAAAACTTTCTTAGTTTTGTCTCTATGAGGTGGCATGTCAAAACATCGTCTTTGGTTAATCTATGGCTCTTAAAAACCTTTCCAATGAATCTCAAAACTTAGAAATTGACTATTTTTTTGCTAAAAATAGACATCATATTCAAAAAAATTGGTGTGTCAAACTTTGAAACTTTTGAGGTTTCGTGAACACGAGTTTAGCAAGACTAGATTTTAAAAATGAAGTGTGTAAAATTAAGTTCTTAACATTAGGTGTACAAAATAGGTTCATAAAATTAGGTGCACAAAATGAGGTTTGAACATTGTGTGTGAAAACTAGGTTCACAACATTATGCGCATAAAACTAGCGTTAGAACATTATGTGTGCAAAACTAGGTTGTTAATGTTTATACAAGGATAAATTTTACAGATATGTTTTGAAATTGAAATCTAGAAAAATTTAGCAAAAACTATTTCAAAATGAAAGGTGAAATTTATACTTTTAAATGCTTCAAAATAAACTCTTTATACCTTGAAAATAGGCACAAATTACAAAGAATTGCCTCGACATGAGCTTTTAGAGCTTCACACAAAGAGAAAAATGTTATTTCCTCCAAAATAAAATCTTGCAAAATTATTGGCTCTCCACTCTAACCGGTTTTCTCCCATATCCATTTTAATGTGAACTTGCCCTTTGCTCAAAGACAATGTCATATAATTGCACATGTTGTCATATTTGATCAAAGCATAAACAAAGTATAATGAGACAAGCACCACTTTGGGTTTAGTGGTGTTACCTATAATATTGACTTGTTTGCAAAGAGAATGATAGAGCATCAACTTACAACCGATTTCACTAATACCCACAACCCTATTTTAATTGTTCTTGAGATCATAAGAATCATTCACCTTTATAGGATCATCCTTCTTATAGATTCAAATTTATTCATAATTGATTTCATGAGATTTGAACAAAAATTTAAACTTTGGTTGATGTTTCCACCATTGCACTCACCTATAGCTCCTTCGTCGTTCTTTCACAACCCTGCAAGATCCATGATTTGTGATATAGACAATATAATTAATATTCATTAGTCACTTATTCTTCTCTATACCTTTATACTCTCTCAAAAAAAATCTTGTGTCCTTGACTACTAAAATGAGCTCCTATATTGTCCTTTGTCTAAGATTATCATCATTTACTTATAGCCCTAGTTTGGCAATAATACACCTCCCTCGATCGACTATACTCCATCTAGACTTCTTGGATTACAACCAACAAAGATAAATATCACTTATACAACCTTTAAATGCAATTATAAGGATGTCATTATAGTGTTTTCTATGCCTTGATGTCAAGATTTAAGATCAAATAACTCATGTATTTGATTATAAAGGCCTCTAACTTCTTTTCCTTAAAACATAAATTCATACAATTTTTCCTTGAAATTAATTTCACCTTCTTCAATGTATTAAAACTATGTTATTGACTATCTAGATCCGTGCTTTTACCTTGTGCACATGAGTTCTCATTTAAACAATGAATCTTCCCGATATCAAGAACATCATACAACTTTCAACCATGCAATTATATTCAAACGGTCTTAAGACTACTCGTTGTGTTGTTGATTATGTTCACCCTTCAACTAGTTTCTACACTTTTAATTCTTAACCTAGTAAGAACTTATCATATCAAGATAATTATGTGGCTTTGAATATGCATTTAATTTGTATACTCATCCATTTCAATATCTATCTATAGTTCTTGATTGTTAAGTAATATTGTTTCACATAACAATATGTTTGCATTCATAAAGGATCAATACAAACAACTTATCATATACCTGATAGAAGATTTCTCACACCTCCAAGTGATCTCTCCTATCAACCCACTTCTTTCATATGTCTTATTACAATTTTTTATTCATGCATATCTTTATAAGAACCAAACTCAACTTATTTCTCTAAGATCTTCCTTTAGATCTAGTTCATTGTTTTCACATCATTTTTTTGTTTTAGGTCAATTTTAGGTGTAGTTTCCATTAAACTCATTTTTAAACTCTACTTGATAAACTTTTCAAATACCCTTTTCCTCTAGATGGTGCTCACGAATATTTAGATTCCAATTCCTCGTAGAATTTGCACAGGTTTACTTTTTAAATATAGCAATTAGGTCTTTAAGCGATTTGTATACTCATTTTAAGACTCTCAAGTCATACCTTTAGTTATTAAACTTCTTGAAACCTTTTGCAACGTGAAGGAGGCCTCCTTTAGGTGATATCTTCCCAGATTAGCTCTTGATTCTCAAAAATAACTAAGATATGAATGTTTTACCTTAAAACCCAAAATGGGGGTTTGACAATGATCGATAAGGTAAAATTGCACTTATCTCTCGGTTTAGAACTTCAAGGCCCAATTCCTACTGGAAAAGCATTTTGGATCCTTCATGCAAGTTTCTCTTTTTGTAAGTTTGTATTAGAACTACTTCCATGCACCTATACAATAAGCTTTACCCTAAAAATGCAACACAATCAAAGGAAACAAGACAGGTTCCTACATCATTTACAAGGAATTATATGTTATCATGACAATTTATTCTTGAATACACTTCATACATTATCAATGTAATACAAATGAATAAGAAGTCTCAACAAATTTAAACCATTATTCTTGAAAATAACAAAACATTGTCTTCTATATACAGAATTTTGCCTACTAGAGGCTTATTACACTAAGAAATCTCCTGCTCCACTACAAAGACTTGCTCAAAACAACTTTTCCCATCTCCATTTATTGTAATTTCACTATCCTAATCCTAATGTGCTTGAATTCCTTCATTGTAGGACAAATGTCCAAGTTTGGGAGTGGTTGAAACAACTTTCCCAAATCTTCTCAACAACGCTTTACTTAGTCAAATTGCTTATTTAGCCTTTTCCAACGTAGTATTATCCATGTTTGTATTTTATTGATGGCCATTTGACCTCCTCAAATGATTGGAATAAATCCAAATCATACTGCAAGCTTTTAGAACCTTTGACCACATCCTTTCTATTCAAATTTTCAAATATTGTCTTTGTGGAGGGAAATTCAAACTAATACAAACTATTTAATACAAACTATTTAAAACTCTAAAAACCTCCTAAAACACCCTCACACCATGAACACACACAAACTATGATATTTACATCATGTACATAAGTTATGTCATGATGCTCCTACATCAAAGAATCTCTTTGAATAACTTATGTAAGAAAGAATTTCTCATATGATATTTAGCACAGTCACTTATTGATTATTGTGATACAAATCTTTGTCCTCTTAGGACCTTATGATGTACCTTGAGTACTAATTGAAATGTTTTGATTAATTCATGTACCAAATATAGAGTGTCAAAGATCTTGTGAAATACAGACACATGATCAAGAACAAGAAAGTATCCACACCAACTTCATATTTGAAGCAAAATCACAAATTAACAACCTAAGATTAATTTTGCTAACCCAAATCTTATCGATCCATATAGAAAAACATAAATCAACACATTAGTTGCTACTTTAAGCAAGAATATGAAATGTCTCAAGCTTAACAATGTCATTATAATGAATGGAATTTAGAAAATATAAGGCACATATCATGAATTGAAATTTAAATGGTCGTCACTCAAATGATTAAATCTTAATATTTCTATAAAACTTCATTTTACACAAAAACTAGATGCATGCCTTAAGTAGGATAATATATTGTTAAATACACCAAAGATGAAAACATTTACGCAAGGGGAATTCAACTAAAACATCATAAAAATCTCATTTCTTCACAAGTTATTATCTTGTATAAAAAATAAGGGGATATTCATCTAGGTGAGGTGTAGGTGGTGATATTCCTTCATTACATTTTGTAAAGAACTCATTCCGCGATTGTCTCGATTAAAGGATACACCGACTTATCACATCTAGAAAATGTAAAGGCCATGTAAGAAAAGAAGGTGAACACCTTGCAATGAAATGTCTAAAAGGATTGCATGAAGATGGTTAAACCTACTTATTTTTTGTTCCAGAGATTTTCTGTGAAGTCTTACAAGTGCAACATGAGGTGATCTTACATTGGTACTCAATTCAATGTTGGAGAAGATGGTGTAGACGATGTTATAAATGATGTTGCACATGATGTTGGCACTAATTGTGCAGGGGATGGTTAAGGATTTTCATTATCACGTAAAGACACTAAAGATGCACCACAACATAAATATTTCTTCAACTTCTAAAACATGTTCATCAAATTCATATACAAGTAATTAGACAATATTTTACAAAATATCATGATGTTCTTCACTTTTTAACAATAATATATTAAGATATAAATAATACTTTACATAACATAAATAAGTATAGCATTGCATTCTTTTTAAAATAGTGTAGAAATTAATGTTTCAAAAACTAATATTTACATTATTTATCATTTTCAACTACTTTTTTCCTTCAATTTCGTTGGTGTTGCTCTTCTTTTAAAATTATAGTCAATAAGACACTCTTCACCAACTTTTATATTTTCATTTGTTTCTACCATCGCATAAAACCTTAGGCTTGTCATGTTCTTTTTCATTACTACACTCTATATATTGACAATGAGGAGATGCAAAGTGCATACACCCATGGGTGTTATTGATGAAATCAACAATATTTTTAAATGCATAAGGATGCCCATAAATGTGGATTTGATCATGCATTCATTGGGTTCCATTTGGTTTTTCACACTTCTGCTCTTCCATCTTTGAATTACAACACATATTGTAAGTTGACATTCTAAATTTGTATATCACTAGAGAATTCCATTCTACGAAGGTATACATTGGGTCATAAAAAGGTAATATTGACAAACATATTGAACATTGATTATTAGATCCAATATTAATTGTTGTCAATGTGAAGAGCCCAAGACTTCATTAGGAATACTTGACTACCGAATCATATAGCTCCACTTCCAAAATGGAAATGGTTGATAAGGTGTGGGTGGGTAGTTAATGCATTCGCCACGTCCCATAATCTCTCCAATTGGGAAAATTGGATTTATATTTCTACAAAACTTTAGGCAGATGATCCAAATCATCTTTTGACTATTTCTCATAAGGTCTAATCTTAGTCTTCCCCTTATTTGCACATAATTTATAAGAAAATACTATCAACTTGTTATTCATCTATGCACAAATGAAACTTCTTTGGACCTCTTCCATCAACAAACTTTCCCTTATCTTTTATCGTTGTCATAGTATCTTTATAATTGATGGTTGTCATACTATTTACATACTCATATGTTGATGATAATGGTGGGGAAGAGCAAATTGAATTTCCAGAGCTTAATATAGCTATAACAAGCAATGTAATTTCAATAGTTTGTGTGCGTGCATGCGTGTGTGTGCGTGCCAGCAAGCGCATGTGTATACATGTGTGTGCGTGTGTGTTCGTGTGTACATGCTTGTGCATGTGCATGTGTGTGCCTCTAGGCGTCTCAGGGTGCGTGCATGTGGGTGCGCGTGTGTGTTTGGGTGTGTGCCTTCGTGTGTGTCCATGTGCATGAGCGCTTTCGCGCGCGCGCGTGTGCGTGTGCGCAGTGCGTGTGTGCGTGCGTGTGCGTGCGCGTGTGTGCGTGTTGCGCGTGTGTGGGTGTGTGCATGCATGTGTGTGTGCGCATGCGCATACGCAGCACGTGTGCGCATGCGTGTGTGTGCACATGCGTGCTTGGCGCGCTTGCGCGCGTGCATGCGAGTGCGTGTGCGTGTGCGTGGCGTGCGCGCGCGCGTGTGCGTGTGCGTGCGCGCAGTGCGCGTGCGTGCGCGGGCGTGCGTGCGTGTGTGCATGCACGTGCGTGCGTGCGCGTGGCGTGCGTGTGCATGTGTGTGCGCGCGCGTGCGTGGTGCGTGTGTGTGCGTGGCGTGTGGGTGCGTCGGCGGCGCGCGTGCGTGCATGTGCGTGCGCATGTGTGTTGCGTGCGTGTGTGCGCGCGCGTGTGCGCGTGTGTGAGTGCGTGCGTGCGTGCGTGTGTGTGTGTGTGTGTGTGCGTGTGCGTGCGCGTGCGCACGCGCGCGTGTGCGGTGTGCGTGCGCGGCGTGCATGTGTGTGTGCGTGTGCGCGTGTGCGTCTTGCGCATGTGTGTGTGTGCGTGTGTGTGTGTGTGTGTGCGTGCGGGTGTGCGTGCGGGTGTGTGTGTGCGTGTGCGTGTGTGTGTGTGTGTGCGTGCGGTGTGTGCGTGTGCATGCGTGTGCGTGCGTGCAGCGTGCGTGCGTGTGCGCGTGTGCGTGCGCGCGCGTGCGTGTGCGTGCATGCGTGTGCGCGCGTGTACGTGTGCGTGTGTGTGCGCAAGTGTGTGCGTGCGCGCGCATGCGTGTGTCTGCAGCGCGTTTGTGTGTGTGTGTGCGTGTGTGCATGCGCGCGCGCGGCGTGTGTGTGTGCGTGCGCGCGCTGTGTGTGCGCGTGTGTGTGTGCGTGTGTGTGTGTGTGTGTGTGCGCGTGCGCGTGCGTGCGTGTGTGCGCGCGCGTGTGTGTGTGTGCGCATGCGTGTGTGCATGCATGCGTGCGTGTGTGTGCGTGCGTGCGTGTGTGTGCGTGTGTGTGCGTGCGCGTGCGTGTGTGCGTGCGTGCGTGCGTGCGCGTGCGTGTGTGTGTGTACTTAACCATTATGAGTAACCGTAATGCAAAAGAGATTTATTGCTGGTAGATTCTACCAATTTCCAAGTTATCAAGGGATAACACATTCGGGTGATAATGGGTATAGCTTTTACAAGGTGTATCTAATTTTTCCTACAAATAAAAAAGAGAAAGGGGGAAATTGCCTAGGTTCAAGTAAGAATGTTTGGTGCCCTACTAAACAACTTTCCTTAACAATAACGATTACAAAAAAAGTTAGGATGAAGGGGTCCCAAAACGTATTTTACACTTTTTAAAATAAATAAGAAATAAAAGTGTATGATTAAATCACTTGTCTACAAATGTTAAATTGGAAACATTAGAGACGAAACTGTAAGATTGCATTCTTTTCCCATACACACAATAGGACACTTTTTCTCCTCTTCAAAAATGGAAGTGACACACTGTAAATGAAAATGGCATTTACTCTACATTATAAATGGGCCCTCGTTGAATAATGGTGGTGCAAAGTTTGGCACAAATGTGACAATTTGGACCACATTTGTGTTGCAATATTGTTTATACTTACGCCATTTTTGCATCACTTTGTTTAAATCAAAAAGGGGGAAAATAAATTCAAAAATGACTTAAAATTGACTATTAGTGGCACTAATTGCACTTTATGTAGTGGTGTGTGTAGAATACCTATGTATGGTATTTATGAAATTTTCACCGTAATAGGCGACTAGATGCCTATACAACTCAAAGAGCTCTTGCAAATCTAGTATGGCAAGAAATAGTGCTTTGTAAAGTTACATTTTTAGCTCATTGTGATGTGTTCCATACATACATTGTATTTGCCTCCCCTTCCCTCTTGGTAGTTTGAATCAAGGGCCATCAAAGATAAGAAATCCAAACACAAACCATCAATAAAATTTGGCTTACCCAAAGAAGCTTTTGAGTTTCATGGTCAATGTGTATTCATTTTTGTTTACTATGTATCCTAAATATTGGATGTTCTATAAATCAAATGGGCATTTGTCCCTATTGCCATATAGTGTATGTTGTGTCACATGTCAAGAACTTGACAAACCTATTACAATTGTTCCTTCCATGTCTTGATGAAAATAAGGATGTTATGCAAGTAAACCACCACAAAGGACTCAATAAATGGTCGTAAGAGATCATTCGTCATTTTGCATGAATGTTGTAGGTGTGTTGCTCAAACAGGAAGGCGTGACCAACCATTCAAATAGGAATTCGGACTTAGACATTGTCTTCTAGGCACCAAATGGCTCAACAAGCACTTGATGATACCCTAACTTCATATTTGATTTTTGGAGAGAACTATGCCCCCTTAAGTTGGTCCGGAGGTCATCAATGTGTAGAAGTCGATAATTGTTCTTAAAAGTGATCTTTTTAAAAACACTATAGTCCATACAAAGTCACCATGTCCCATCCTTCATTACAACTAACATGTTTGGGTTGCCACACATGAGGTGATGGGCCAAATATAACCTTTCTAGATTAGCTCCTTTATATATTGCTTGATCTCTTCATTTTCCAACCTTGAGTACATATCTACCGGTCTATTTGGAAGGGATGTTCCAAGGAACAAGTCAATAGGTTGTATTGCTTGATAGTGTAGAGGCACATCGGTAGGTGTAATGAAGACATTTGTATACTCGATTAAGACTTGATCCACATGTTATTAGTATGATTCTATTGTAGTACCCAGATTTGGTCCTATACACTTGACAAGATCACTTTGGCATTTATTCCAACATTATTCCATTTTTCATTTATTGACCAACTTAAAGCCTTTTGCGCTATACCTTAAGTCCACTACATAACAATCAGGAATCATTGCACACTTTATAGAACACATCTAGGGACTATCTACAAAAACACTCGTCTCGAAACCAATTCCATCTTTGACCTAGAAAAGTTTGTTGACCTAGGATAGGTTCAACCAATGACCTTGTCCACGTGTTATGAACTTGTTCTTTGTACTTGCAACAACTATCTTTTCAAATGCACAAGTTAGCTTGGTCGGTCTAAGTGGTACTTTTGGGTTGGTTGAACGGGAAAACATTCAAATGATCACCTATATAAACATATCCACCGTACCTTATTACAAGTATCTAGGGAGCTCATATCAAAGACAAAAAATCTAAGGACATGGGAAAAGCATTGAAAGCACCCAATCCTTAAAGCATAACTACAATAAAGCTACTCAAATTTTGAAAAAATCTCTAATGTTACCCTAAATCACAAATCAATGCACAATAAATAAGCCCAATGTGAGTGTCGCATTTTGGGATTCATCTTGTTTGCATTCTCTATCACTCTCGATCTCATCATAAGATTGGGAGAACTATGTGCCGCTTGATCCCTCTTTAGAGTATGGAGGTCATCTAGTGCAAATCATGACTAATCCCTTTTAAGGTCAACAAGTGAGGAGAAGCCATACCTCATCGCAACAATTTCATTATAGAGATCCAAACACAAAAACAAATCTAAAGACACGTGTAGAGTAGATCCCAAAACCACAATTCAACACAACGATAGAGGACACATTTGTAGCCCCTCAAACAAGTTCAACCACAAACATGTCCTCATGTGTCATGTGCACACCTTTAGGTCACCATATTTTATAAGAAGCAACACTCTACCCAACTACCTTCACTTTCAACACATTGCCACACATTCGGAGCTTGGTGCATTGTGTCATCTTTCTAACCCTAAAACCCTAATCATACTTTCATTGATAAATATATGACATATTTTGTGGCATGGTTTCTTTCCATAACTAGAATTGTTGATATTATTGTCTTCTTGTTCTGAATTATATTATATAGCTAGGAGTTGAGGTTTAGGAACATAAACCTAAATTTCATATTACATTTGTATAGTGGCATGCATGGTTGCAATGATTTGTCGAGTGCTCTTTTGTTGGATCAACACAAGTAAAATCACAACCTATCACATTGTAATGAGATGACCTATTACGTGTTGCTCGGTTTGTAACTTTGCACTCTTATCCTTCCTACTCACCTATTTGATGTATTATTTTGTTCTATATTCAACAAGTAATGCTTTGCACGAAAATTATTCAAGTACCAAATAGTTCCACGTCATATTCGAACTATTATGTGACTTGTTTACAAAAGTGTTGCAAACTTTATAACAAATGCATTTGAATATGTTTCTTGATGTGATGTCATTTCCTTAGATTGTAACCAAAATTCAAAAATAACAAAAACTTTTGAATTTTTGAAAAACAAAATCCTAAAAACACTTCTAGAGTAAAGTTTCTTTAAATATATATTTTATTGTTTATAAAATGCATGAACCTTTAGCACGGTTACAAACATATCATGATTAGAAAATTAAAAATAAAAAGACTTCAAACCTTGTTTCATAGCTTTATAGCTAATTTTTAAGGAAAAATGAGCTCATGAACATAAATCCTAGAGAAAAGAATATTGAAAGCTAATAAAATTTCCATATCTACATCTCAAATTTGTGTCGTCATATCCATTCTACCCTAGCCATTCATACTTGCCTCTACATTTCTTGTCCCTTTGCTACCATTGTAGTTTTTATTTCTTTCCACACAATCATGCCTTCATTTTGCATGCCTTGCAACCACTCTACTATACTCTTATGACCTCTACTCACCCCTCTTTATTTTGCATTAGCCCTCTTCCTGTTCCTCTTCTATATTATCACTCTCCTTATATTCCCCTTTTTCTCTCTATTGTAACTATTCATTAGTTGTCTTCCTCTCTTGCAAGTTATAACTCCCATCACATTCATCTTTATCCCACCTCCCACACAATCATTCATTATATTATTCTTTTACCTTAATGTGATAGGGTTGGCTTCATATGGATAGGAAAAGTTTCGTCAATTTCGTGAGAGATATATCTTCTCATAGAGGTGTACAAGAACATTGAACTTTTGACATTAAAATCACAAGTTTTATTTATTACTATGGCACTTCAACAACAAAAACAAGAAAATCTCTTGTCAAAACATTTTAAAAGAGAAATTTGAGTTTGAATTATTAAATTATTCAACTTTAAAGTATATAAATTCAATAGATGTGAAAAAGAATCAAGAACTATTCTTTTATATATCCATAACAACCATACATTATAGAAAGGTTGCATTCAATAATTGCAATAACATTGCCCTGCCCCCAGAAATTTAAGGGAAAGGAGATCCATTTGATTAGTGAAAATTTTGAGAAGAAATGAGTACATTTTTTAGTTGGAATATGGTTATATTTAGTTGGTGATGCAAATCAATGGAAGTTAAACCTTGATTATCAACTTAAACTTGAGGGATTTTTTGAGGTAGACGATCTAACAAGATTTCGGGTGAAGTGGAAATTCAAACATCGAATGCTAAATTAGACAATAAAAAATAATGAGATTAAAAAATTAATCCATCATTAAACTTCATTCAAAATCTTGTAAGAAAAGATCTCAAATATTACGCAATTAGAAAGTCATAACAAATCTCTCCTCAGTCAAATGAATGTTAGTGTGAAGAGAGAAGCTTACAAAAACAGTATTTGATAACTATCACTACTTAAGCTCTAACGACATTAGATAGGTTCTCACATGTAAAGGAGTTCACACTAGTGTTCAAATCTCTATTGATAAAGAAATAGTTACTGAATAATAACACTACAAAATACAACTATTCAAGATGTAAAAAATAAATTAAAAATTAAAAAAAAACTTCGATAATACAAGCAATGCCTAAGATTAAACATTATACACACCCCCATTACTATGAGAGTACGCAACTCCAACAACAAAATTCTAAAGATTCTCATCCAAATTAATGTAGGTATACATGGAATTTGAGGCCATTGTAATCATGTCGCCAAAATTTTAGTATTCAATTACGATCGCAGTCAGTGCCCATTAAGATTGATTTGAGATGGCTCCATACAGATTCAATGCGACACTTAGAGTGGAAAATCATCAAAACATTATTGCCTCTCATTTTCTAATTGTGCTCCAAGGTCAAAGCCTTTTCGGCATGGGAGGGCATGTTACGTGCCTAAATAATTGCCAATAGTTATCAAGGTTGCTATGAATGCAAGCAACATCTCACATCATAGGACACAACCTCAGCCATTTCTCTTCGTCTATACATATAAAATTGTCACCCAATCCTTGTTACTCACCTAAATGATATATTATTCTATTCTATATTCAATATGTAATGTTTTGCATATTTATCATTCAGATATCTATGTAGGTATGACATTTTCACTGGTTATAACCAGCATTATACTAAAATAATTTTGAGGCTAATGCTTTTAGTATATGTACCTAATTAATCGCCAATAGATATCAAGGTTGCTATGGATACAAGCAATCTATCACAGTTTCAGGGCACTGCCTGAGCCATTTCTCTTTGTCCATGTATGTATATACACCTAATCCTTCATAGCCACCTATGTGATATATATTTTTCTATTATATATTCAATATGTAATGTTTTGCATATTTATTATTCATTTATCTGATATGTACAAGACATTATCACTGCCTGTAACCAGCTTGATAATATAATAATTTTGATATTAATGCATTGACTTTAAGTTGCTTAGCAATTAAGAGACGGATATTCGGTTGGGCATTGTTATCAATAATATAAGCCCTATGCATAGGCATATATATTTGTATATTTACCCATTTCAATATGAAATAAAAATGACGTACATGTAAATATAGTGTTGTTCTTTATACCACATTTGAAGTCATGGAGAATAGTTGATCAACAAATCATTCATAATTTTCAAAAGTCGGGGGCAGTCATCATCTGTCAATTCAACTATTGATTGAGAATGATTTTTGTATCGACACCATATGCTACTCATTCCTCTCTTGTCCAATGACGAAACTCAATTTTCATTATTTAATCATGACAACAGTTTGTTTTCCTAGTGGTGATGACATGGTAATTGATTTCTACTTTAGTGCAATGTTTGCAATACATCCAGAAGTGTTAAAGTTGTTATAATCATTTCTCAGAAATTTAGTCCAGTGGCTTTCCAACCCTTCTGTGTGTGCATTTTGCTCTGCACGCAGACCCCAAAAGATAATATCTGTATGTTTATGGTGCATATCTTTCTGCAATTATTCAAAAGATATACGCATCAATAATGCTTTTTTTACCCTGATATCACAAAAAAATGTTCACTGTGTTTACTTACGACTGCTATGACAGTAATAGCAATTGTTTTAAGTTCAAAGCAGATCCACTCCGCACACAACTGTATACGGTGGGAAAATTCCAGCAGAAGTGGATTCAGAAGTTCTGGTGACACTATGAAATTAACCAAGCCTTCACTTCAAAAGATACAAAATTGTGACATCATAGAAAATTAATATTAAGCATAAAGAATCAATGGGATTACAATTGAACAAATGGCTGATTTGTGGCACATTGCTACAAATAATATATAGATAAAAGAGTAATTTGACCTCTGTAGGATGGATAACTATGTAATGATTTGCATTGCTCTAAAAAAATTGCTATATCTGGAGACTTGGAGGTGTTTATGAAAGAAATATGTCATCTTTTCCACTAACCAGATACATCTAGACACGCATATAACGAGTTGAATAGCCATCATCTTTCTCATCCAATTTCCTTTTCAGGCTGCAGTATAAAAGTCTTACTCATCAATCCAGTCTCAAAAAAAGAAAAAGGCTTACTTAAAGACAGAGAAATCCTTTCATGTTTATCGGGAAAGGGTCAATGTACTTGTATCAGTCACTTTCTATTCTCTTTGCTTCTGAATAAGACATGGACAAATATCATACCGAGCATTACGTTCTTCTCTAGCATTAAGTGCTTCAACCTCTTCATTTGACAGCACATCGATAACAGGCTCATAGAAGTCCCATTCTTTCCTCCTCCTGAAATAGAGCGTAGAAACCAATTGACTATATAAATCCTGTGCCTTGTCATAATATTAAAAAAAGAACAAAACTGAGCCAGCCCAAACTTAAGATCAAGCAATATAAGACAGCCAGTTGCTAATGATTGTTTTAAGAACTTAAGACATCAAATCAGATTTCTACAAAATATAGGATTCAACTGTACAACTGGAATGCACATAAATGGAATATTCTATTAACTTACCAATCTGCATATCTGAGATAAACAATTATTCTTTTTTGGTTTATTGGTAAAGGTGGGTTTTTGAAAGGGCCCAAACCCTTATACATTACAAAGAAACCAGATAAGAGATTAACCCCAGACAAAACCACACCTCAGAAGGCACAAGGACAAACCAGGAGTCAAAACTGAAATAACACTGTCAGCACACTGTAAAACAACAGTTTCACAAGATGTAACACCTAGAAACAGAAAACAAGATTATTAGAGAGGATGAAAGAATATTGATATTTTTAATAATAATATTATTAAGTTGCCCATAAATAGAGAGTTACTTGGGCTCAACTTAAAAATATTATTATTAAACAATCCTCCCTCCCCAAATTTGTTTGCCCTCAAGCAAATGCAAGCTCTCATGCCCAAGTACCATCATGCCCAAGTACTATCATGCCAAAGTGAATAAATGTGTTGCAATGCTCCAATAATCTAGATCCTATACTTGTCAAATGAAAGAGCTCTTGCCAAAACAAGCTCATATATCTGTTGTCCCTCTTCTTATTGATGTACTTCGGCAGCCCATGAAGTTTAACAACTTCCTTGAAAAAGAAATCAGTTGCTATGAAATATCCCCAACCAGAAGATATTGTTCCAAACTTGCAAAAAAATCTGACTTTTAACTCGTAGGCATTTTGTCAAACAGTTTGCATGCAATGTTTAGAACAGCTATGACAATGATCATAAATCCATCACATAATCATGAAAATATTCAAAGATTGCATAGTGTCATTCTGTCAAACAGTTGGCAATCATTCTATTGAACTGGAAATGTCATTGACACTCTCATAAGCAGTTAGAAAAACAAGGAATAAGGCAAAAACATTTTAACAAACATTTACCATACATCCAGCTGAAGCAAACATTCCAATATATAGTGTTCAAATTAATAATTTCAGACCTCTTAAATGATACAGTTGTTGTTGGTAATATATTTCTGAGTGTAGTGATCCACGGAGTTGGCATGCATTCAATATTAAACTCAGAAGTTATTATTCCTATGAGCAGCTGAGCATGGCTGAGTTGTACAGCTCTATACGACATATATAAATTTAGAAAATATTATACTTGCAACAGCTAGGAGTGACTGTTTGTCTAGCAGTAACAACAATTTGATTTTCTGTTTAAAATTGCATTAATACTTCGGAAGTAGCAGCGCCCAGCAATAGATGGATATTAGACAACCATGATTTTTCCTGAAATGCCCACGCGGCCTTCACAAATAAACACTAGTATGCAAGAAATGGTCTTCAACACTTGTAAATACAACTACTAGGGATTGAGGATGAATCCTCTGACCAAAATATCTCTTCCAGCTAAGGTCCAAAGTCTCCTATGCACGAAACTAGGGATCCCAAGGGAATTCACTCCTTGAACAAGAAAAATGAACACGTGGGCTCACCAAACCTTTTTCCAGAGAAAATAACAAATGAACATAACCTTTATTTTAATCCTCAAGTCATCCTTATAACACCTTTGAAACCCTAATCCTCCACTTTTTCAATGCCACTATATAAAATAATAATTGATATTTCACTTTAGTCATAAGGCATATGACTTAAAGCACCTCAAAGTGAAATTATAATATAAAGTGCATTAAACAAACATCTCAACGTAAAATTATAATGTTAATGCATTAGGGTCCAAATATCCCATTACATCTCCCATGCCCCAGTTCCCAAGGGAATAAACCGGAAAAAGGGCGAGAATAGGCCTACTACGCCTCCGCACATTTGGAAAGGGGCATTACAAGCTCCCCTTCCCAAGATTGCTTGTCCCCAAGCCATTGTAGATTAGGGTGCTACAAAATCTGTTCACCTTCCCATGTGGCATCTTCTAATGGAAAATCCTTCCACCGTACCAGATATTCTATGATGACTTGGTTCCTGAGTTTCTTCTCTCGCACCTCAATAATTGATTCAAGAACTAGAATCAACTTGCCCTCCTCATCCAATGGCGACAACTCAGTAGACGGCTCAATATGTTGTCCAAGTGCCCTTTTTAGGCAAGACACATGGAAAACATTGTGGATCCTGCTATGCTCAGGTAACTCCAACTCATATGCAACCTTCCCAATTTGTCTCATAATCCTATAAGGCCCATAGAATCGTGTGGCTTCAATTTCTTTGCACCACTCTTCTTCAAGGAGGCTTTCCTATAAGGTTGTAGGCGAAGGAACACCAAATCTCCCACATCAAATGATCTCTCCACCCTGTGCCTATCAGCATACATCTTCTGCTGATTTTGTGCCCATTGCATATTCTCCTTGAGAGTTTTCATGATGTCCTGATTTTCCTAAATCCAGTCACGAGCTTTAGGAGCTCGACTATCTGATATCACCAAATCAACAAATGATGAAGCATCATACCCATAAAGTGCTCGGAATGGTGTCATGCCAATGCTCATATGATAGGTCATATTGTAGCAACTGCTCGCCCAAGTACAACCACTTAACCCATGCCTTCTGATGCCCTACCACATAACTCCGCACAAATAACCCTCTATCCATTTATTCACAATCTTGGTCTGACCATCGGTTTGCGGATGATAACTAGTACTTGGTGTCACTGTGCACCTCACTGCATGCCAAAATGTACTAATCTAACTGAAAAAAAACTCCTTGCCAAAATGTACTCATGAATGAGCATGTTCTATCCCGATCACTAACTATGTTCTTAGGCAATCCATGTAGCCTAAAAACCTCCTCAAAGAATAATGTTGTTACCTGTGGTGCCTTGTACTCAAATGACATCGCAAAGAAGTGAGCATACTTGGTCAATCTATCAACCACCACATAAATGTAATTCTTACCCTGAACCTTGGGTAAGCCCGTAATGAAATCCATGGATATACTCTCCCATTTTTGGTCCGGAATGGGTAATGGCTGAAGTAATCTGCAGGAATGAGTGTTCGATTTGCTCTGTGACAACAAACCACACACTCTCTAATATGGTTAAGGACATCGTCCTTGAACCTCTCCATACAAATCTCTCTGTATATATCTCATAAGTCTTGAAGTACCTTGGATGACCTGCCAATGGTGTGTCATGTACGACACTCAAGATCTTCTTCATCCTTGACTCAGGAACAAGGTATACCCTACCCTTGTAGTATATCACATCGTCCACAACCTTATACTTGTCATCCTGTATCAATCCATCCATAATCTCACAAGTAAACTGGTTCTTGGAATATTCAACCAAGATATGAGCCTTCCAATCAGCTGAAATCTCTAACATAGAACAAAGGGATGCCTTCCTGGATAATGCATCAACGACTACATTGTTCTTTTCTTTCACATAATCTATATCAAAATTGTAAGCGTGTATCTTGCTTACCCATTTCTCTGACAATCATTGAGGTCTTTCTACTCCATGAAATACCTCAAGCTATTGTGATCCGTCCGAACCACAAACTTGTTGCCCACCAAATACTGTCGGAATTTGACCAAGGCATGCAAAATAGCTAGCATCTCCTTGTCATAAGTATAGTACCCATGCTCTACCATACTCAACTTCCGAATCTCATAGGCAATGGGATGCCTATTCTACATCAGTATTGCACCGATACCCACACCCGAAGCATCACATTCAAGAATAAATGGCTGCGAAAAATCCAGTAATGCTAACACTGGGCATGTGCTCATCACCCTCTTAAGGTGATCAAAGACTCTAACGAAACAAATGCCCCCTTGGTTAAATTTGTCAATGGTGTTGTCAACTGAGAGTACCCCTTCACGAACCTCCTGTAATAGCAACAAAGTCCTAGGAAGCCTCTCAAATGAGTCAAAGTCTTCGGCGGTGGCCAATCAATAATCGCATGTATCTTCGTTAGATCCTCTTCGATTCTGCTCCAATCACATATCCCAAATAGAGGACCTCCCTCATCCCAAACTCACACTTGGAAGCCTTCGCATAAAGCGATTGTGCTCCCATAATAGACAAGACCTCATCAAGGTGTCTAAGATGATCCTCCCATGTTTTGTTGTATATCAGAATGTCATCAAAGAACACTAGGAAAAATTTCTGCAAGTGGCAGTTGAACACATGGTTCATACAAGACTAGAATGTAGTTGGAGTGTTAGTCAACCCGAACGGCATCACCAAGAACTCATAGTGTCCATAATGGCACCTAAAGGTTGTCTTGTGTATGTCCTGCTCCCGCACTCTAATCTGATGGTATCCTGAACGTAGATCGATTTTGGAGAAGTACTCCACTCCATGTAGCTCATCAAGTAACTCATCGATCCTAGGAATGGGATACCAGTTCTTGATAGTCTTCTTGTTGAGTGCACGGTAATCAATACACATCCTCAAAGTCCCATCTTTCTTCTTCACCAACACCACTAAAGAAGCAAATGGACTAGAACTAGGCCTGATATGTCCCATGTCGAGCAACTCTTTGATAGTCTTCTCAATCTCTTCCTTAAAACGTCGAGGATGACGATAAGGAGTAGTGATAATTGGCTTGGCCCCCTCCTCAAGCTCTATCACATGCTCAAACCCTCTATCAGGTGGTCTCCCTAGAGGCATCTCACCAAAAACCCCACTATGCTTATCCAACAAGGATTGTATGTCAATGTGGTAATCCTGCTTACCACTACTTGTGTTCTTCGTCGAAACGAAACAATGAACTGCCCAATCTATATCACCATGCTTGAATGTCCTCTCCATCCTCTTGGCCGTAACCACTCTCGAAGCTCCATTGGACATTCCCGTAACACCACATGCTTCCCATTCGCTTTGAATTTCAGCTCCATAGTTTGGAAATTCTGAGTGAATTCCCCAAGTGAATGTAGCCACTAAACACCCAATACAACATTGGTATTCCCAATACCAACCACATAGAAATCATCGGTCATCGTATGATTTCCCAATGCAATACTGAGTTGCGGGACACGCTTGGTGCATGTCATAGTAAAGTTATCTGCTACAACCACGTTGAAGCCCTCAAAGTCTTCAACTTGTAGCCCTTGCTACATGACTAATGCCTCGTCAATGAAGTTGTGGGTTTCCCCACTATTAATCAGAATTGACACCCACTGCCCCTGAAGCACACCACGAACCCTAAATGCAATGTACCAGGTAGTACCGGATAATGTAGCAATAGTACCTCCTGATGTGGGTTCTTGTGTGCATGTGAAGGTTCCACTCCTCATGCTCACTATGCTCACTATGATTATCCGGTACATCACTATCTAACGCCTCACTGTCCTCTTCCAAAAACACCTCAATGTCGTGCATTTTTTCCTTTCCCTTGCATCTGTGTCCCGGTTCCCATGGGTCTTTGCATGTGAAACACAACTTCTTCCTCCACAACTCATCTCTAGCTTCATTCGTCATGTAAGGATTCTTGAAAAATTAGGTCCGTTCTCCACTTCATGGAAAAGGCTTAGCAGGAAACTTCGATGGAAATCTTGTCTTAGGAGTAGAAAACTCCAAGTCCCATGCTCTCCTGATAGCATCCTGTAGTGAAAGTGGACCAAATGCCTTCACCCAACCCCGCAAAGGCTCTATCAATCCCTCGATAAATAAGGAGGTCAATCGTCTTTCAGAAACATCCAAAACCATGACTGACAACCTCTGAAATTCCACAATGTAGGCATCAAGTGTGCCAACCTGTCTCAAATGTGTCAGCTCTCTAAAAACATCTCAAGATCCTTCTTATCGAACTTGTCTATCAGCCTCTGTGTGAACTCTCCATACGTATTAATGAACTCTGTGTCCTTGGGTTACCAACCCATGGTGCCACCAATCATGTGCCTCTCCTTCTAGATGAAGGGTAGTAAACTTAATCACCTCTATCTCATGCATGGGATTCAACTCCAAATATGTGTCCAACTTCTGACCCATGCCCTCGTTGTGCACTTCCGCGAACCATCAAAGTTTGGGAGGGTAAGTTTTCCCAAACGTCTTTGCATATCCTGATTAGGACCACCTCTATCCTGTCGTGGTCTAGTGCTAGACTTCCACCTACAATAATTAGGAAAAGGCATAGCTGCTTGAAAATCAGCCCCCAACTACTGGTAGGTTCCCCAAAACACCATCTCCTCTGGTTCCTCTGGCTGCTCTGGTCTAGTTGGTGTTGCCTTGTATAAGAAGGTAGGCATAAATGGTCTCGGCAACACACTAGATGAATGAGTCATGTGAGGGGTAGTATGACTTGTCTCCCCATTTGCAGCTCCACCACCATCATTGTTGCATACCCCTGAATTATGTGTAAGCTGACTCAAGTATAAATTTGTTTGTTCCTGTTGCTTGACCATTTTTATGAGCCCCTGTTTCATGAATTCACCATCAGGATCACCTGCAACTACTTCCTTCCCTCTGTCCTCAGCCATCTCTTCAATCTCGCCCACAACTGGAAAATCAGGAGGGACTCCCACTGTATTATCTGGAAGGTTCAACGGCCTTCTTCTTATATAATACTTGTTCACACCTGTACTTGGCTTCATACGAATTTTCTGTTTGTATAAAATTATTCAAACCCCCACAAGATGGAAGGAAAACCAGCTCTGATACCACTAAAATATCCCCAACTAGGAGATATTGTTCCAAACTTAGAAAAATTCATGACTTTTAAGTTGGCATTTTGTCAAACAGTTTGCATGCAATGTTTAGAATAGCTATGACAGTGATCATAAATCCACCACAATAATCATGAAAATATTCAAAGATTGCATAGTGTCATTTCGTCAAACAGTTGGCAATCATTCTATTGAACTTGAAATGTCATTGACACTCTCATAAGCAGAAAGAAAAAGAAAAAGAATAAGTCAAAGACATTTTAACAAACATTTGCCATACATCTAGCTAAAGTAAACATTCCAATATAGTGTTCATATTAATAATTTCAAAACTCTTAAATGATATAGTTGTTGTTGGTAATATATTTTTGAGGTGTTGGCATGCATTCGATATTAAACTCATAAATTATTATTCCTTTGAATAGATGAATATTGTTGAGTTGTTGAATATAAAACTGAATATGAATACTCAAAATAGCTCCATCGACATATATAAAATTTAGAAAATATTCTACTTACAATGAGCTAGGAATGATGTTTGTATAGCAATAATAGCAATTTGATTTTTTGTTTAAAACTGCATTAATACTTCTGAAGTAGCAGCGCCCAGCAATAGATGGATATTAGATAACCACGATTTTTCTGAAATGCCCACATTGCCTTCACAAATAAACTCCAGTATGCAGGAAATGGTCTTCAACACCTGTAAATACAACTACTAGGGATTGAGGATGAATCCTCTCACCGAAATAGCCCTTCCAGCTAGGGTCCAAAGTCTCCTCTGACCAAAAACCAGGGGATCCCAAGGGATTTCACTCCTTGAGCAAGAGAAATGAACACGCAGGCTCACCAAACTTTTTCCAGAGAAAATAACAAATGAACATAACCTTTATTTTAATCCTCAAGTCATCCTTATAACTCCTTTGAAACCCTAATCCTCCACTTTTTCCAACGCCGCTTTATAAAATAATAATTAATATTTCACTTTAGTCATAAGCCATGACTTAAAGCACCTCAAAGTGAAATTATAATATAAAGTGCATTAAAAAACATCTCAATGTAAAATTATAATGTTAATGCATATAAGGGTCCAAATATTCCCTTTACATCTCCCACACCCCAGTTCCCAAGGGAATAAACAAGGAAAAAGGGCAGAATAGGCCAACTAGGCCTCCGAGCATTTGGAAAGGGACATTACATGCTACCTCAATTCTGCCCTCTTCACTTTCACCTTCAAAATCGCATTAACAACTTTTCTCTTTGCATACTCAGTTGTACAAAAAGCCTTCCAATCTATTGTAATCTTAGTCATAGAGCAAAAATTGAGGAATAATCAGCAGCTTGACAAGCTAAAACACTTTCCATTTCAACCTTGTCAACTATGGTGGAAGAGCATCCTCTAACCATACACATGAATGCAATTGAAATAAGGTGGGGGCTGCTAAAAATAATGACAGCAACATTAATGGTGGCAATTTGATGCATGGTTGTCTTAGAAGCACTTCTTCTAACATTTGGTGGTAGCAACACATCATCTCGCATCCCCTCCATGCTTTGTTGGAGATCTTTTGCAATCACAAACTTGTTATCTTTCATTATGTCATCTTCATCTTCGAATGCAACCTCATATGCTCCATCATTGCTTCTTCATGCCTCATGGATATGATGGCTAGCTCTCTCCCATTGCTTTCAATCATCTCATATTCTCCACTCAAGTGATGGATGTTCAAAAATTCAATCATGTTGTCCCAAACATAGTTGTAACCATGTGTTTTGTTGCCCAAAATTAAAAGGATAGTGCCTAGGATCCTTCTTATGACAACTGAAAACACATCTAATGATGGTAGTAGACTGAAAACCCTTCAACCACATGGCTGGATACTCATCTCCGGCTGTCAAAAAAATGGATAGGAATTTGTAACTATTGCAGACAACAAATGAAAAGGGTACAATAGTTGTCAAACTGAAAATTCCTCGTGGAATATTGTAATGTTAATGATACGGGGCTGTAAACAACCCAAAAACTATGTTGCCAAGATACGGTTTGAGACGTAGATACGTCAATTTTGAAAAACCTTTGGGTATGATACGTCCGTACATATATATTTTATATGTATACTCATTTTTTAGTCCATAAGAAATACAAAACTTGAAAATTATAGTAGGATCAATGTTCAAAACATTCGATATACTTTAAGTCTTTACATTTTCAATGATCACGTGGCTGCCATACATATGATGAATCATCGAATATCATGTCAACATGAATACAAACAAAACATGAAAAATATACTAGGATCAATGTTCAAAACATACAATATACTTAGGATTTTACATTTCATTGATAATGTGGCTGGCATACATATGATATATGAATATCATGTCAACATGAATACAAACAAATCTAGAATATATCATCTAGACTTTCCTCAAAATAAAATTCTTGCATGCCACTTGTGGTAGCTCCACTCTCATTAGTTTCGCTCTCCACTCTTTGTGAACTCCCTTGAATGTCATCTTCGCCATCAAATATTGAAAGTTGGGCAAGAGTGGCTGCAGAGGCATCCAAGTTTGTTGTCTCTAGAAGAGGATCCCAAAGTTTGTGAGGACCTCTAACATAGTCCTCAGACTTGTGTGACAAGAGGCGGATTGGAATGCACATATACCAAATCCTCGGCTTTTTTAGATGCCAAATTGTTTTGTTTAATTGAGTGGATAAAGGTATAAGTACTCCAATTCTGCTATGTGGAAAATTACTAGACTTATGTTACAAAAAAGTTCGTTAGAAAATTCAAATTAGTAACATACTAAGAATGTGCAAGAAATATCCTACTAAATAAAATTTAAGATTTTCAATGATTATAAATTTATAAATGTTATACCTATGAAAGAATTTTGATGGCAATAGGTCGTAAGTACTTGGCATCATGGCCATGTACACACCACCATTTGGTTGGGCTCATGGTGTACTTGTCGAAAAGAGCCTCAATCTCTCCCATGTTGCCTTCTGAAGCTACAAACATGCCCATTTCATTTCGGACCACATTGGCTATAGATGGATCGGAAAAGTCTTTTGAATGCTTCTCTGGTTCCATTTGCAACTTTGGAGTCAAAGAATGGTGGTTGTCCTGTTAGGTAGCCCAAGTATTTCAGAGCTATAATACTTTGGGTTTAGTGCATAAGCAAGGAGATGTAATGGGGTGGTCATTTTATTCCACCTCTTCATGACCACATTCTTGATCTCATTGTAGAATGTCTCTTCTGGATCTGGCTCTTTTGTTTGTATAACCTCTCTCATACATTCAAGCATGGAATCTATTCCATCATATATTTCTGTCATGCATGTTGCACTAGTATCTACGTATTTGATCATGGAAAGAATGGGCTCTGTAAAACTAAGCAAGTACTCAACCTTGGCCCACCATTCATCATTAAGGACTAATGATTTTACCTTTGGCTTTCTCTGTATATGATTGTCTCCACATTGGTCAAACATTATTGATCGCCATATTGATTAAAGCCTTTTTCACCTTCACAAGTCTCAAAACAAGTGTGTGAGAGGCAAATCTTTGTTTCGCAACTTTCATCACCTCCAACCTTGAGAATCTCTTAAATATGGCCTATGACATATGATGGTTTGTGATAAACATTTGAATGTCATTTGCCTCGGTGTGAATTTGTTCAACCCATGGTATTTTCCTAATCTTTTGCGGTGTCAAATTAAAGGAGTGGACAGCACAAGAGGTCCAAAATATGTGTTCATATCTACCTTTTTTACAGCTTTTAGCATTGTCTGTGATGACTTGGAGAGCATTCTAGGGACCCACCAACTCAATAGCCTTTATCAAAATGTTGGCAATAAATTGTGCATCTTTGACTTCCCCTTCACAATCAATGGCTTTTAGGAACATTGCCCCTTTAGGGCATACTACAACAACATTTATTAGGGGTCTATTTCGAGCATCTTTCCATCCATCTAAAATGATGGAAACCCTGAATCCTTCCATGAATCTCTAACTGGCAAAGAAAGAGGTGTGAATGTGTTCCACTTCCTTTGCCAAGAGTGTGGTTTGAACCTTTTCATAACTTGGGCATTTGTACCCTTGTGGAGCTTCATTGATAGCCTTCACCATCTGTTGCCAATATGGAGACCTCAATACATTAAAGGGCAGCCCACATGCATAAATGCATCGAGCAACCACCTCATCGCAATATCCCTCTTGTCATTATTAAATGCTTTTTCCAATGCTCCTTTTGGATTTTTTCGTGAGGTCTCTTGACTCTCTTCATCAAAAGGGGTATCAAGTGGTTGACTTTGAGTTTGGATGAAAGGATGAGTAGTAGATTTAGGTGTGGGTGGTCGTAATGAAGGCCTTCTTTGCAATGGAATTGTTTTAGATCTATTCCTTCACAGATCTATCAACCTCCTCTTACTCTCTCGTCGATACTCGCTATTTTCTCTTTTGATATTTTAGGGCACTTCTTTATCCCCACACCTCCAACCCCAATCAAATGGATTTTCAGTCGCCTATATGAGGATTTGTATCGAGCATGACAACCATGACATATCCAAATCCGACCCTCAACACCAACAAGGTATTCTACCATTGTCACATGTCTCCAAAGAGGAGAATTAGGATCATGTTTCACAGAACTGATGTGTTTTTAGAAGCTTGTGGGCCTTGCACTCCACCTAAAGCGAACTTAATGACATCTAATGCTTTTTTTTATCACTAAGATCGTCATAACAACGTGAGGTGAAAGCAAACACGAGTTAGGATGTTAAAAAAATTAAAAACATTTTGCCTTTACATAAATAATAAATTAGAAAATAATGGCTTACTAATTTCTAAGTGATGTCATCCTAATCTGTTTTTTATCACCAAGATCACCATAAAGGTGCGAGGTGAGAGCATACACAGAGTTAGATGTTTAAGAAAATTCAAAACATTTTTCGTTTATATAGATAAATTAGTTATTTAATCCTAATCTGTTTTGATCACCAAGATCACCATAACGGTGCGAGGTGAGAGCATACATAGATTTAGGAGGTTAGAAAAATTAAAAAACATTTTTCCTTTACATAAATGATAAGCTGCTAAAATATTAATTATTAACATTAAACAATACATTTAAAAATTAAAAATAACGATATTTATTATTTATTAATTTAAAATTTTCTAACCATGCCATCCTAATTTGTTTTTATCACCGTAAAGGTGTGAGGTGAGAGCATACACATATTTAGGATGTGTTTAAACTTTTAACTCTAAACTTTTAAAAAATACAACAAAATAAATTTTAAAAAAACGTAAAAAATAAAAATAGAAGATTGAATTAAATAAAACTAGTAAATACCTAGTAATGTAGACAATGGTAACAATGGTTACCTTCAAACAAATTCTCCTTCCAATGTTTGCCTCCTCTTCAATTCCTCTTTGGCCCTTTGCTCATACACTTGCAAAAACCAACAATGAATTGTTTGTGTGATTTCAAACGATTGGTGTGTACTTTTAGATCTTTTGGAGGAGTTTAGGGTTTAATATTTTATTAGTTTAATTGTAAGGGTTCATTTTTGGTCATTGACCAAGCCAAAATATTAAAAAAACTTTTTAAATATTTTTGGAGTCCAAGACTATGGGTTCATTGTGAGACGTATCAATGAAGGATCTGTACCCGTGCACTCGTACATATCTCTTGGATACGTATCAGGCAAGGTATGGGGGGTAAGGGGCGTACCCTAGTAACATGGCCCAAAAATGATTGGTAATACTTCAATAGACTGAAAATTATCCCATTTCATGATTGTTTTCTTCTGTGTGGCAGCAAACAAAGTATTTGGAAAACAGGAAATACTGATAACAGCAACACAAACATTTATGACAGCATTCTTCAAGAAACATGGGTTATAGTTCTCACTACCCACATTCATCCCCTTACCATTCTTAAAATGATGGCAAAGCTGGAATAGTTCTTTGTTGTCCTCACTATAACTTGAACTGAAATTATAAGGGTGCTGACCCTCTTGACAACAATCTGGAATTGCCTTAGTATGGAGCACTGAATATGGGGCATGACCATCATTCCTTGGGCTGTAATTAGAATGCTCATCTCCTTTGGCTGAAGTAAGAGCCTTCACACTATTAATCTTGTCAAGTGCCTTCCCATAGTTGTCCTAAAAATCCATCTCATATGGCAATGGCTCAATCTTTGGAATGCTCGAAAGATGGATAGGGGCTTCTTGGAAAAGATCCTCTTTCCATTTGGTACCTTTCATCTTATCCTCATTGTTAGAATAATTCTCATGATGATCAAAACATTGTAAGGACATAGTATGAGGGTGATACAATAAATCCTTGCTATGGAGATAATCAAATTGCTTACCATTAGTTGTTGATATGAAAATTCCAGCAAACTGAAAATAATCATTAGTACCCGGTGAGGTACTTTTCTCATGTGCATGCCTTCCCACAAAGTCTTCCTGGAACTCCACCTCATAAACTTCATGATTTGAAGGGAAAATTGTTGTTTTTTCATATATTGTTACTTCTCTAAATTTCTATAGGTGTTGTTTTACTTGAGCAGCTATCAACTTAGCTTCCCTAGCTCTTCTTAGCCATTCATCACACCTTTGTTGGGTCTTCATTACATCCTCTGCACTTGAAAATCTGAATTCCTTTTTCTCTTTAACCTCAATATTTTGTTCATTGGATTCCATACCTTTCTTTGGTTCTTCTTCTCACAACACTTCTTCATGACCTTTGCCTAGGCCACTGTAGCTTGGCTCCCAAGGTTCTTCATGTTTTTCTTCAACCTTTGTTGAATATCCTTCTAGGGCTGATCATTATGAAATCTTCTTCCACCCTTGTGACCATTCCTTGACTTCAAGGTACAAAAATCAAGGAAAGAAAGCTCTTGGCAAATGGTTGGCCTCAAAGCTTGGTATTCCATATAGAATCGATCAATCTCATCATCTCCAATTTGTTGCCCTACTTCCGCTTGTTCCTCTTCTTCCCTTTGTGGAAATTTAGCATGGAAGGTTCTTGTGGGAGGATTAATGGAAGTTCTTTCATTGCCGGAAGAGCTGCCATCACCTTGGTTCTTTTTGAATTCTGGAGCACCTTGGATTGCTTGAATCAACTCCAACATTAAAGCCCTCTGTAATGTCCCCTTTTCCCACTTGAGAGCATGATTTTGGAATTCTTGTCATTCCCTTTTCGTGGCAACGAAGTTGGATGAGCTAGAAAAGGAATTGGGTTCTCATTGCATCTTTCTTTTCTAATTTTTAATGTTTCTTTTTAGTGTTTTCTTCATTTTAGCAGGTCAGCTGGGTTTGGTGGCTTTTAAAAGCAACTTAAAGGTTAAATAAGCTTTGTAAGGGGTCGGCCTTGCCTTTTGGCCTTTGGCGCCAAGATGAGGATATAAAAGGAGATTATGGACTTCATTTGGAGCATCGACTTTTGGCAAATTTACTCTAATTGGACTTGTGCGTTGATTGCTCATTGTTCCACTCTTGGGCAGTAATCCAAGTGTGTGGCATCTTCCAAGAAGGACAAAAACCCTTCTTATGGTTGGTTGGGGGACGGAAACCCTCCTTCCTTGTTTGGATTGAAGGAATATTGCAGATTTGAGAAGTCATAATCAGATTTTTATATGCATTATTGAGCCTCTCCTTTGTGGAGCGACTTGCATTAGTCTATGGTTTGGTGCCATCTAGGGCACGGCAATCAAATTTGAATTCATATTTGGCTTCCTTACTATTTATAAAGCTGGAATCAATATTTATTTGTGAAATTTGGGGTTTCTAAACCCTAATTTCATATTTTTATTGCAGTTGTACTTCGCTGGTTTTTAATTTATTTCTAGCACTGTTTTGGATCATATTTCATAAGAAATATTGGTTTGGTGGATGCCTAAAATACTTATATCTATTTTGGCAAAGTTGTTTGAAGAGTTTCAAGTGTTTTGCATGCATTTTTGCACCGCTGTCCTAAAAATCTGATCGTTGTTCAAATCTGGGTTTTATTTTCAGTTTGCTGGTTTAGAAATCAGATTTGATAATATTGGGTTTGTGCTAATTTCCTACTTTTCAGTTTCAGCTCTTGAAAGGGATATTACACCCTCATGGTCCTTTGGAAGATTTGCTCCATGTCTCTTTGGTTCCTCGACAACAACTCTTGCATGTAGCTCATTTTATCGGATGGTGGAGGTCTTTGATCCTTATACCCTATGTTCTTTGTTGGAGTACTATGATAAAATTTAAACCCTTTCTCACCGGTATTCATGCAAATCTGAAAATCTGAATTTACCCTCACACAAGATGGGAGGAATGATGCTCTAATACCACTGTAATGTCCCTTTCGGGATCAAATTTGAAGAATTTGGATTTTCCCCAAAATCGTAATGGAACATTGCTGTAATTTATGACACCCACATGTGGAAACCTAATAGTTTGACAGCGATCTAATTTTATGCAAAAATTAGGGCAACAACTTGTTTTACATCCCAAAAACCCTAAGCAACCTAGGTAAAATTCAGATTTTAGTATTTCCCCACACAAAACTTCAAAAATAGATCAACAACTTAAAACCCTTAATGAATATTGCAAGATAAATGCTTCAACAACAAAATACAAACTATTTGAATTAATTACAGTCCAAAAATAGTTGAAACTTCAAAAATCCATATCTTCATAAATGCTTGGAGATAAAATGCAAATGATAGCACAAAATTACCACAAAAATGGAAGCTATTAAACAAAATTAAATTCAGATTTTTCCAACCACGAAACCCACAAAAACGTGATCCCGAAATCTCCAAATGGGTCGTCCAAGTTGGAAATGAATGTAGCAGCCCCAAAAAGTGTGCCCTAGCTGGAATTTGTGCACTAGCATAGATGGAAACCCTTGTTCTGAAATTTTGAATATAAAACTCACTTGTGACTCTGAATGAATCCACCAATGCAACAAATGAGGGTTTTCGTCCCCAAGTATTGTGACTACTAAGGGTTTTCATCCTCAATAGGATCCATGAGGGCTTCTCTCCTCAAAGGCTGAAAATGAGAACCAATGCTCCAATTTCCAAAAGAGAAGTATCAAGATTCACCCAAAGAAGCCAAGTGACCTCCATATATAGGCAATTAATGGCACAAAACCCCATAGAGTTTCTCAAATGGGTCGCCCAACTTGAGATTTAATTTGAATTAATTTTCCCCTTCTTTTTCCTCCTTTTTCCCTTTCATTTGGGTCACTCCAATGTGGCATTAATTTAAAGTAAATTAAATGCATTTTTGCCCTTTTAGTTTTCCTTTTGGGTTGCTCCACTTGGGCATACACTTTTCCCTCTTTTTAAATATTTTTTTGATGAAAAGATCTCATTTTATATTTAAAAAACACGATACAAGATAATTTCAACAAAAACAGGTGGTATGAGAGCACGCCCCAAAGCCACGAGCAAACTAGGCGAAGCCTAGGAATACAACTAAAACAACTTAAAAAGCACCGAAGTTAAGCAACCGCATCAAAAATACCGTAAGATTCATGATCATCGACCAACCAGATCACGAAGAGCTTTGTCATGTGTCCGACACTTCCCAACCAGAGCACCTGGGGATCTTCTTCTTCATTGTCGGCGAAAGAACTGCATGGGAGAAATGGCAAGAGCCATCAGGGAACTAATCCGACAGAGGCGGCAGCGAAGGTGGGAGGCTCCACCAGTCATGGGTACGCGGCTCTAAGCCATGGCAAGCCCCAACCAAGCCGACAAGCGGCGGGGAGCCCCAACCCCGATGGCGAGCTAGGGAGATAAATTTCTCTGCGGTTGGCTCGCATGGAGACCAGCGAGCACGGTTGAAAGAACGCCACTAGAAACGGCTCCGACGACCTCCTCGGGGATGGTGAGTAGCGTGAGGGTGAAGGTGGCTCCCAAGCACATTATAGAGGGGTGTGTCCCCAATGATGCGAAGAGTCTGGAGGTGCTCCACCTCAAGGGCCACCTTGTTAGCTTGAACTTGAATATGCAACAACATTGGAGATAACCACCGATTTATTATACATGGAGAATTGTTGATCAACTTCAACATTAGCAAAAAAAAAAACACATTCACTATTCCTCTCCTACTAACAAATGTTTATGGTGCTTGTGTGCTAAGCATAGTTACTGTGTTCAAAATCCGATTAAATTCGGAAGGGCAAAAAAATCCGAAAATTGAGTTCTCAAAAAATCCGAAAAAATACGGAAAAATCCGGTTCGAATATATATACTTATATTATTATAAATTTATATTATTGTATACTTGTATCATTATATATAGACAAATCATACAAAAAAGCATCCATCTACCATAATCATCATCATCATAATGATTCTTTCAAAAGATTGCAAGAAGTTGCTTGGTCCAAAAAGGTACAAAAATGGATTTTATGAAAATAAGAAAAATATTGCCATCGAATGCGTAGAGCTCGAGAAAATATATACTTTTAGAGAAGACGACACCTAAAACGCAGACCACAAATGAAATTTATGGCACATGCAAGTTTTTGCTACTACATCTTCCCTGGACCCTTTCCAAAAATGGCAATTTTTTTTTCCATACTCACGATTTTTTCACCAAAAAAATATATATGCCAAAAAAGGAATTTTTTTTTCCCGCAAAACAAGGCCGAACCGAACCGGATTTATTCGGTTGCTTAAAAATACGGTTCGAACCGGATTTCATACAAATCCGCCGAACACGTAACTATGGTGCTAAGTGGGTTCCCTTGCCTTGTGATTATTACCAAAAATACATGAGGAAACAATGTCACTATGTTAGTGACTATTCACGGTGGTCATCTCGCGATGACTTAAACACACAAGTAAAAATCCCACAATAATTAATAATTTAATCACTAATAACTCATAGTAATCGGCGCTAATGAGGTAGGGTGAGTTGGTTGGAGTCATTTGGATGTTACTCTAGCACTTGTCGATAATTAAAATTACTCTATCACTTAGAAGTAAATTATTAATTTACTTCATTCCTCCCCTCCCTTTTAGCTAACTAAAAATAATGAAAATAGGCTAAGGGTCTTCTTTCTGCTTTAGTATTTAAAAACACATTTTATTTTAATAATAATATTAAGTTGCCCATAAATAGAGAGTTATTTGGGCTCAACTTAAAAATATTATTAAGTATTTCTAATTTAGAAAATGGGACATTACATACAATGTTCCTCTCCTACTAACAAATGTTTATGGTGTTTGTGTGTGCTAAGTGGCTCCCCTTGCCTTGTGATTATTACCAAAAATACATGAGGAAACAATGTCACTATGTTAGTGACTACTCATGGTGGTCATCTTGAGATGACTTAAGCACACAAGTAAAAATCCCACAATAATTAATAATTTAATCACCAATAACTCATAGTAATCAGCGTTAATGAGGTAGGGGTGAGTTGCTTGAGTCATTTGGATGTTTCCAAGCCCACCAAGGTTCCGTGCCCATAAATCCTAAGGAATTTGATTCCCGTGATGCGGGAAGGCGTTTGAGACTAGTTGACGCGGTTTACAGCCATGGGTTATAGATTACATCAAGGTGTGTGGTCTTGGGGATCTAGGGCCCCTATTTGTGTCCTAAATCGGTTGTCGCTCCGGTGATTAAAAATAGCAAAACATAGGGAAAGGGACCCTTCAACCCTTGTTTACCAATAAAAAAACTCATAGTAATCATCGCTTGCCTAGAATGTTGTGTCGAACTACTAGCCTCACCAAGAACTATCAAAACCAAGGTCAACAATCAATAACATGAGATTTTAAAAAAATCTCGAGAGTAAGATGCAAGTATTCAATAACTGGAGATTTTTGAGTAACTTGCACAAACTAGGGAACAAGTCGTAAGTCATTCTGGAGTTTCTTAAACAATAGTTTTGAATTTTTATTTATTTTCTAATTTTACATTAATTTGTCAATTTATTTTCATTTCAAACTCAAGTAATTGAGTTCAATTTAAGAACTAAGTTTTCCATTTAAATGGAGTGGTACTATGGCTTATGGTTTCACATTTCGAATGTCATTTTTGTTTCTGAAACAATGTACGTTTTCACGTTTCATACAAGGAAATGGGTTTCCATAACATCAATGTTTTGGAAACACATTTCCTTCAAGAAACTCCCCCAAGGTGGAAGTTTCCTGCAACATAGTTTCGTAGTTAATTTGACTTGTTTCAAGTATGGGTGAGCTAGCTTAAAGCATGGTTATGATGGATAAAGAATGAAAACCTTTAAGCCTGTCAATGTTGTTATTTTTGAGACTATTTCAAGATTAACCGTGATGGGACTGATACACATGTACCTAGTGAATGAAATGACCTTCAGTTGTGAGCAAACTCGTGACAATTGATCAACCTGAACCTGCAACCATTCACATCGCTAATCAATCATGATGCACACAATTAGAATATTCTCATATGCTCATGAACTTTGAATTTAATAACACATATTTGAGTTTCCCTCTTAATAGGTTGTCGGCCAATTATACTATATTTTGCATATTACGAAGTGGAAATTGGATCTTTTCAATGTGTGCTTAATAGATCATAAACTGTTTATCTAGACATTCATCATTCATAAAAAATGTGTACTTGTTGAAACTACTAAGCAGGCTGACTGCAGACCTGAACAGATGCTTAAAGTTTCACTATAATTTTTGAAAGAGAGTGAAGTTTTTAAGAGCAGGAAGATGGATGAATCCTGAAACATACATGTTACGGCTTTGTGTGCGTGTGCACGTACATATACAGATATTAGGAAATCTATAATGTTCGGGAGAAAAAACCGGAAAATGAATTTCAAACTACTTTTTAGATTTGGAATCTACATGTCACAAATAATTTATGCACAGCTGCTCTGAAATTTGGAGTTATCTAGGTTAGTTTTTTCCAGGTCCTTGTGTGTTCTACATAATGATAAAAACCAATGAATCTCTGTATTTATTGTTGCGCATATTTTTCCTTTGTGTCGGATCTGTAGAAGGTGGTTGTTTGGGTGTTAGTAGCATGTAGGTACTACAAATAGCACCACAAATCATGTTCAACATAGCAAAGCAGTAAGGAAGCGCATCCAGCTAGCATTGGTCCCAGTTAAGAACAGCTCTCTTATGATAATAATGACACTTGTCCAACATAGAAATTTGGATTAACAACTTTTGGGCTAATAGTTCAGGGCTCTTTTAGTAAAATCTACAAATGGGAACATAAATTTTCAGTTTCAGGTTCATTGCCACTTTTTGTGCTTGCACTATCCAGCTGCATGAGGATCTAGAGAGGTTGTGTAAATTGTTGTTTTGCTTCTCTAAGTCATGCTGTCTAGCTACATCCTTGGCAAGTTTCTTTTCAAACTTTATGGGCCTGATCTTGAGCTTACAATTTAACAGATTGTTTTATTTTTCTTATTTTTTAAGAGATAAATATTAAAAAGGACAAGAGTGTCCCAACTATAGATAGAAAGAAGTAAAACTTCTTATCATGGGTGGAAAACCAGACCATCCATGAGGGATGCCATCCAATACTGCTCCTAACAAGTTCTTTCATAGGAATGCAGTACAGAAAACCCATCCATCACAATGATAATGTAATGTCCCTTTCTAGGGCTGAAACCAAGAGTAAGGGTTTAGCCTAAACCCTAATGAACCAAATCTGAAAATACACCATCAGCCAACAAGCATCAATCTGAAAATGACTGAAAATATGCTTCAACCTTATTAAAATAATCAATAATCAGTCCTCTAGGGCAGCAAACTCTCTAGGGACTTCACATCAACATTTAACCATGCAATAACAACTGAAAATGCTTCTAAATAATTAATTCAACCACAACAATATTTATCAATCCAAATTACATCAAAAGAATGGAGAAAATAAGTGATTACACCCAGCTGCAATTAATTTTATAACAGCAAAACAGCCAAAACCAAGGGCTGGAAATGATAGATAAACTTCTCCAAAAATCACCAAAATGTAGATTCCAGCCTTATAAAATATGAAGAACAATAATCTCAACTCAAATTGTCCAAAAGTGCCCTAGATGATATCAAACCCTTCACCCAAGCAAGTCACCTAGGGTTAGAAGGGAAGAAATAAATATAAAATCCTCCTTAAAGCTCACTTGTGACTTCCAGGTGAAGCCACCAAAGCACACAAGAGGGTTTCCATCCCCAAGTGTGACCCTATTGAAGGGTTTTGTCCTCAATAGGTGACCAAGGAAGGGTTTTCGTCCTTCAATGGCAAGAAGAGAAGCTACACTAGCTCCAAATCCAAGTAAATGTCAAAATAGATGAATGATGATGATGTCCTCCTCCATTCGAACCTTCTTAAGTACCCCTTCTTTGGCGCCAAGGATGAATTAGAAGCCCAATCTTCATGGCCGACCTCTTAATGGGGGAAATGCACTTTTTAATCTTCACTTAAGAAGACCGACCTCATAAAAAAATATCTTTATCTCCCTTATGGCTCACAAGAAGACCGAACTTTAGTGAAGGTCAAGATAAAAGTTCCTTTTTCACTTTGTCATTCACCTAATCGAATCACTCCAAGCCATAATTAGTAATAAAATAAAAAGGAAATTACTTGCAATAATGGCAAGGTTCACCTCCCTTGCTTCCTTCCTCGAAGCCCACGAGAAAGTGGAATGGGCCCAATGCCTTTATAGTGACTAGTGTGGAAAAGGGGGCATTACAAATAATTAAATATAGGTATATTACTTATAAGACGACTTATACATTCAATCATCACATTATCTTGCATTCACTATAAAATAGCTACTATCTATGCCACCACTATTGGGCCGTACATAGCTCAAAATTGTGGAAGCCACTCAAGTCAAGAAGGCCATGAAGAATGGAGAATTCCATCCTCAAATCACATCGACAACTAAAAATTGAATTCTTCCATTTGCATTGTTTTCTTGTACAACAACCTCAGAATTTCCTAAACACACAACCTCTAGCTCAACTATCAAGAAGTGAAAGTCTCATAGAGCTACCAAATAAAATTATCTCGCATGCATAAACAATGACCTCGTTAGGTTGATCCAAATTAGGTTTTTTTCCAACGATAATAGGTTTTGTACATAAAACAATTTTTATTTGTTTTTTGTGTGCACATGAGGATTGAAGTTAAAGAGTCATACTCATTTTTGTCTCTTGCATCTTGTGGGTAGAATAAGGAATCTGAAGAGATCAGCTCTTCCACTTCCGTATTTTTCTTCCTTTGTTAGGAAAAATGTATAATTGTGGATAAACATTCTATAGACACCCAACACAAGCTTTGTAATCTTTTTATTGAGATTAATGAAATTATCTCAGCCAAGATAATCTTGGGGGGACCACCTCTATTTTGTACATATGGTATTAGACTCACATGGATAATCCAGTGATTAGAAGCTTGGTGTTTGGTGGTGATAATCTTTGTTTGGTTCTCCCATCCTCCATTGTATTTCAATGCTTTTCAATTTGTTGCGAAAAAGGACTATTGGAAAATAATTTGAATAAGAATAGTTGCTGCCATTTCCTTACTTCTCTTCTCGGATATATATTGTCATTGTGTGCCTATAAAATACTATGTATTCCAACACCATGTGGGAGTCCCTCCGCAAGACTGGGGTTTGAGAAAGATTTGGTTTTTGGTTTAACAAGTCGTGGATTACCGTATACGATCTACGTTGGCATTGGAAGTTCTCAAAAGCAACTAGTAAATATGTAGTCTATTTTGAAAGTCTATAGTTCATCGACATTTTGGAAGATGTAATATCCCCTTGTGGGATATTTAATTAAATCTGAAAATAAATTACTTCCAATTGAACTTAAAAGAGCAAACCCTTCTAGATTCACCTCAAATAACTCAGTTAGCTTCAATTCAACCCAAATGGGGTTGGAGTGAGCCAAGGTGATGGGTTAGATGGGCTAACTAGTTGGAATTTAAACTTCACTAAACCAGATCTAATTTGCAAATAAAGGGGAAAATAATAAAATGCACTGAGAAAATCAACTAAACTTCAAAAATTAATAATTATCTCAATACTAATCATTTTTCAATGAAACCAAGTGCATTTGAAAGCTAAAAATATAATCTTTCCAACCAACTATCAAACTAATTTTTCTGACAACAAAAACTTAATCAAATCTGCCCTAGAAATCTATAAACAAGTCGCCTAGAGTTAAGAAAATTAATTAAATAATTATACCAAATGAGTCTCCAACCAAGTCGATTTGGGCAAGAATAAACTCGGAATTAGCAACAAACTTTTAGGCACTTGAAAGACCTTCAAAATATGCAAACACACTCCCAAAGCAAGTCGACTTCACTAGAATAAATCAGCGGCATGTACTTGTAATGCCCCGTTCACCTTTGTTCCTTTTCTCCTTCAACGATCATGTTGCTAAGCATGTAATGTCGTTGTGCTCATGTTGATCTTCTGTTGGATTTCGCCTAGTTCGACTACCCTGTTAAGGAAGATCTCGTTCTCGAATTCTTTAGGTGGTTTTATTGGTGTCTCGTTGTTGTTAGGGCGTGACCAACTAGAGGGATCACCCACGTAATAATAATTATTCTTTCCAATTGTCGATTCCTGCTACTATTGTTTTGGTCAAGATATAGTTTCGGGCGGGCTATAAATAATATACATGGTGTTGTTCTATGTTTTAGGTATTGATTTGACTATCCAGATCATCATCGGGTTTGGTCGTAAACCCTATCAAATCATTGGTAAGGATTTACTTTATGAGTCATATGGCAATATCGTGACAAAATTAAAATATAATAATAATAATGAAAAACATATTAAATTATTTTAATAATGAAATAGATTTTCAAAGTGAATGAAACGAGTTAAATGAATTTTAAAATAATAATAATGTTAAATAAAATAAAAGAATTAAAAATAAATAAATAAATAAAAAGCCCGTGAATTTCTTGGGGCGGCTAGGGCAAAGGGGGCTCATTTTGGTTTTTGTTGTTTTTGTCTCTTGCTGAGTAAAGCCAAGTGCCGCCGCCATGAGAAGGAAGTTCCAGTTTGTTTTCTTTCTGTGCAACCAGCTAACTTTCACCAGATCGATTCCCCTTGCCACTTGTATTTTCCCTGCTCTGCGTTGAAAGAGGGATTCAGAGAAGGGTTCACGTGCGAACCAGTGTAGGCCTCGTGTTTGGTTTTGCAAAACCGCCTTTAGGGGAGGAGATTTTCTGGAGATTCCTTGTTTGACTGAAATCCACAAAACAATGTGTTTAGGCGCCTTATGAATGGTTTAAAGAAGTGCCAGGTATTAGATCTGAGTAGGGGCGCCCATCAAAGCAAAATGGAGGAGGATTTTTGTCTGTTTGGTTTGTCACGTTGCCAGCACACTTCTGACTGTGCTAAAATGCGAGCTCTGGGACAGCGTATGGACAGCCATCAGGTTGTTTTTCCAAAGGTTGTAGTTACAATGTCCCTGCTAGACATTTTCCCAGCCGTTTTTTCTTCCAATGTATCCTCCATCCTGTGCCAAAATGGATTTGGGGAAAATGCGTGAGAGTTGTTTGCTAGAATGCCTCAAAGAAATGTTGTCTCATGGAATGCCACGATGGCAGGATATGCACAAATGAGTTTGTTGAAAAGGCCTTGGAAACTTCCAAGCAAATGCATTTGGTACGTGTAAAGCAGACTCCACAGCCTCTTTCCAACTCCACAACCTCTTTCCAGAAACCTCCCAGCCGCTGTCAATGGAAGCTTTGAAACAGAGTATGCACATCCGTCAAAGCACTATGGAGAAGGTATTTTTGAATGTTTTAGTTCCAAGCGCCCTGCAAATACATATGCAATATGTGGAGTCCTATGAACTGTTCGACAGAATACCTAAAAGGTATGTGGTCTCCTGGACTGCAATGATAGCAGGATACGCTAAAAAAATATTAAAAAAAAAAAAAAAAATGGGTCTGTTAAAAAGGCGTTGGACTGCTTGACAGAATGCCTCAAAGAGATGTGGTCTTATGGAACATACCCTGACCATGTAAGCTTCATTTTTTTGTTTACTTAGCATGTAGCCAGGAAAGTTCAGTGCACGAGGGTTGTAAATACTTCGATGGCATGAGTGCCTATTGTAGAATCACGCCAAGAATTATTGCTTCACCTCTTCCAAGTGCAAGCTTTTGGACTGTATGTGAGAACCATTAAGTAATGCTTCCTATGCATTGTATTTGAAAGTTGTTCCTCAGAGTATTCGTATGCACAAAAATGGATTTTGTTGAAGGCGTGTGATCTGTTGACATAGAAAATGCGGTCTCTGGGATCGGGATGACTTCTTGAAAACACAAAATGGTTCTTTTCGATGAGACATGGGTGCACAACGAATGGATTGGTTTACACGTGACTACCTGGCATCATGTGGCAACAATGGTGGTCTCGACGGATCGTGAGTGTAAACCGCTTGGAGCCCCTTGTACCGTTTCACTCATCGTTTCCAGGCATGGTTCTTCTTCCCTTACCTCTCATAATTCTCGTGTTTTAGTTCTCTTTTGCAACTAAATAGAATTTTAAATTATTAGGATTTTTAATACAATTAAATGTCCCTTCAACTCGTTGCAAAACAATAAATTGTCGTGTCATAACTCACGACGTCATTATAACTCGCCTACTTTAAACCATGAACTATCACCCTCACTTCGAGATGATTTAGAAAACTCTTACCCTTCTTGATCGCTCCAATATCGTTTTATCGACTAGACGAATTTGACTCTCATTGATAAAGTTGACCTTCTCCCTGTTTTAAATAATTAAAATGTTGCATATTTCGGAGACTCACCAAGTACCCTTCGTAACTCTAGAAACGAGATGTGAAGTTTCATTCGTGTACCTTGGTATACGAGGAGTCACCTTGACCTTTGGTTTGATCCGAAACGAACATATGACATCCTTTTGACGCTCTTATAGAAGCCCTGTTACACTGGTTTACAACAATAGAAAGTTGTTAAAACTAGAAAGTTGGCTTTCGTTTTGGACCGCCATTTGAAACCTGGAAAGAGAAATCACGTCCCGCCTTCGCAAACCTCTAGCGTTTATACTAGACAAATGCATGGAACATTCAGTATAGGAAAGAGCACTTTTCAGGGATAGTTTGGCGAAGCCATTTTGTAGGCCTCGGTCGCAGTTTGACGAGGTCAAACTGACCAATTTTGTCTTGTCGCTCCAGAAAACTTGTCGCCGTTTGAAAATGGTTTTCCAGTTCTCAACCCCGTCGACTCTGATGAATTCTCCTTATATAGGGGAACTAGTAGGAAGTGTCTCGTTGCGTGCGTATCCGTCGAACGTCAGTTTTGGACGTGGTTTTCTGAGCCCTCGAGCCAACTTTTGTCCTTTTACAACTGGGTCAACTACGATCAGTGGCCCCGAAAAACTAGCCGCCAAACGCAAACCATGCGCTCTTTTTCAAATCCGTCAGTTGCTATGAACTCTTGGTATATCTAGGGACACGTAGAAAGTTGATCGTGGAGGGCGTTCTCATTGGAAGATAACTTTTGGAAGCGTTTCTTAGCCTCCGAGCACGTTTTGTATACGTTTTTGTAGTTAGTAAGAAAATATAAAAATAGAAAGCTACGGACCCTCGTAGGGTTGCCAAACCACCCTGGAAACTGTTAACACATGCAAATAACTGTTTAAAACCTTTTTAGTGCATCTGTTGTGTGAAATAGAACTTTTGACAAAATGGAATTTTCTCTCTTCCCTTCTCTTTCTCTCTCCTGGGTTACTAAATGAAGAAAAATAAAATGCAATGAATACATGTTTCTAGACCTTTTTATTTCGATTGCAAATCGTAATTATTGTCAGATGTAAATGGAAAACTGAAAAATGATACTTATGTTAGGTTAGGGTGGATGCCATGCCAGCAATTTATCGCTGATATCATGCTCACGTGGGTTTTGCAGGATGGAAGAATGACGACGAAAAAAGGCGATGTGTAATTTTAATTATTGTAATTGTAATTTTTATAGGTCATTGTAAAATGAATAACTGTCTAATGTAGTCTCTTGTTACAAAAAGTTATAATTGAAATTTGTTAATATGCATGAGATGCTAGTTTTAGGGATAACTTAGGAAATGTGCATCTAATCACCGGTTCAATTTGTTTCTTAGTTGTGTATGGCAAAAAAAGGGTTTGATTTATACATAGTAAATTGAAATTGAAGTTAATATATTGTAGTACTTTCTCAGTATTCAATAAACGATTAAATTAATTACTTGGGTTATCTTCTTACCTTGTAAACATAATAAAGAGTTTTAATGGGAACACTCAACCTTAATAAAATATTCGTGCATAACTTGCCTACATGTGTGATCCTTTTTACCATATAAGAAATTTAAGACCGTAGAACGACCTTAAACTTTGCACTCGATGAGACCTCCTAGGTTAGGTAAATAAAACCCTAGTTGGAGTTACCATCATAGTCATTAGGTTTAACGACATTGTCGTGAACCCATATTTTAGGAATGACATGGTCCAACTTTATCCAAAGTATGCGGTTTCCTTCTAGTTTTGGTAATCGCGAGAAGAATGTACTCTCTTCAAGTCCGACACCAGTGAGTGGTGAAGACCACCTTGGAAGTCACCTTATGAGTCCTTGTTAGAAGGAATGACTAAGCGGTGTAACCTTCCCATCTGTGGAGTAGGTAGAGATATTACTCCCTTGTATCCTATTGGATTTCCGGGCCTTACGAAATTAGATCTAGAAATTAACTTCATCAGTGAATGAAATCCCTGTTGGATCCAAACGACCTAAATGAAGATCGCGATATAGTTGTTCTATGTCTTGCATTCTCGTTAGTGAACCCTTTTGTCCCTCAGTAGATAAATGTCTTGTCTTGGGCTTGTGAAAATTTAGTGCCTTGATCTTTCACGAAAGGATTATAGGGTAAATACATTTTAACCTTAATCACACCTATAATAGAGATTGAAGCCCTGGGTGAAACTGGAATTTAGCTTAACCATGTGCTTCTTTAAATTGTCAGACAAGTACTTTCGTAACTCTTATGTTTAAACGATGGTAATAATGAGACCCTAGTGCGACGCAAAAGTAAATCATATGAGAGTAAAACCAAAAATTTGAGGTTAGGAATAATGTCACTGGGAGTCCTTATGACTTATTTAAACATTTTCATACATCGCAAAGAATATAAATTGCCTTGGTGTGACCAAACTTCAAAAAAACAAAAGATATATAAATATAAATGGAAGTCCATAAGTTATTGAACTGTAACAACTATGGTAGCGAAATAACTATTCCGTGATCGATGGATGTTCTTGGGAAAAAGTTATCTCGAATCTATGTCTTCCTTAAACCCAAGATTTCACCTTGACATCACGTTAGGTTCACTTGTGTAGCCAGGTTAAAATTCTAAACATTGAATAAGCGTTTTAGGAAGCATAATCTTAACATAAGAATGAGAGAGTTAGAGTTTTGTATGAAATCCGAAATATGGAAAATACTTATGTAAGTTATGAAGATTGGCATAAGGGTAAAGAGCAAAAATTAAATGGTTGAACAATAAGTGAGATGTGAAACGAATTTTCAGAACATGTAGGTGGAAAAAGGGAGAAAATTATGCTCACATAACAATGTTCTTGGGATGCTAATCGTAACTAAAATACATTTAAAGTAATGATGTGTTGTGGGTTTGCCATTCCTGAAGTCATGTTTCTTGTGATTGGGTCATTGCTGGTATTCGTTCATTGCGAGAAGTGTGGCATTGACATGCCTATGTTGTTTTCTGAGTCTATGTGAGTCGATGACTTATGTGATTGTCATTGCGAGTCGAGTTTCTGTACTTGGAGCCCTTGTTGTGTTGTGTGTAGCGTGCATGGTAAGTCAAAAAAAAAAATCCTGGTATTTTACTGTTGACATTGTGTGTAAAATGTGGGCACTACAGTACTCAACATAAATCCTATGTAAACAAACTCTCACAAACGCCTTATATAAACCAAATAATAATATGCCAGAACTTATCAAATAAAGCTTGAGGGGTCACAAACACTTCACACATGGTAGTGCTAAAAACACATTTTATTTTTGGATCACAAGTGGGCGTACATCCCTCTTCAAGCATGAAGATAAGTTCATGAACTGTCAAACATGCCAAAAAGGGGACGCCTCATCTCCTTATATAGATTTTGCAATGTAGAGTTTCAATGTTTCCCTCCAATTTTGGTGCATTTCTCTAAATGGGAGAGATTTGAATTTTAAATGGTCTTCATGGCCTATAAAATTCAAACTCCAAGTCCAAATATTCATTCCTCTAAAAATATATTTAAATTAAATACAAGAGAAGAATTAAATAACAATTAAAAGCACCATAGGAATCGATTTGCCTAATTAAATCAATTTATCCCTAATAATAATTAATTGGCCCAAGGAATAAATCGATTTGCTTCCCAAATATGCGACTTGCCCAAGATAATTAATATTAATTTTTAAATGCACAAGGAAAGTCGATTTCCCCAAAATAAAATTCCCTTTAATCCAAAGGGAGTGGATTAAAGGCGATTCAACTTGCTTCAATTAATTATTGCTTGGAAAAGGGGACATTACAGTCCTCCCTTCCCAAGATTGTTTGTCTTCAAGCAATTGCAAATTTGGATCCCTAAAACCGAATCATTTTCCCATGTGGCATCCTCCATTGGTAAATCTTTCCATTTCACCAAATATTCTTTGATCACACGTCTTCTTAAATTTCTTTCACGTGTATCAAGGATGTATTCCGAATTAAAACCAATTTTCCTTCTTCATCTAAAGGAGGCAACTCTAGAGAAGGTATAACATGCTGCCCAAGTGCTTTCTTAATACAAGAAACATGAAAGACATTGTGAATCTTACCATTTTCCGGAAGGTCTAATTCGTAGGCCATCTTACCAATTCTCCTAGGGCCCATAGAAACGTGGCTTCAACTTTTCCTTACCACTTTGTTTGAGAGTAGATTGCCTATAGGGCTGCAATCTAAGAAACACCCAATCATCCACTTCAAAAGATCTCTCACTTCTATGCTGATCCGCATACAATTTTTGCCTATTTTGGGCTTGATGCAAGTTCTCCTTGAGTGCTTTCATGATATCAACACTTTGTTGCACTAAATCTTGAGCACTAGGCACTCTACTATCTGTCATCACCACATCCATGAAAGAATTAGCATCATAACCATAAAGTGCCTTAAAAGGAGTCATACCAATAGACATATGATGTGTGGTATTGTAACAAAACTCAGCTATATGTAACCATTTAATCCATGCAAACTGCTGCCCTGAAACATAGAATCTCAAGTATCCCTCAGCCCACTTATTCACAATTTCAGTTTGCCCATCAGTTTGTGGGTGATAACTAGTACTTGGTGTGAGTTTTGTCCCAATTAGACAGAATAACTCTTTGCCAAAAAGACTCATAAATCTGTTGTCCCTATCACTCACAATGTTCTTAGGCAATCCATGTAATTTGAAAATTTCTTTAAAAAATAAATCAGCAATCATAGGGCCATCAAATTTAGTAGGAAGTGGATGAAAATGAGCATATTTAGTGAGTCTATCCACTACTACATACATGCAAGTCTTACCATTAACATTTGGCAATCCGGTAACAAAATCCATAGATACACTTTCCCATTTTTGAGAGGGAATAGGTAGGGGCTGCAAAAGACCAGCTGGAAAAGTGTGTTCATTCTTATTTCTTTGACATACAACACATTCTCTAACATGCTTAAGGACATCTTTTTCATACCTTTCCAAGAAAACCTTTCTCTTACCACTTTGTAGGTCTTGAAGTACCCTTGGTGTCCACTTGTAGGAGCGTCATGTGCAGATTTTAAAATCAGATTCTTCACCTCTGATTTTGGGGTCAAATACACCCTCCCTTTGTAGAGTATGAGGCCATCTACCACCTTGTATCTTTCATCAATTATCACTCCTTCAATCACATCACTAGAAAACTGATCTTTAGCATATTCAAGAGTAATTAAATCCTTCCAATCAGCTGATATAAAAGACACAGAACAATTTCTACTTCCCTTAGTGGATGATCATAAAAATCATGAGGTGTTCTTTTTGTCATACCTTGTAAAATGATGCTCTTATCACCTATCACAAACTTGAGCATTAGATTCTTATAGTTGAGGGTAAATTCCCCAATGAGTGCAACCATTGTACTCCTAACACAAGATCCATATCCTCCATGTCAATCATATAAAAGTCATCAACAAGCTCATAATCATCAATAGAAATGGAAAGTTTGGGAACTTTCTTTGTGCATGACAAAATGAATCCATCCGCTATGGTAACATTAAATCCTTGGAAATCTTCAACATTTAATTCACAATTTGTTACCAACCTTTCACTAATGAAATTATGGGTAGCTCCACTATCAATTAGAATGATTACCTTTTGTTTGCATAGCATACCTTCCACCCGGAAAGGAAGATACTTAGGAGTGCCGGAAAGGGCTGCCAATGTACCTTCTATTTCTTCTTCTTCTCCTTCTTGTATATGCTCATCCACAACCTCATCCACCACATTATTAGTATCATCAAAATCTGAATCAACAACTTCAATAAAATAGATTTGACCTTTACCCTTGCAATTATGGCCTCTTACCCATGGAGCCTTGCAATCAAAACACAAACCTTTCTTCCTTAATTCATCCCTCATGTCCTTTAGTTCGCTGTTTTGGGGCTGATTTCTATGTGGTGGTACATAGGGCTGATTTGGCCTTTTTGGGGCCTCTTTTGATGACCCAAGGGGCTGCCCCCTTGCACTTTCATGGGCTGCTGCAAATTAGACCTTGGCTGCCCTCTAAATCCACTTTTGGACAGCGAATGTGAGACATTAGAACGCTGCCCTTTAAGCCCATAATCCCCTCTATAAGTTGCACATTCTAAATCTAGAGCTTTAGTAATACAATCTTGCAAAGACATAGGGTTAAAAGCTCTTACCAAACCTTTTAGAGGCTCCATTAAGCCTTCGGTGAAGAGGACTACCAATCTCTTCTCACTAACATCCGTAACCATAACCGCAATCCTCTAAAAATCTGCCACATACTCCTCAACACTACTTGATTGTTTGAGTTGTGCCAACTCACGAAAATGAAGCTCCGGATCTTCCTATCAAACCTCTCCATGATCCTTTGACTAAACTCTTCCATTGTGTGGATCAAGTCATGTCCTTGTGTGTGCATACCATGGAACCACCACTCATGTGTCATGCCCTCTAAGTGAAGAGTAACAAATTTGAGGGCCTCTTCTTCTTGCATGGGATTGAGGGAAAATAGATCTCCATCTTTTGCAACCATGCTCTTATTGATAGCTTACTAGCCCCATCAAATCTTGGGAGAGAGACCTTGCCCAATCTTTGTTGGAAATCCATATGGGGTTGCTTGTGGGCTCTCTTGGTCTTGTTGCCCATCTTCAAAGCACAAAACTCCTCAAAAGACAATACGGCCCTTGTGGCCGATGCAAAGTGCCATATTCCATGTTGCATGCTTCAATGGCGTCTACCATTGATGGCTCATCAACTTCCCTATGGGTATCCTTAGGTAGGAAAGTGCCTTTGAAGAACTTAGGAGGGGGTTGTGTTGAACCCCACCATGTGAGCTCCCCTCTCCATTGGAGCTTGTAGATTTATCCTTGCCCAAAGCATCCTTGATGAGCTTGGACATTTGCTCACTCATGGATTTTTGAAGTTCTTTCCACACTCTTGCATCAACTCTTGTAAGAACTTCACTTGATCCGAAGTGAATGCCCCCTCATCCATGTTTCCCTTATTCCTTCTCTTGTAATACGAAACTCTTTCTTGTCCTGCATTCACAAATCACCCACACGAATAAAGGAAGAAAGCTCTGATACCATTGTAATATCCCCTTGTGGGATATTTAATTAAATCTAAAAATAAATTACTTCCAATTGAACTTAGAAGAGCAAACCCTTCTAGATTCACCTCAAATAACTCAGTGTTAGCTTCAATTCAACCCAAATGGGGTTGGAGTGAGCCAAGGTGATGGGTTAGATGGGCTAGCTAGTTGGAATTTAAACTTCACTAAACCAGATTTAATTTGCAGCAAAGGGGAAAATAATAAAATGCACAAAAAACCAGCTGAACTTCAAAAATTAATAACTCTCTCAATACTTATCATTTTTCCATGAAACCAAGTGCATTTGAAAGCTAAAAATATAATCTTTCCAACCAACTATCAAACTGATTTTTTTGACAACAAAAACCTTTTTCAAATCTGCCCTGGAAATCTGTAAACAAGTCGCCTAGGGTTAGGAAAATTAAATAAATAATTTCCAGCCTTGTAGATGCTTCCAAAACCCTTAAAATATTGCCCTCGGATCTGCAATAAATATCTAAACAATAGCAACTTGTAAACTTGCCAAAAACCCACTCAAAATAATATTTTAAATCCCCAAGCAAGTCGATTTGGCTTTAATTAATTCCAGCAGTGAATATGGCTCAAAATATCATCAATAGAAGCACAATATACTTGGAATAACATGCATAAATAAATCAAATTTAAACCCTTATCAAATCACCATGAAATTATACCAAATGAGTCTCCAACCAAGTTGATTTGGGCAAGAATAAACTTAGGAATTAGCAGCAAACTTTTAGGCACATGAAAGACCTCCAAAATATGCAAACACACTCCCAAAGCAAGTCGACTTCACTAGGATAAATCAGCAGCATGTATTCAACATAAATCCTTCAATTAATCCTCCACAAAACATATAAATGAACTCCCACACAAGCGCCTTATATAAACCGAATAATAATATGCTAGAACTTATCAAATAAAGCTTGAGGGGTCACACACACTTCACACAATGGTGGTGCTAAAAAAATATTTTATTTTTGGATCACAAGTGGGCATACATCCCTCTTCAAGCATGAAGATAAGTTCATAGAACCGTCAAACATGCCAAAAAGGGATGCCTCATCTCCTTATATAGATTTTGCAATGTAGAGCTTCAATGTTTCCCTCCAATTTTGGTGCATTTCTCTAAATGGGAGAGATTTGAATTTTAAATGGTCTTCATGGCCTATAAAAGTCAAACTCCAAGTCCAAATATTCATTCCTCTAAAAATATATTTAAATTAAATACAAGAGAGGAATTAAATAACAATTAAAAGCACCATAGGAATCGACTTGCCTAATTAAATCAATTTATCCCTAATAATAATTAATTGGCCCAAGGAATAAATCGATTTGCTTCCCAAATATGCGACTTGCCCAAGATAATTAATACTAATTTTTAAATGCACAAGGAAAGTCGATTTCCCCAAATAAAATTCCCTTTAATCCAAGGGGAGTGGATTAAAGGCTATTCGACTTGCTTCAATTAATTATTGCTTGGAAAAGGGGACATTACGAGAAGACCATGGAAAGCATTCTCACTGGTTTTACATTCCTCACTCGAGGCATCATCATGTTTTAATTGAGAGGGCAAAGTTTTGAAGGTAAAGGTAAAAACTCAAAGTATTAATCAAAGTACATTATGTGCTAGGTGTTGAAAGTTAGGTACTTTATTTTGTAAAAGGTGTTTTGCTTTAGTTAAAAAAGCAGAAAATAAAAAAGGGGGTGGGGGCCGGGGACGGGTCACAATATTCACCAACTTATTAGGTTAAACAGCAGAAACGACACATAATGGAAAGGGACATAAATGGAACTTCAATTTTTAATGATTTGTGGAGTTTAGTAGAGAATAAAAATGGACCAACGGTTCTTCATGTTCAGCAAATAAAAAAGCTGAATTATATTTACAAAATCAAAAGGCAATTGCAATTATTCAATGTTCTTGCACATTAGAGACGTGTTCACAAATATTCATCAAACGACAATTGGGAGGCATGGCACACTCGTAGTGATTAGTATGATAAGCAACCACAATACAAAAGCATTGATTTCAAGCTATGGTTATTAGAAACAGAGGAGGAATTACGTGAAAATTTGACTAAGATGAAAACATCTGCTCACGAGTTGGCAAAGCGAGGGTTGATGTAGTAGATGATAGAACTATAATAACTGTTACATTGAGTGCTCTTCTTCCAATAAATGTATGTTTTACTAAAACATTGCTACTAATGAGATAAATTGAGAGCAAGGAAATATTGCACACTTTGAGAGTTGTGAACTCAGCATGCTAAGTGCTAACAACTTACCTAGGAGAAAGCCTAAGCCGAAGAAGCCTTTTCTTCATGTCGGAAGAGAGGTATAGGTTTCCATCATTCTAGTACAGTAGGTAGACGACACACATGATCATCATCATGCGAAGCATGATCAAGAATCATTCTAGATGAAGAGGAAGATATGGTTGAGGGAGAGTAGAAGACACCAAAGCGGAAGTAAGAGAAATCACATGCTACGAGATGTGGAAAGATTGGATATTAGTTGCGAATGTTGCATTCCTTTTGAGAAGATAAATCCGTTAGCTATGCACACTATGGTCAATACTATGATGAGAATTCCGCTAGGTATGCACAATATGGTGAGTACTGTGATGATGATGATGATGATAATTCAAATTTTTTTGTTTATAGGAATTATGAGTCTAATTATAGTGTAATAGGAATAGTGGCATGTGCACAAATTCTAGTAAGAATTTCAAGATTTGACAAATGTGTGGATTATGGATATGGGAGTATCAAAGAATATGACTTTCAAGACGGATTTCTTTTGGGGATATCAAAAGGAAAATTTGAACTCCATCAACCTTGCAGACAAGAATGTTCATAGAGCAGTTGGCATTAGAGGTGTGAAAGTAAAAATTCTTAATAATACTAAAACCGTCCCACTTTGAAAAACATTCGTTCTGTTTGATAACTCTTAAGGAAATTGTGTTATCAAATTGTGCTTCAAGATGATTCAATTGTGAAATCATACCAAGTGGATAGGAGGATGCAGCAATTGCACAAATAAATAATGTGAATCTTCAAAAGTTGTGGCATCTTAGGTATGGAAATATAAGTTTGCTAGTTTGACACACTTGCAAAGGAAAGGTCTGGTCTATGGAGTATGGACTACCAACCTTTGGAAAAGAAAACATTTTTTGTGAAGCATGTATAATGGGAAAGCAAAATAGTCAAAGGTTCCCACAACAATCAAGTTGGAGGGCTAATTGAATTTTGCAATTGAATCATACACCTAGGGAATAGATATTTTGTATTTTTTATTGATGACTATTCTCGTATGACATGGATGTATTTCATGAAAAAATAAATCAAAGGTGTTCTCTAGGTTTGGTGAGTTTAAAAACCTAGTTGAGAAACAATCTAACACGTGGCTAGTGACTTTGAGATCAGATAATGGTGGCGAATACATTTAATATAAGTTTCAGGATTTCTGCGAGTGTGGCATAAGGAGGGATTATACTAATGCTTACACACCACAACAGAAAGAATGAGCACGACTCTTAAAGGTATGGCTAGTCTATGTTGAACACAAGAATTTAGATAATTATTTTTAAGTAGATGCAGTACACTGCAGTCTATTTGAGAAATAGAGTGTCAACTTCAGCATTGGATGGAGTGAAACCTTTTGACAATTGGCATAGGTTCAAACCAAGGGTAAAAGCATTTGAATTTTTTTGGTTCAACATGTCACGCACTAGTTCCTAAGGAGATTAAGAAGAAACTAGATGCTAAAAGATTATTGAAGAAAGTTGGTTGAAACAAAAATTCATAATCAGAAGAGATGTCATTTTGATGAACTAGAAAGTATGGATGATTCTCAACTTGGGAAAAGACTGGTGTAAGATGAGAAAAAATGAGAAACTAGAAAGTATGGATGATTCTCAACTTGGAAAAGACTGGTGTAAGATGAGAAAAAAATGAGAAAATGGAAAGTGAGTAAAGCTCTTTCGAGTAAAGAGTGTTTGGCATATAGTGGATTAAAGCAGAAATGATAGGCCTCCGTAATCATCAAGTCAAAATAGTGATTCTAGTCTGGTGAGTGGTTTACTTGATTCAAATCCCATTCATTCTAGTTCTAATGATGTAAATCATTGCAGTTCAGGCGATGTGCAGGTTTTGTCTCAATCTTATGAAGTGGAAGAGATTGGAGATAATTCATAGGTACAATAGGTTGGTGATTTGCCTCGTATGCCCAAGTGGACAAAACAGCAGATTGCTTCACTTAACCTGATGAAGGAAACATAATAAATCCGAACATCACTCAGAAATAGGTAAATTATGCTTTGTCGGCTAATGTTTGTGAACCATCGACTTTTGCAGAGGCGCCTAAGATAACAGAATGGGGAGATGCTAGGAGGAGTGAGTATGAACCCATCATGAAAAACAAGACTTGGAACCTTGTAGATTGTCCACCTGAAACAAAACCCACTGGGAGCAAATGGGTGTATCGGAAGAAGCATAAGGAGGATGGATCGGTGAACAAGTAAAAAGCAAGATTGGTAGCCAAGGGGTATGCTTAAAAAGAAAGCTTAGATTACGGGACCTTAGCACCTACAACCATGTGGGATACAAAGTGAGAATGGTTTTATCTCTTGCACCACAATAGAATTGGAAGGTATATCAATTAGATGTAAAAAGTGTTTTTATTAATGGTGATTTGCAAGATGTTGTCTACACATCATAACCACAAGGATTTGAAAGAAAGGGTTCAGAAAGCAAGGTATGTCACTGTAATATCCCTTTTGGGGACAAAACTGAAAATTAAGGAAATTAGCTCAAACCTCCAAAATAAGCAAGTCTGATTTTTATGACAGCAATTAATAAAGGACCAGAAAATACTCTCAAACCCTAGCGACTAGGAGAGAGAGAGAGAGAGAGAGAAATCCACCGTAGAAACACTCAAAAATTATGGGAAGTGATTCCTTGGATTGCCCTTGATTTTAGAAGCCAGAAAATGTGATCAAATCATCAAACTCAGAATTCTGGAATTTACTATGGCACAAAAACAGCTGAAACTTGTAAATTCAATAACTCTTAGAATACAAGGAATCTCCACACAAATGAATACTCAAAATGATCATAAAAATACCAGCAATCAAATGAGACCAATATCATAATTTTCCAACCATGGAAACCCTCTCAAAATTGATCCTGAAATCTGTGAATGAGTAGATGAAGCTGAAAACTATTCCAAAAATCACCAAAATGGAGATTCCGCTTTATAAATTATGCCGAATCAAAATATAAAATCAGATTTGTAATTTGTGCCCTAGAAGGCACTCAAACACCATCAAACACTCAAATTTGCGCTCAAATATTTGTAGATGATGCCTTTGATCCTTCAACACTCAAATCTACACAAAGGTCTTCAATAAATCTTCATGCCAACCAAAGAACGAGGGTTTTCGCCCTCTAACCAGCCATTAGAAGGGTTTTCATCTTTCTAGGAAAAAGCCACACACTTGGGTTTTCGTCCAAGAGTGGAAGAACAAGGAGCAACAAGCCCATAATGTCCAAATAGAGAAAATGCGTCAATTTAGATGATCCTCCAAATGAGTCTTCTAACCTTCTTTTATACCTCTTGGGTCCAAACCTTGGAATAGCAAGGCCAACCCCTTAACGTATTTTTTTAATCTTTAATTGGCTTTTAAAGTGCATAAAACCCAGCCGACCTGCTAAAGGCAAACACATGCTAAAAAGAAACATTAAAAATAGAAAAACAAATACAAATAAAAGCTCAATGTCCTTTTCCAACTCCTCTACTTCTTTGCCATGGAAAAGGAATGGCAAGAAGTCCAAATTTTGATCCTCAAGTGGGAAAAAGGGACATTACATTCACTCAACTTAATCTTTATATAGATTAAAACAAAAACCTAGAGCATGGTATGCAAAAATTGATAGTCATTTGAAATGAAGATCAATTTTCGCATACTGAGTTCTAGGTGTTTGTTTTGCGAGGAGTGAATATGATGACACTCAATGCATTCAAGTGCAAAAAAACAAAATTGTAATTTTAATTTTATATGTTGATAAACTTTTGCTAACCGAAGTCATGACAAACAACTTACGAGGTGAAGAAATTGTTGAAAGGATTTAAAATGACCTGTTTGGGCCTTTTGCAATATTATTTGGGAATAGATGTAAGACAACAAAAACATTGTATTTTCATTTCTCATGAAAAATATGCTTATGAACTATTGAAAAGATTTAAAATGAAAGAATGCAAACCATCTCTAATGCTCATGGATAAACTTTGATACTTTCTAAAGCATGAAGGAGGTGAATTGGTTGATAATACAAGGTATAGGCAATTAGTTGGAGGTACGGTGCATGTCTACTTGACCTAATATTTCATCTCGCAGTTAGTATTTTGTCTAGATTCATGCATGAACAAAAACATTCACTGGTTGGCGAGATAAAAGAGTTTTGAGATACTTGCAGGTGCAAAGAACCATTGTCTTGGAATGTAATGTCCCCTTCTAGGACAATTTAGAAAATGAAGAAGTATTTGTCAAGATTAAGCAAAGAATGGAAAAACCCTTTTATTTCAACCTAAAACATCCCAATGTCAGTTATTTCAAACCCAAATGAGATTGGAGTTAGCCAAAGTGGTGGGATAGATTGGAAGAAAACAATTAGAATTTAAAAACATTCAAATCAGATTTTTAACTGTTGACAAATAATTAATATTCAAACCCCAACTACTGCAATCTTCCAAAATTATTTCCCGCTTAACCATCCAAGCAAAAATTCTCAAACTTTGGATTTTGGGCCACAAAAATATGAAGAATAATATTCTAAAACCAAATTTCGCATAGCAAACACGAAACCCTAATTTTGCCCTAAAAAGTAGGTCGCCCAACACATTTAGGGCATCAAATCCACTCCAAAAATTATGAAATCATCTTCTCCTTATCTCTCCTAATTTCTACAACCACATATTGATCCCAAACTGCAGATCTGAATTTTATAACAGCAGTTAATCAATTAAAATGCACCCAGAACAACTGAAACTTCAAAAATTAATATCTCACTCAATACTTGGAGTTTTTGCATGAAATAAATTGCACAATAAAGTAGAAATAAAGAGCTTTCCAATGAACTAACAAACTGAATTTTTATCCCACTGAAACCCACTCAAATCTGCCCCTAAAATCTGAAAACCAGTCGCTAGGGTTAGGGAAAATTAATTAAATAATTTTCAGCTCATAAAACCCTTCCAAAACCCTTAAACAATCAACCCTTGATCTGAAATAATTGATTAGACACAACAACAAATAGATCTAGCATAAATAACTTCAAAATATGATAGATCAAACCCCAATACCAGTCGTTATGGCTAAATAAATTGCAGCAGCAATAATAGTCATAAAAGTACTTCAAACCCTTCACAAAAATACAGATTTATCATCCAAATAAATGCGCCAACACCAACACAAGAGATCACAATGGAGAGAACAATAAAATCTTCAATATCTTCAACAATGGATCCAAATGAAGCTTACAATGAGAGAGCACAATGCAAGAACTAGGGCATACATCCCAATACTCCAAGCATGGAGTGAAATCAAATGATCAATCAACATAAGTCTCACAATGATCCCAAGCTCTCCTTTTATAAACAAGGAGGCACAAAATTCGAAATCCCTAGGAGAGGGAAATCATTAAATAAAAATACTTTATCCTCCCTAGGTGTGGCATCCCCTTTCTAAGGGTGATTTTAATATTAAAAGCCACCCAAAAGTTATTTAATTAATTCCCTTTTTAATTTTGCATTGTGGGAATTAAATTAAATAAATTACATAATTAAATAATTATTGTTTTATAATGTCAAATGATAAAAATCACTCTCCAGGCAATAATATTTAATTATTTAATATAATTTTCCCCTTGCAACATCCCAAAGCCCACGGAAAAGATAGGCTAAGGGTCTTCAAAAATGGGGACATTACATGGAATTTAGGAAAATAAGAATTTTAGACTTGTGGGTTTTTTTAATGCGAGATAATGGTAGCAATGAGGGTGACAAGTTTTTCTACTACAAGTTACGTGATGCATTTGGGGACGGATCAGGTGGCCTTGAGTTACAAGAAACATGATACAATGTTAATTCTACGATTGAATCAAAGCACATTGCAGCATGGAATGCTTGTACATCTTCACAAGACTCTTAAGGAGTTGCAAAATGGTCAAGAATGTCCTAAAATGTAGAATGTTGATAATCAAAATGCCATCAAAATTGCAAAGAATCATGTACTTCATGTGAAGACCAAACATGTGGACGTGGAGTATCACTATTTGAGGCTGTTGACAACAAAGAAGATAATTGATCCTCCTTATTGTCCTACGGAGAAACAAGTAACAAACATTTTCACTAAGCCTTTGAATTGTGTCAAGTTTAAGAAATTCTAAGGAATTCTTGGGATGAAGCAAAATTGCAGAAGCAACAACTAATGAAGATAATATTTTGATCACAATAGGGTAATATAGATATAAAGTAGGGTTGTTTTATTTAAAATAAACGCTTTTGTACATAAAACAATTTTTATTTGTTTGTTGTGTGCACAAGGATTGAAGTTGATGATTCATCATCATTTCTGTCTTGTACCTTTTGGATAGAATATGAAATATCCCTTTTAGGATATCACTTAAAACTCACAAATTTATAAAAATCCAACAAACTGTAATTCTGATTTTTCAGGACAGCAAGGTACAAAAATAAAGAAAAATTTATATCTTCAAAAATACTCACTTCCAACAATACCCGAAGTTTCAAAGGAAGTGGAAAAATATGGAGAACAATGCACAATAGAGAAATAATTTTTATTGCAAAGATCTGATTTTATTTAATTTATTTTAGGGTAGAAAATGAGAGAAAAATACAGCTGACCGTAATTTCCAAAATAACAATGGAAAAATGATGGAAATGAATTCTAGGGCATCCTCATGATGATAACAATCTCCAGCTCTGAAATCTCCAGAATCGGACCACAAAAACCCCTCCAAATCTGCTCCTCAAATCTGGAACTGAGTAGATAAAACCCTAGAAAATAGTTCCAAATTTGAACTGAAACCCTTGATGAAAAATGGTTGTCCTCTTACTCTGAATTTGAGTTTCTGATTACTCTCTAGATCTGATCCAAAAATTTGAATAAAGCTCCAAAATAGCAAACTAGGGAGGATCTTTCACCACCGAAGAGTGCTCTGCTAGCTAGGTGTGGATCTTTCACCACCAAAGCTAGGGTTCCTGTGGGATCTTACTCCACAAGCAAAGAAAGTGCAAACAGCAGTTGCTCCAATATCAAAATAGGTGAGTGTATGAATGAATCCTTCCTCTCCCCAAGTGCTTCCTTTTATAACTTCTCATTGCAACAAAAGGCCCAAAAGAACCCTAATCGCCCCATTGGGTCTTTTCTTTAATTAATTAAAATAACTTAAGTCACTTTATTCCACACATGCCAAAAGTGCACTTAAGTCACCCCAACGAAGAATTAGAACATAAAGTACCATATATTCACCCATCACTTAAGTCATCGACAAAATATAACATAAAGTACCTTAGGGGAGCATCACGCAACCTTATTTCACTTAAGTCACCTCAAAGTACGTGTCCAACGTCAAAACATAATATATAAGTGAAATGAAGGTGCAAACCATACCCAATAACCATCAACGTCACTATCCTTTTGGGCATGACCAAGGCTAAGATGGATGAAAGGCCTCTAAGCCACTTGCTCGGAAATGGGGACATTACAGAATAAGGAATGTGAAGAGATCAGCTCTTCCACTTCCGCAGCTTTCCTTCCTTTGTTGAGAAAGCCGTATAAATATGGGTAAACAATCTATGGACACCCAACATAAGCTTTGTAATTAATTACACTCCAAAAAAACTATAATAGTCATTTTGACCATGCCTTCTCTTCTTACTTCCATGCCCACCATGATGTAATTCCTAGGCCAAGCTCAAATAAAGTTGTTTCTTATCAAATTCAGCAGGTGCTTACTGTAATTGTTAGCCAAATTGCCAACACTTGGCCCTTTTTCTTCACCATTTGAGTGACCATCGCCTTTGAAAACTCCATCATCCACCACTTTTTATATGGGATGTTGTATCCTACTAGAAGATCTTCTAAGAGAGAGGCATCTAGTTTCTTTCCCTTATCTACTTTCTTTAGAGGAGAGGAATCCATGGATGTCCTAGAAGATGCAAACCAAAAAAAAAACCACAGGCCGAGTCATTACGAGGGGGAAAAACCAAGAAAATGCCAGTTTTGATAAGAAGGCAGCCCTCACCACACGAAGAGGAGTTTCGCTTGTTCGTGCTCTATGCAAAATTGGTGATTAGGGGATGGCAAAATGATTAAGTGAACAAATTGATCCCTGTGTCGTAAAATGACTATAAGAGTGTTCAAAACCATAATTCTAGCTATCCCTAGTCGACTTACAAGATATCTTGTTGACCACCTATAGCCTTTAAGACGAAATCTTGATTGTAAACTTAACAATCAGTAATATGTGTATTAGAAATGAGAATGCATACTAAATATGCAAAGTTGACCTACTTATATAGGTAACCTAAAAAAACTCTCAAGGCCAAAGACTTAGGTACTTTGTACAACCCAAGGGTATGCCAAAGACACTTGCACAAAGGATAGGGTAAAGACCACTAGGGGTATAAGTTGGGTGAGTAACCCATAACAGATTAGTATCTTTCTCTTTCTCCAGTGATCACCGTGATTGCAAATCCTATTACTTGATAGATGATATGTATATCTTATTCTCAAGGAGTGTGTAAACTTCATTACGAATATTACTCAGGATTTGTTGGGCCCCTAAGATATTGGCTAAGTAAAAGGGCGCATAGGCGCGCAAGGACTAGTTGAAGAAAAGCGTGCGGCGGGGGTTTAGAGAAGGTTTTAGGGAAGCCCGTGGCGCGCACGGACAGAACCAAGGGTTCGGGACTTAGCCATTTTGGGTGTTTTGGCAGAACACGTGAAAAGCATGACCCGACTGTGCATGCGGAGTGGATAAGGTGTCAGCCTGGCGACAGGGTGGCCTAGGAAGGAGCATGCTTGGGGTAGAAGCTTCTAGAAGCTCATCATGGTAAAAGATGGAAAGCTCAGGCCTGGAGGAGCATGCCCGCATAGAGAACCGCATTCAGACACTTGGCATTAGATCTGAGGCCGCTGGAGGATGAGTTGGCAGAAATCCCATTTATACAAGCACTGCGCAGAAAAAAAAACAACCACAGAGATAGTGGCGGAGCTCTGCAGAAATACTGCAAGAACTCTGTTAGTTTGGGAAATTATGCTTAGGGAAGGATGTATCAAGGGTATGGGGTTATAAATTTCTTTTGTGAGCCTAGTCATATGAGTCCAGACATAATGCATGACTGCAGTCTACTTCTCTGTAACATTTTGTAATGACTCCATGAATATAAGGAGGTTACCAGTTTACAATGAATATGAACATTGATGATTCTAATGCATACATATTTTTCATAATTCTCTTGCATTTATATTTATGTTTAAGTATGAGTGTTTATACAACTTCTTTCTGTTTTGGTATAAGCTATCCATTATGTTAAGCATTCTCTGTCTGGAATGATTGCAAGGATCTAGAAGTCGTCCTGAGCTCTATGATGCTTGTATGTTTTACTCCTTCAAAACCCTGAATATGGATCATAGATGATGTTTCCCACTAAAACTCACATAAAAGAGAGACTCGGCTCCCGCGTGTGCCTCGGGTGAGCGCCCAGCTCCATTGGGTGATAGGCCGGCGTGCATGGGGTACCTTTCTTTTGTGATAAGGGTAAAAATGACTACGAGGATTGTGTGTATGTGGTTTGTCTTGAGATGTTATAGAAGCGTGCAAAGGCCAATCTAGCATATGTCAAGGGATTCAATAGAGCTAGTTACTCTTAACACTAATCCAAAACATTGTCCAACTAGATTAGTAAAGATAACCACGATTTACACCTCGTGCATATAACTCGGAGGTCACCTAGAGCAGGTATAAAGCAATCTTGCATTGACTTTGTATCCCGTATGGGCAGATTACAAGGTTCATGTTAAGGGTAAATATGTTAAAAATGAAAAGGTGATTATTATGTTCATATATTTTATATATGCTTGTAGTGCAATATGGTAAACATAGGCAATAGTAATAAGGTTTCGTGATAAGCATTAAGAATAAGTTCAAATTCTATGCCTAGTCGAACCATTGCACATCACTAGATGAAAACATTAACAATCCTGTCACTTTATTTTTGTTGTACTTAGTGATGAAGAGGAGATATGTAATATAGGTTAAAAACTTCCTTTCGAATGAAAAGTCACTTTCGACCACGAATATGTGACGAAAACAAAAACATAGTAAGACTCTAAATAGAGACCTTATGCTTGAGAAATCGAAAAGTACCATTAAGTAAAACTGAATAATCATACTTATCACTTAGTTTTTATAATGTAATCTTGCATATGATTGTTGAGTAATTGGGATGGACTTTATATGCGTTGGTATAGTGTTCTTATGAATTTTGTTAAGCATAGAAATCATATTATGTTAAGAAATGTGTGTGTTTACATCTTGAGTACAGCTTGTACATTTATTTCCTATATACAAACTATGTGTATGTTTTTATGGCATGAGCTTGGTACTAGTGGCATATGATTCCCGACAACGAGAAGGTCATAGTGTTGCATGGTCGTCATCGAGATCGGGCGGGTAGGATTGGGTATTTCTTGCCGAGGTTAAGTTATTGACTCTTCAAAGCCGCTAAACTCATTAAGGGATCATCTTGCACGATTCACATTCCATTCAAAGAGCTCTTCCAAATTGAGATCGAGAACGAAGATTTAATTATTCTTATTTCATATTTTCTCTAATTTGTAAATGCAATGCAACTCCTGCGTGAGAGGATGTAATATTTATTTAAGTAGCCGACTGCGTATGTCGAAGATATGTTTAATCTGTTATCTTATTAATTGTGCATGTAGATATTGGGACAGGTTGATTAACGATAGTAATTATGATGAAGTGATTATTAGTTATGCTTTGTTTTATGTCATTCTTTAATCTTACGTAGTAAGTAATTTTTAAATTGTTATTAATAAATTTAAAAGGGCGTAGGTCCACTTTCACAAGTCCACTACAAAGACACAATGTATGGGGAATAGGAATATGCCATCCATAAGCTTTTCCGAGAACAAAAATTAGGGATTGAGTCTATTGATTCAAAGGCGGATGAGTTAGACACATCAAGCTCTGCATCTTTGGAACAAGAGTACGAGTAGAAAGAAAGCTTGGAAAAATTATAAATTATTTGCGTAAGATAGAGGGAGAGAGAAATTGGGGATAAGTTGGGTAATTTAAATATAGAAACATCGGTGGGAGAACAAGGACTAGAAGATGTGCGGGCTGATGATAAGAAGTATTACAATGAGCAACCTCTACTTTTTATCATCATAAATTTGTTTATCTTCATAATATTGTGCAAACTTAAATATATCTCAAGTTGGGCAAGCCAACAATCAAGACTTTCAGCATTTACCTCTCCATCATAGGGCTGAATTTCTATATTTGCCTCCATTTTGAATGAAGGTTGAGTTGAGGGTATTTGGATGACACAGGGGTTGCTCCTTCTCATGGTGTTGGGGCTGCTCTTTGCTCGCCTCTTTTATTGCCTTGTGAACTTCTTTGGAAATCCTTACCTTGCCAATTATGGCCTCTATAATCTTCATCATCCTATTAAGCTTCTCCATTGAACGGAAGGTGCTTGAAACATCCCCTTCCAACTTCAAAATCACTCTCAATTATCTCTCGCTACTTGATCCTCTTCTTAGGTCATGCTTCTTCTCACTTCTCTATTCAAACTCTTTATGGATATCCCTTACTGCAAAGGAACCTGTTGTTGTAGGCTCACGACCCCGGATGCGATCGGGTTTCTAGGTTGATGTTCGGGCATCCAGGTGTGATTGCACAACATGGAATCCTTTCTCCAAGTGTGGGACTTGAAAAGATAAGAAAGGATTCTCCGAGAAGGTTGGTTCCTATTCCTCTGTTCGGATGCACATGAAAATGCAGAGGTTTTACTCGAAACCTAATCTAACTTGCAAGGAGACAGAGAGAGAGGATGCATAAAAATAAACCTAAGCTAATAGAGGTGATGCACCGAGGAATGAAGAACACTGTCTTGGCGATAAACACGAGACCATTCAAATGTGAGGCAAGATCATGCACAGAGATAACAAAACTTGCGGTGAAAGACCAGGAGGATGCAAATAAACACAGAGAGGGTTGAAGAATCATCCACGAGACATGCATTACTTGCTCCAAAGATTGATACTGATACACTACAAAATGCCAAAAGGCAAAGTCGCATTACTGATTTCAAATGGGAGGTTCGAACTCCACAAATTCGCTTTGATTAGAAGAAGGGAGGAGCCAAAACAAAAATGTTCGACCTTTTTTAAGAAGCCCCTCTTTATAATATATAGAAAGAATGAGAGAGGGAAGAGAGAGGAAATGTAGAACTGCCCCAACCACTTCTAGGTCGCATTTAGAATCATCTCATTATGGCGAAGGGCGATCACAGCAAAAGCGGCTGTCATTTTCAGAGTGGCGGCGAATCGTCTGCTGCATTAAAGCTGGTTGTTGGAGCGTCACTTCTGGCATTACCACGCATCAGGGACGTTTTCACAATTTTCTCCTCCATACTGCACCAAAATGCAAGATTGATCCCAGAATCATGTAGAGAACTTCAACAGCTTTCCGTTGATATAAAGAACGTGCAAATCCGAGCTCTGGATCGAAAGATACGACGATCTGAAGATTTAGGGCACGAAACAGGGAAAAACAGGTCGGCGGGAAAAATATTTGAACTTTCCCCGCGCCCTGCCACTTGGATGACACGTGGCAGGCTCTGATTCACTGAGCAATTCTCTCTCCTCCACCTTTCCGCGGGCTTCCCTTTTGAAATTTCCTTGTGGGCCCTTAAACTTGGACACGTGGCACTATTTCATTGGCTCGGGCTGACCCTTCAAAACTCGCCCTTTGACTTTTGGACCTTTTCCCTTGTGACACGTGTCGTGATTTGATTGGTCCGCGGGTCTGCCGGCTTTTCGCGCCCTTCGCGTCTTTTTGTCCCGGATGTCCCAGTGCTGTTTGGGATAGAATCCTCCGATCCACCCGAAATGGGCTTCCTTGTCCCTTATTTGCCGATGACACGTGGCGCAATCTGATTGGCTCTCGGCTTTTTCGGCTATCTGCGTCCCACGCGTCCCTTTGTCCCAACTATCCCAATACGAAATTTCTCTATTTCGGGTGAACCGGCCGGTTCAAGCGTCTTCGCGCACTCATGGACCGATGTCCTAGTCTTTGTTTGGGACAAATTCTTCCTGGTTCGCCCGATTCGGCGGGTTCGCATTCCTTTGTTCCACATGTCCCAAAGCAGATTACTCGATCTTCTTCTCCTTGCAAGTTAGATTAGGTTTCGAGTAAAACCTCTGCATTTTTCATGTGCATCTCGAGCAGAGAGAATAAGATATCAAATTCTTCTCTGGAGAATCCTTTCTCATCTTTTCAAGTCCAACACTTGGAGAAAGGATTCCATGTTGTGCAATCACACAGGATTCACGAACATCAACCTAGAAACCTGATCTCGCATCCGGGGGTCTTTGTGAGCCCTGCAACAACAGGTTTTGGCAATGACTGGTGGGACAAGAGGTCTCATTTTTATTGCAGCGGGGTTGATGTGCATCTGCTGCAATCTTCTTTCTTAAAAAGAGCTATTATTTGCATATCTGGCGACTCCAAGGGGAAGAACGAACTTGTTCCAAGCTCAGGCCTGAAAACTCATGAGAAGAATCACCACAAGGTCAAGAGTTGGAGAAGAAGAAGTGCTGTTTGAATACCTGCAATTATCTCTAAGAAGAAGGCAAAGAGGAAGAAGGATTCAAAGGTCTCCATCTCCACCAAACAACTCCCTCAACTCCTCCACAGCGAGTGCCTTTCATTCAAGATATCTGAGGGTTTTAAGACCGATTAGAATGGCTCAAAACAATCCCTACGTCAACTTCACAGCAAAGCAGCCCACTTGCCCTCAATGCACAACATCCAGTTCCTATTGCAGCCTTGAAGAACATTCCCTACTTCACCGGAGAAAATCAGACTACTCCAGGTGATCATGTTAAAGATATTGCTAACCTTTGTGCAATCCATGAAATCAATGAAATGCAAGTGGTCACAAATTATCGGGCATCTTCCTTCAAGGGTAAAGCATTACAATGGTTTAGGAGCCTTGGAGCTGGTTCTATCACAAACTGGAATCAGCTGTGTATTGCACTTCACGAGCAATTTGGAGAGAAGGGAGACAACTTGTCTCTTTTGGAGCAGCTGACAACTATCAAGAGAGCCCCCAACGAGCAGCTGACTGACTTCAACTTCAGATTTCAAAGGTCTTGGGATAGGATTCTAGTGGCAGTCAGGGGCCAATAACGAAGGTGCTTTTCTATATTACCTTAAAGCTTTGAATTCGATATTTCTATGTTAATTCAATCTATGGGAGGCACAACCTTACCCTGCTAACTTATAGCATTGCCATTAGAGCCGAAAACTGTCTTATTCAAGCCGGTAAACCGGCTCCTAGGCCTCCCATGCCCTTGTATCCAAACTTGGAAAATCCAAACACTAGTCAAGCACCCACTTTGGCTCTGTTCCCACCCCTAGAAATCAAAGTTCAAGTGAAACTTCTACTTCATCCTCTAGTGCTTCAAATGAACTTCAAGAGGTCATGAAGCAATTGTAAAACCTAGGCAATGAGCTAGTTACTCTCAAGAGGCAACAAGCCCAAGGTTTCAGACCTTCTTATCAACCCCAAGCTCAACCTAATAGGCAGCCATACCAACCACAAAGACCACCTAATCCAGCTAGCAAATATGAATCAAACAAGGCCTCCTGCCAAAAGACCATTCCAGCCCTATAATCCAAATGCCATATCTGCCTTTAAAGCATTAGTGCCAGTCCAAAATAACATGGCCCAAGAATATGATTGGTGCTTTCCATGCAACGAGCCTCATAACCAATCCATGTGTTTCATGGTGCTCTCAATCAAGCATTGATGGTGACAACTACTTTTGGTGTGGAGGGTGAGGCGATCAAAGAAACAGACAACAACAAGAAACATTCCAAAAGAATCAGCCCCAAATGACACCACATTGGTGAACTGACAAGCAGAGGATTTCTGAAACATGAATCAAAGGCGGTTTCTCAAGGTGTTGCAGCCAACACAAGGTCAAAGAGGAGAAATTTGGGTGAAGAACAACCATTAGCCCCACCCGAATCCACAACCTTCCACACTCCACAAATGATTGGGCAAGCAAAGTCCAGTTTCAAATGCACAAGGACAGCCAAGAACAGCCCCTAGGCCAACTCAAATGCCAGCTGTTGCTGCCCACGTGCAAGGAGTAAATGTGCAAACCAAGGGACAGCAGAGAGATCCTTCATCACCGTTCAGTATCATTGAACAGATGAAGAAGACTAACGTCAACATATCAATGTGGGAATCCCTATCTATCCCAGGCCAAAGAGATTTGCTGCAAGCTGCCATGAAGGATTGGCCAACTTCGAATCAGTAGGTTCAGATGCAAGACAAAGTGCTTACAAATGCTGCCCAGCCTGGAGGAAGTCATGGAGGACAACAAGGTAGAATGTTGAAGCCCCTCCTTTCTATGTTTCATTAATCATTGGAAATCAGCTAGTACATAATTGCATGATAGACTCCGGGCAAGTAGCTCGGAATGCCTAAACAGATAGCCGATCAGCTAGGGCTCCAAAGTATGAGATAACATCTAAAGGGGTAGTGTAGTTAGATGGCACAAAGAATAGCAACAGATTGGAGTGATCGAAATTTGAGCCTTACCTCGCACGCATGTCCCAATGTTGTTGTTTTACAAGATGTGTCATCGTCCATAGACCTCGCCACCACTCTTTGCGTTGTGCTTGTCAAGAGACTTCACTACTAAAATTGGAGGCTATCTTTCGGCGGATTGGTCACACATGTTGTTCAGAACAAGGTATGGAACCAAGGCCACAATCAGGTTTGAACCTATTGCGAACTTTCACATTGAGCCTTACACTACCAAACAAATCAATGCCAACTGTTGACATTTAATCAAGAAGATCACCCTAGCACCGATGAAGTGACACCAAGGTTGGAAGCATCCCGTTTTGACTCTTGATGAATGGGCAAGCAAGGTACATGCTTTTGATCCCTACCAAGAAGTAGAAGAATCGAACTACGAGTCTATCATGCATACATGAAGAAAACCAGCCTATTCCCAAAGATCACCAAACCAAACCATAAGGATGACAATGAGGTATGGCAATTATTTTTCGATGGATCAAGGAGTAGGCAAGGTGCGGGGAGGAGGAGCTATGCTTGTTTCACCTCAAGGCATCAAATATTATTCACTTTTCGTTTCCATTTTCTTGTTCAAACAACACAGCTGAATATGAGGCCTTGATTCATGGACTTCATTGGGCTAGGAAAAAGGGCATAAATAACTTGCAGGTGTTCGGGATAGTGAGCTGATCGTCAATCAAGTCAGGGGACAACATGCTACAAAGAATGACCTGCTGAAGAACTACAAGAATAGGGTATGGGACCTCATTGAGGATTTCAAAGCTTTCAACATCGTGTCCATACCCAGGAAGAAAAATGAAGCCGCGGATAGGCTCGCGTGAGTTGGAGCAACGTTTGATGTGGTTGACAACATCAAAGGGAAAAAAACACAGCCACATATCCATGTGATTGTGAGGCCAGCAGTTCCAGATAATAATATAAGCTGGCAGGTGTTTGAGAACGATCAATAGATCGTCAATTTTTTACAAGAAGAGGCTGAATTCTCAACTAGGAATCAGGACAGACTAGAGCAGCAGGATGGGGATCAAGTAGTGCAAATGCGGACAAACAAGCTTCCCGGGGGTTTAGTAACGTTGAGTCTATCTTGAACCCTAACGACCGCCTTCGTAAGGAAAAGGCTAACATACAGTCAAGAGAGAAGATTCAGAGCCAATTCCGGTTGGGAAAGGCAAAACACTTCAAATTGGTAAAGTGGCCACTGAGCGGAGAAATCAGATTTCATACAGCTTTGCCAAGAATTTCCGGATGTCTTCGACTTGAGCTATGAAGACTTGAGAGGATTCAACCCGAATTTGGCACAACATACCATAGAATCGGATCCGGATGCTAAGCCCATCGTGCGGGCAGACCAGTTAACCCTCACATTGAGCCTCTAATGAAGAAAGAGCTAAATAAGCTAATAGAGGCAAGCATTATATTCCCGATCAAGCACTCAAGCTGGGTTGCTAACTTGGTTCCGGTCAGGAAGAAGAGCGGAGAAATCAGGTTGTGTGTGGACTTCCGAGACCTCAATAGGGCATCTCTCAAAGATCATTACCCGCTTCCTTCAATGGAACAAATATTGCAAGTAGTATCCGGTTCAGAGAGATTCTCTCTCCTAGATGGCTACTTAGGGTATAATCAAGTAATGGTGAAAGAAGAAGACCAATTCAAGACAACCTTCACAACTAAATGAGGGACCTATGCCTACAAGAAGATGCCATTTGGGCTGTCCAACGCTGGTGCTACCTTTCAAAGGGCAATGGACATGGCATTCAAAGGCTTGATCAACAAGATAGTGCTGGTATACCTAGATGATATCACTGTCTTCTCAAAGAATGCAGTAGACCATCTCTTTCACCTCAGGCAAGTGTTTCAGAGGTGTAGAAAGTTCGGAGTGTCCTTGAATCCCAAGAAGTGCATCTTTCTTGCGCATGAAGGAAAGCTCCTTGGCCATATTGTCTCCAAGGAAGGATTAGCAATTGATCCGGAGAGGGTTGAAGCCATAAGAGCACTACCATTGCCAAGTCACAAGAAGGCTCTTCAAAGCTTCTTGGGAAGGATAAACTTTGTTCGGAGGTTTGTCCCAGATTTTGCAGCCCTTGTCAAGCCCATCACCAAAATGCTGAAGAAGAGCATGGCTTTCAAATGGACAGCAGAAGGCAAGGAGAGAGCTTTGAGGCAATCAAAGAAGCTATCTCTCAAGCACCAACTCTCATCAACCCAAACTTCTCCAAGGATTTCATCCTCTATGCATTTGGAGGTGATGACACTATTTCACCATTCTAGTGCAGCAGAACAAAGATAATGAAGAACAGCCCATAGCATTCTTCACCCAGAGCCTAGATGAGCTCATGCGAGGTGAGGTACTCTTTTATTGAAAAGCATGTACTTGCAGAATCGAAGCTTGAAGAAATTCAAGCATTTAGTCTCAAACAACAAGGTCCAGATTCTTGCTGGTCTCACATGCCGGAGTTAAGGACTTCCTCCTCAACAAGGATTTGAATGAGAAAAGGGCGAGGTTGGATCACCCGTGTCATGGAGTATGACATTGAGATCAAGATCACCAAGCTGGTAAGAGGAAAGGATTGTGTGAGCAATTTAGTTTTGGGAAGCAAAAAGAAGTATGCAACAAAGAAGAAAGCTGTTTGATAGTGCAGGACAACCATGAGCCAAGTGGCGATCATGAAGAAAACAATGCTTTCCCCACTCCTTGTTGGACCCAAGGTATTATGCACTTCCTGGCACATGAGCCTATGCCCTCCGAGAGATGAACAAGACCCAAAGGAGACACTTCCAGATTGCAGGTTGTCCCGTATGCCATTGTTGATGGAGTTTTGTTCAAGAAAGATGTGAATGGAGTCTTCACTGAGATGCATTAGCACGCAGTCGATTCAAAGGGTTTGGAAGAGTTTCATGGTGGACCAGTGGTGGCCATTTTGCGCCAAGAGTGACAGCTCTAAAAATCATGAAGGCTGGTTATTATTGGCCTAAAATCTTCGGTGATTGCTATGCATGGATCAAGAGGTGTAAGAATTGTGCACTCTTCATAGGAAAAGAGAGACTTGTTGCCCTTCCATTGCATCCGATCTCGGTTGACCAGCCATTCATGCGATGGGGTTTGGACTTCATTGGAGTCATTAATTCCAATCAAGCCAAGGGCACAAATGGATTTTGATGACCCACGCACTACTTCACCAAATGGACGAAGACGTAGCACTCGAAAGAGGCAAATGAGTCTAGCATCTTAGACTTTTATGAGGGGATAACAACCAGATTCGGTGTACCTGCTACAATAATCTCTGATAATGCATTGGCATTCATTGGATCCAAGGTGACCGAGAGTGGGCATGTCAAGAACGGTATTTACCTAAGCACTTCATCGAACTATTACCCTCGGGGTAATGGCCGGGCCGAGTCTACAAACAAGAACTTGTTGAGGATCATTAGGAGGACTCTTGATGAGAATCAGAGGTCTTGGCATACCAAACTGAAATCAGCCTTATGGGCTGGTAGGATAACTCCCAAAAGATCCATAGGTAACTCTCCATTTAGGCTTGTCTATGGAAGAGAGACAACCTTGCCCATGTCACTTGAGTTGCCAATGTTGGAACTCATGAAACAGCATTTGGAGTTACTTGAATTTGAGCCCATGGAGGTGAGGTATGCGGAGTTGATGGAGCTGCAAGAGATCGAAATCGAGGCATCCCAAGCGATGGAAACGGATCAAGCTTTGATCAAGAAGACCTTTGATAGAAAGGCCAAGGATAGATCTTTTCAAGTTGGAGATCTAGTGTTGAAATGGGATGTGGATAGAGCAAAACCGGAAGGCATTCAAAATTTGATGCCATTTGGAGTGGCCCATACATGGTCACAAAGTGCAAGAACAACAATGCTTTCCAATTGGCCTCATTGGATGGTGAAGAACTGCAGATTCCAGTCAATGGAATCTATCTCAAGCGTTGCTTCTAGAGGGAAGTTCACTACCTCTGTAAATATTAGATTAGATTTTCTTTCCTCCAAGTGCTTGTGCACATTGTTTTGTTGTAGGTTAGTTTTGTTTTCCCTAAGTGCTTTGGCACAGCTTGCTGTCCATGGAGATGTTTAGCAGTCCTTGCCTTCATCAGGTGACATTCCATCTTCCTCCTTGCACATTCTGAGTCAGCTGAGGTTCTAAACAGAATATTTGATGACTCCATGCCTAATGGACTGCTTGAGCATTGGTATCTTTACCTAAGCGAGCGAGTAACCCCGCTGAGTCGCCAATTGTTATCCAAAATTCACCCCCAGGGTTAATTTGATAACATGCATCAGAATTCTCAAGTCCCAGGCAAATGGATTGATTTAGGGCAAAAATCATGTTTCTAGGGTCCCCTGATTTTTAACTCCCCTGGCCGAAGAAGGAAAGAGCAAGCTCTGAGAAAATGTGAAAAAGTTGCAGAAAACAAGCTTGGGACAGGAAAAATCGTGAAAATTGGCTAAGTCCTAGTCCTCGCAACAGTAGGGACGTGAGGGACATCGAGACGCGGATCGGCCGAAAAGCCTCCAGCGGCCCAGAAAGCAAAGGGACATCTGGGACAGAAGGACGCGCAAGGCGCGAGAAGCCGATCCGGCCGGAGGAGGAAGCAAAATTGACTAACTGCTGAGCAAAACAGTTTGGGACATTCGGGCCGTAGGGCCTTAAACCGCCGGATCGGCCAAAGCAGAGAACTTGCTGCAGGGACAGTCGGGCGGGTCAAGTACGCGGCGGATGCGGGAAGCCGGTTCGGCCGAAGGAGAAGAAGATCGACTAACTGCTTTGGGACATGTGGAACAAAGGAATGCGAACCGGCCGAATCGGGCGAACCGGAAGAATTTGTCCCAAACAGCACTAGGACATCCGGGCCGTGAGTGCGCGAAGGGCCTTGAACTGGCCGGTTCACCGAAATAGAGAAATTTCGTATTGGGATAGTTGGGACAAAGGACGCGTGGGACGCGGATAGCCAAAAAAAGCCGAGAGCGAATCGAGTTGCGCCACGTGTCATCGGCGAATAAGGGACAAGGAAGCCCGTTTCGGGCGGATCGGAGGATTCTATCCCAAACAAGACCTTTGGGACATCCGAGACAAAAAGACGCGAAGGCGCGAAAAGCGCCAGCGGCAGACCAGCGGACCAATCAAATCACGACACGTGTCACGGGGAAAAAGGTCCAAAAGTCAAAGGCGAATTTTGAAGGGTCACCCGAGCCAATGAAATAGTGCCACGTGTCCAAGTTTAAGGGCCTGAGGAAATTTCGAGAAGGGAAGCCCGTGGAAAGGTGGAGGAGAGAGAATTGCTCGGCGAATCGAGCTGCCACGTGTCATCCAGTGGCGGGCGCGGGAAAGTTCAAATATTTTCCCGCCGACTGTTTTTACTGTTTGTGCCCTAAATCTTGGATCGTTGTATCTTTCGATCCAGAGCTCGGATTTGCACGTTCTTTATATCAACGAAAGCTATTGAAGTTCTCTACATGATTATGGGATCAATCTTGCATTTTGGTGCGATGCACGAGGAGAAAATTGTGAAAACGTCCTGATGCGTGGTAATGCGAGTAGTGACGCTCAACAACCAGCTTTAATGCACGTGCGAGCAGGTTCCTTCATTAGGCGGCCAGCCGTTTTGCGAGATCCGCCGCTTCTGCCATAATGAGATGATTCTAAATGCGACCTAGAAGTGGTTGGGCGGTTCTAGATTTCCTCTCTCTTCCCTCTCTCATTCTTTCTATATATTGTAAAGAGGGGCTTCTTAAAAAAGGTCGAACATTTTCTGTTTTGCTCCTCCCTTCTTCTTCTAATCAGGCGAATTTGTGGAGTTCGAACCTCCCATTTGAAACTGTAATGCGACTCTGCCTTTTGGCATTTTGTAGTGTATTGTATCAATCTTTGGAGCAAGTAATGCATGTCTGTGGATGATTCTCAACCCTCTCTGTGTTTATTTGCATCCTCCTGGTCTTTCACTGCAAGTTTTGTTATCTGTGCATGATCTTGCCTCACATTTGAATGGTCTGTGTTTATCAGCAAGACAGGTGTTCTTCATTCCTCGGTGCATCACCTCTATTAGCTTAGGTTTATTTTTATGCATCCCTCTCTCTCTGTCTCCTTGGCAAGTTAGATTAGGTTTTGAGTAAAACCTCTGCATTTTTCATGTGCATCTGAACAGAGGAATAGGAACCAGCCTTCTCTGGAGAATCCTTTCTCATCTTTTCAAGTCCCACACTTGGAGAAAGGATTCCATGTTGTGCAATCACACTGGATGCCTGAACATCAACCTAGAAACCTGATCTGCATCCGGGGTCTTTGTGAGCCTGCGCAGCGGGAACCAAATCATCTTCTCCTCTTGCATTAGCTCGTCTAGTCAAGGTCTCTATTTCGACTCTTTGTGGATGTCACTTACTATGATGGAACTATATCATCTTTTCTTCTTGCACAAGCTGATCTATTCAAGGGCATCAATCTGCTACTACCATAAGAGAACCACACAAACCAAGGACAAAACTGTTCATATACCCATCGATCCTTAAGCAAGTTAGATATTCCATTCCTAATTCAGTAACACAAATCTTACACAAACTGAAATCTAATATTATGGCTATGCCCATAATCCTAGGTCATATACCGGGATATGTATAGCCGATATGTGGCTAACATTATCTCCTAATATGTCATATCATATTTATTTATGCTTTCATATGCTTAGTAGGTCGGCCTTGGTGCTTTGCATAGTATAGTAGGGTATATATAGGAGTTAGTATGTGGTAGATGATCATCATATTGAGCACTTGAATCTTATTGTATGGTTTGGAGACTGCCCCCTCAAAGTGGCTAAGTCATTCTACTTGCATATTCTGATTATTTCTCTATGATTTTGTGTTCTTTGGTGTTTTATTGATGCTGATATTCAGATTTATCTAAGTAATTTCCTTACAATTACTGATTTATAATTGTTCTCCAATATTAAGTTAGTATATATGGCAGCCATATAATAATAAAACATTATGTGAAAGAGATGAGGCTGCATGGTGCATCACAATGACACATTATCTGTACTCACCAACAATCACAAATACACATAACACCACCATCTAAATAATCAGAATGGGGTTTCATAATACTTGGCAAATTACATGTTCCAGTGTGGGATTGATGGCCACACAAATGATGGGTTTTCTACATGGTCTTTCTACATAGATCCGTGGCTCATTGTGACCATAAAGAATAAAATTGAACTCCTTACATTCACTGAAAAAAATAATCATGTGATTCCATACATATTTACTTCAGTGAGCCTTGATGAAATCCCAATAACAAATATTCATGAAATCTCAATAAATAATCATGAAAGTCCGGCCACATACATATCTACTACAAAGTATTTGTTTTAATGATAAAATCCAAATTGTCATGGTACATATTTACGAGGAGAGATGGTCAATCCAAATAGATCCTTTTCCAACAGAAGAAAAAGCAGAAATGCTAACTCTTGTCAAGTTTGTTTGGGTGGACAGTTAACTAAATGACCTATCATTTTAGCTCTTTTGTTCTCTATCATCTAATATATAATGCACGACATGAATATTAATAGTACAGACATCTTAAATTTATCCATCCGAAAAACACCGATATGTATCAATAGTGAGGTGCTTATCTTGTATTTGTCACATAGTTTAACCCATTGAAGGGTTCCATGTTGATTAACTGACTCCATCATCTTCTCTACAAATTTCCCATTAACTAGTGATACCTTAATATGGCTACACCATTGTGTTGGGCTCAAAAACTCTTTTCAGTCAACACATAACAAACTCTAAACTCCATCGTATGCCCAAGATAACACAAAATTTTTATGGCCTTCTCCAAGAAAGAAGGAAAACTGCCCTATTACGGTCAAATGGACGTCAAATTTATTATTGGTCATTTCAATTGACATATCCCTCTATTACACTCTGCCAGCATCCTTGCACTGTAGGTGACGTGAATTAAGGTAATAAAGTAAAAGTAGATGCCCGCCACACTATAAAATAGACACAATTGGACCTAATTCATTTTAAGTGTGCACAATTAATACCATTTGTGTGTTAGTGCATTCAATTGTAAAATAGATACCTTATGATGACACAAATAAATAAATCTTGGAAAACAGGCCTCTTAAATATCTAAAAAATTAATGGCATTGGTTCTGGAACTATGGAAACAAGGTGAGGCTGCATTCTCTAAATGACACTCCATGCCCATATCAAATGCTTAGTGGCATTTATATAATTCTGATTAAGCAGGAATCACAATCTCATCGGAAGAGATACTTCAAAACCTGCAGTTTCAATGTATATATCAGAGGTAAACAGACAACACATTTGAGCTCTATCAATCAGCAATCTTTTCCTATCAGAAAATGCAAGAACCAAGAGTTGAAGGCCCTAAAAACATTGCTCGATGTAATAACCAAATTCTTACACTACAAATATTAGAGTACAATACCTCTTTTTACAAGATGTCTTGTACGGAGAACGTTTCTATCTTAACATGATATTCAATTTCATTGTTCGGGTCTCAATTTTAAATAAAAATGGCATACATTCTACTAAAATAAAACTTTACATGCATTGAATGTTAGCATATGCAAAGAGAAGAAAGAATTCAGAGAAGGCAAAATGCACAAAACTGCACTGCTCAAATGTCACAGGCAGAGTATTATTTATATGTAGGGATGATGGTTACATAGTTACAAAACAATTATCAGTTATAACTGCCCAAAACCGAATGGTTCATTATATATTCAACACCCCCTCTTAATGACTAAACTGGAAACAATACCAAGTTTGTCCCGAAATTTTACAAATGTCCTAAAGCCCATATGTTTAGTCATTAGATCTACAGACTGTGCCATAGGTTGTACTTCAAAATCAGCAGTCCATGATTGTGTTGCGGTTGTCGAATGGAGAAGAACCGCAAAACAAAAATCTGGTCATGTGAACAAAGGATATGGCAAGTGGTCCACTGGTTCTTTGTTACGTGATTCATTGACCAATGATGAATCATCAATGGCTGAGAGTGTCAGCCCCATCTCCAGTCCTAGAATCAAAACCTCGAAGAGGTGGATTGAAAAATATGTTCCAGGCTTGTGTAGCTGCTGGAGTCTGTACAGAGACTCAGTTATCCTACAATCGAAGTCACCTCGATCATGTTCTTGCAACACTATGTAGTGCTCATCCAACCTTTTTAGAAATGTGACCATCTGTGCAGTAGGAGTTCGAACCAATGCCACAATAGGTGGAGAAATAACCATCTCCCTCTCAGCAATAGGAGTTCAAACCAATGCCACAATAGGTGGAGAAATAACCATCTCCCTCTCAGCAGTGGGAGAAATAACCATCTCTGCCGTAGTAGGAGTGAGAACCAACTCCTCATCTATTTGCTCATTTATCCCCCTCTATTGGGAAAGATCGTTCACAACACAATGAGCAAACAGTTCATACTCTATTGTCTTTCGAACAAGTACCTCTAAGTGAGTGGTTTGGCATGTCATCTCACCATGCACCGTCAATGCATCTGGAATAGTGGAGTCTCCATCCACAACAAACTATTCTTCAAAATGAGGAAATCCATCCTCCCAAGGCATGTCCACCTCCCATACATCTGGTATAGTGGATACTCCCTCCACAATAAGTGCATGTAGGTTGATTGTATCCAAGTCAATAGATCTGTGAGGAATGACTTCCTCCCAAGGCATTACTGACCTCTTGCACGTTTTGTATGGTGCGATTGTTGTCCTCCACACGTGCATTCATGTTGATCATAGCAGGATCAACAAGATGATATTGACCACCTTGCCCAATACCAAGGGCAATCATCCGTCTTTATTTCACATCAGAAACAACACACTTCTTCCCACAAAAATCCACAGAAATATTGGGATTTTCAGTTAATTGACGAATAGATAGAAGATTCTTTTGTAAATAGGGTACACATCTAACATCACATAGCAACAGTTTATGAGCATTATTGTCAATGCATACATCTCTTATTCCTTCTCTGTAGTGATACACCATCTACTAGTATCTTTGATTCAAAATAGATATTTTGCGATAAATGAAACATACCAATCCATGCTGACATGAAAAGTGTGTGGACGCATCGTAGTCATGATCTAGTAACTAGTATCACTTTGTCATGCGAAGCATTAAGTCGTAAGACAATAAAAAGCATGCCCGCATCGAATCTCGTTCTTTTGCAGCAATTGTTGCCACATGTTCCTCATTATATGGCTTTTTCTTACATTGCGAAAGATCATGCTTCCGCTTCTAACAATCCTTCTTAAGGTGCTCAACCTTGTGACAGGTAATAACATGTGACACGATACCAGTGGAAGACTCGCTGACTGATGTCGCCACTTTCCTTTTTGACTATGTGACGAGCACTCTCGATTGGTCACAAATAGATTCTTCTGAATTTGTCTCCACTCCTTTTGCAACGGTAAGAACTCAATTGTCAAATGTGAGAGTTTGACTTTCACCATTAAATGGAGTGCCTCTCAAATGACTCATACAAAGAAGGTAAGTTGTTCGAACTGAGCCACCATATCATCGTCGTCCAACTTTTGTTGATGGAAGATTACTGGTCTCGAAGGTCTTTCATCCGAAGTAGGTGCTCAGACAACAATCCACCTTGTAACTTTACGGAAAAGAGCATATTCTTCAAGTATAAAACCCGACTCTTTTCTGGACGTCTAATATTTATCCCTCAGACTAGCCCACAACGTGCTTGCTACAGTAGCATTCCACACTTCCGGTATCATATCATCCGACATCGATACCTTGAGAAGCAATAAAGCTTCCTTATGACGTTTGTCATAATCCACAAAGTTTGTCGTTGGTCAACCTTCACTACCCATGATTATTTTATCACAATCACGAAATTCCAAGCGTTAAAATCTTATGGCTCCATACATTGAAATTAGTGCCCGTTAATTTTTGTGTCCGACAAAGTCAAGTGTGAAATATTTGCCATTTTATTATTCCAAAGTAACGGAAATAATAAAACAACATTTTACCCAAACGAATAAAATAATATATTATTTACTTCAGCAAATAGTATGAAATTAATTACTCCAACAAATAGTATGAATACCTTTGTTGCTGAAAAATAATGTTATTTTGCCCAAATAATATTATTTTGCCCTCACGAATCACTATTATTCTTCCCAAATAATATTATATCTTGCCCTCACGACTTTGCTTGCGACTATTATTGGCTCGCCACGACTATTCTTGAACCACGACTTACGGCATTCGAACCACGACTTTGCCTTCGAACTGCTCACGTTTGACGTTCTCCACAACTTCATGCCCTCGTACCACGTCTTTTGGGCCTCAAACCACGATTTTGCACAAAATTGAGTGTATTTTCCTCGAAAAACAGCCTCCATCGGTTGTCTCACTGTTTCCTGCTGCGCGAATGGAGGAATTTCTTCCTTCTTTGCCCTTGCGACCTCAAAAGGCTCTTTTCTCTGTCAACGGAACAGCCCATGAGCGACTATGGCTCTGATGAACGACTTGAGCAATGTTCAGCAAACAGAAAAAACAGCAGACAGGAAAAAAATCGTGACTATAAATGAACAGTATTCTGAATGAGCAACGGAATAACTTCTTCAGTTTGTGCCCTACTAGGGCTTCCCCAAACTTCCAGTTCGTGCCTCTTGAAAAGGCTTCCTCGAACTACGAACTGACCACTCTGATACCAATGTTAGCATATGCAAAGAGAAGAAAGAATTCAGAGAAAGCAACTGCTCAAATGTCATAGGCAGAGTATTATTTATATGTAGGGATGATGGGTACATAGTTACAAAACAGTTATCAGTTATAACTGCCCAGAACCGAATGGTTCATTATATATTCAACATTGAAATGCATAAAAACAGTAAAAATAAGCTTACCTCAAGACACTTATTTTGGGACCCAGTCGCTTCATATAATCCAAAGCAGTTCCACCAACTTTACTGCACAAACTTGTCACAATGAGAACAGACAATATCAGACTAAAATCTACCCTCACATTGTTTTCCTTTCGTAGACATGAAATACAATATAATTAATCATCAGAACAAAATGCCTTATCACTAATACAAGTACAACAGATGTGAAGCTAGTTTTACCATTTCTGGTAAGTCGAGGTAAAGCAGAGTTACAACAATTTTAATTGTGACATTTTCAAAGACTGGTTATAATGATGGAAAATAAAGGAAAAGACTATCCCCTGATTAAAAAGAAATAGATCAAGTTGAACCTTGTAGAAGTGAAATCGACCCCTCGGTCTCGGCGAGATTTCTTGCTTACTCGTGTCTCTCTTCCTGAAGTTACATTTTGTATTGCAATCTATAACATACAAGGGCCTTAGAAGATAAATTTATTCGAAAAGACAACTAAAAAGTAATATTTATGGAATTACAATTCTACTCAGGTAGAGGTACCAAAGACATGCAATCCCGCAAGAAAAACAAGGACTTGCATGATCCAAAGGATCATATAAACAATATAGAGAAAAAATGATATTGAGAACATAACGAAAAAGCAAAGCTATATTGCTAAATTCAAATGGTTGGGATTTATAATGTTCTAGTCCATTACATATGATCAGAAAGGACAGTATTGCAAACCTCATAAAGTTGCTCTCGAATTGCAACTGCAATTGCAGGCTGCAGAGAAAAAAATAAACTCGGTTCAGTTCAAATCATGCTAGGTGAATTATAGGATAAGCACTAGGAATTAAAAAAACTTACGGTTGCTGAGTATATCATATGATTATGATAAAGTGAAGGCAACAATATTAAAACCCAATCTAATTGCCTGTTTTGACGCAATCGCATTCACATCTTCAAAGTCATTAATGTGCTTTACCAATTGCTCCATGCCCTTCTTAACTAAGAGCTAAATTGTAGCTAGGAAATCCTTGTTTTTTCTCAGAAGTGTTAAGCTTATTTAATTGACAGAAATTTAGATAGTTTAAAGAACTATAAGGAACAATGGAAGAGCTGATGGAGGTTGGTATCAATGGGAAAGATTAAACTACTGGCAAACCATATAAAAACAGGGGTAATAATGATATGCACCACAATACTTACCAATGGGATTTTTGTTGGTAGATATTGAGAAAAAACTAGTAGTCAGAAAATTTCTATATGGTGAATATTGGCTGAATAAATTAACAGATATTTGCCTAAGTAGGGAGCCCCAAACAATGAACATCGAAACGTAGAGTTAAGGAAGCACAGACTGAGAAATTACTACTGAGACAGAAGAAAGCAGGCAAGGACATGGCACTGATCCGGATACTAGTGAAAATGCAGGGACAAGGCACCAATCAAGGAAGAAGGAAGAGAGTCTGGCACGTAGAAAGGTGTAGAAGCGAGTTGGGTACAAACGTCTAGGATGGATACAAACTACGACTACAAAGGAGAGACAGGCTGGAGAACTGATCGTTGACCACATAGGGCGATGAGAAAGGGCTGCCACTTGGCAGTTGCATGAGACACATGTTTTGAGCTGCATGAAGACACTTGGTAATTTGCATCGTACATGTGTCAGCTTTCCTGATTTGTTCTATTCCTCTAAAATTGTATCTGCTCCATGATTGATAGATATAGATTGAATTAGAAGGGAAATGCTGCCATTCTGTTCAGGCACTAGCCTAGATTAAGAGTATATGCTACAAACCAGAGTAGATTGTGGGAGAAAGTTTGCCGCATTGCAGCTGTAGTATGTACTTCGAATGCTTACATTCATTTGCTATGTTGCACTATTAAGATGAATATATGGATTCATTCTGTTGTGTATCGAACCTAAAGATAATACCAGTTGATGTGTCTTTAAATGATATGGATGGACTCCATTATGATGTGTAGGAGATGTAGTTACATCTGTTTGCTTTATATCAGATAGAAGGAAGTGTGTTGGGTACAAGCACTTGTTTTTCATGTGCTTATTGGGAATATGAATGAACGTTATTAGGGTAAGCTAAAACCTAAATATTATCCCATGCACCATTCAGCCAATCAGATGGGACCCAAGGCTCATTGATTCATTTGGATAATACATCCTGCAAGGATAGCATCTTTCTATATGGATAAATGTGACAACACACCTAGGTTTCCCCGAGTGTTAAGTATTTTATAAAGCACAACATGGGGTATATAATAGATCCCATAATTTCAGTTCCATTACCGGGATCTTTGTCTTTTGTGTGTTGTTGAACCATGCTACAGTATGGCACTCAACTCAGGAGAGGCATTGTGATGGAGCCTTCATCTAACTTACTAAATATCGAGGGCATAAGAATGAAGAGAAGCATGTCCAAAAGTGTGAAATCATATGGCGCATCAACGGGACAATGGCGGATGCAAAGAAGGCAACTCAATTTGCTGCATTATCATATGACCAGGCTCATTCCTGGCATTGTGAGTACGACCTAAACCAGATGTGCATTGATTAGGATGCCCTAAAAATAACATTCCTCAATGACTTCTAGTACTCATAGATGAAGCAATGCCATATTGCAAAGTTGAAGGAAAACAGGAAGATGGACACCATATCTGTGAAGGAATATAACTTAGATTCCAAGAGTTGATGACTAAGTTGCCCTTTGAACTCAATGACAATCAACATAAGCAATGGTTCACTGGGCACCTGATTGTCCCTATCAAAGTAATAACACAATCATAATGTGTAGAATACTCTGCGCCGAGCATTGGAGGTTGCCTTTCCAAAAGAATCCAGTAGAAATCCAGTAATATGCGCATCCACACATGTATGGAAGCTCAAATTCTGGAGATGGTAAAGAAGCTGAGGGCAGTACAATTGGCAGAGGTAAGGAAGGTTGTATTGTTTTGTGAAAGTATTATTTGAGAGTATTGTAACGTTCCCAAATTTGTGAAAGTCGCATGGCCTACAACCACAATGAGATTCATTTCTCCCGTGTGCAGAAACTCTGGTACTGAGCAGTGAATGGTGTCATATGTGAAGACAACACCCACAATACCAAGAGTTGTGCATTATTTGAGAGTGCTGTAACATACCCAAAATTTGCCTATGTTTATTTGAAATTGGAAACATTGATTTGGTTGTGTTTACAGTTGCTAGTTAGCTGTTTAGTTTTCACAGCAGTACATTACGAATGACATTTGAATTGTGACACCCTGCTTATTTGGCATTGGTTATGGTTTTATGATGTAACCATCTATCACATTGATACATAGTGTTCTTTTGATCATTTACTGTTGTACACACACACACACACACACACCTCACTTCATTCCAGATTCTTGTGATGGGTTTTCCCTGTCGGCATGTGTGCAGGTAAATTTTGGTTGGGAAGTCGTGATAGGGTTGGGTAAAGATGTAAGCTTGGATACTGACGTGCATACCATCAGCTTTGGACCCACTTCAGGGGATAAAACACAATCATGACTGGTTTTGTCGGTGGTGGTTTTGGTTGCTTCTTGTTGGTCCTTTTCTGTATTCAGCAATTTTGCCACTGTGATGTCTTCTTGCATCACTTAATCGTGTTTTGATCATTTTCATCTTGATTGTGCTACTATCGGTTTGACTGTTGCGGTTTTTGTTTTGGCTGTATGCGACTTGGTCGTTGTTGCTTCTTGTTCTGATGATGTCTCTTGATAACCTGTTTCATCTGCGTTGGCATCGTAGTATGATGGGTGGTTGTGTTTGATCGCAGAGTATTAGTGCTCGAGTCTTTTATCATTTTATATCAGTGATTATTGTGTTTATAATCTGTGTGTGTGTGTGCGCAAGCGTATACGAGCACGCACAATGTGCATGTAGCATGCACGCACGCATGTGTGTGTGTGTCTAATACATTATTGATGTTTATTGGTTATGTTATTTAAGCAGACCCTAAAGCTACGATCTAAACTATAACCTAAGTCTAAACCTAGACTAAATGCTATCCTAAAACACCTATGCTAATGATTAATCTTAAAAACACTGAAGTGTAGTAATGAGGTGTTAGACATAACATTGAAGGCATATTTGGAAAACGGTTTTTATTTAAACCACTAAAGTATTGAACTTTGTGTTAAGAGCAAACTACAGTTTTGCTAGTGTTGCATGAAGTGAAATGAGATGTTTTCCTTTTAATCATTTCATTTTGCATGGAATGTTTTTTCGGTTGACTGATTTGCAAAGTGCCATGAGCGAAGAAAGACATTTTTGCTGAGAATAGCGACTTACCCTCTCATTCCTTTGCAGATATTTTGATGGGAATCTTATTGGGGGTTTTTGTTGTACCAAAACATGGCAGAGAGGCATGGATTTTGTGGTCCATGACTGCCGCAAACTGCACATCTTGCTGGTCTTTTCTGTTATAAAATGATGAGAAATATTGGGAGCAGGCATTGGAAAAGTGTGAGAAAAAAATTAAAAAACACGCACGTGCATGTGCACAGACGTGCACACACATGCATGCACCCACAAATGCCCAGATGTGCACGCATCCCACACACACATTTATGGAACCCACTATGTACCATTAAGGTTATGAAGTTTAATATGTAAACATTAACTAATTTAATAATAGTGAATGTAAATTAGTCACTCATTAACTAATGAACCCCAACCATATTGTAACTTCTTTCTAGCATAATAAAATGACAGTCACGTGAATCCTGAAGTGTGCCACGTGCCTTCCAATTTCTCTTCATTCTTGCATTGCTTACATCTTTTAACTTCTGTATCAAATTCACTTTTAGAAGAAGCCCCGGGAGAAGAATGCGATTAGCAAGTTCCGAGTTTGAGGAAGCCATAGAAGAAGATATGAACTGTGGGAAAGAAGATTGATGGAGTTCGCATTCAAGTCGAGAGCAATGAAGATTTCTTGTCTGTGGTTAGGGCACATCAGGAGTATTCACAACCAGAAAAAGGTACGAATGTGAGTCTTCCATTCGCGATTTCACAGAGATCGTTTTGAGGTCATGGCTGAAAGCAGAGCGTGCAGATCAGCTGTGTTGATTGATGCTAGGGCATGATTTCCAGGAGGAACAAATTTGGAAACATAGACAGAAAATGCACTCAAAAGCACAAGCAATGGGATTTGAAGAAAAAAAACGTGTGGTTGCAAATAGAAATACATGCAGACTCTAGAACATATTTGTTGGCACAGAAACAAAAATACAGCAGCAGCAGTGAGGAAATGAGACGTGAGCCTGAATAACAGGCAGAGACTCACAATTTTCAACACAAAATTGGAACCGTCATTTCCAGCAATGTAGACATGAGCTCAAAATCTTGACTTGTAAACTATTAAGATCGTGTTTGGGAGGGAAATCAAAAAGGTTGCAAGGAGATACATGAAGACCTGTTTTGCAGAAGTAATAATACCAGAAGCAAAATTCACAATTTCTAAGGTCCATGTAGGGCACAGAAAGATAGCAGTCACGAGGTCGCAAAAGACCAAAAAAAAGCACAAATTGTTTAAACATCTTTGACTGATTCAAGGTGACTCGAGGACCAGAAAGATCATTAGCACATGCGAGGGTGTATTTTGCAAGTTTCAGACCTTGATTTGATGTCATGCAGACCTACATATGTTAGAATGAAGGTAAAAAATAATCTACGTTGGTTACTTCACTTCATTGCTATAAATCTTCTAATGTAGATGTCTATGGCATGGGAGGAGGTTTTGCATAACACAACAGTACCAGTCATAATTTCCAGGTGATTATAAATTTATACAGCTAAAATATTCCCGATTTGCAATCATTTGAAGAATTTATTTGTGCCTGTATGGGATTGTAAAGGGTTTTACTATGATTTACTTTATTTGTGGGTGGTTGTTTAGACTTCGCATTTTCTTGTTGCATTGATTTGAGAATCAGCGATCAAAAATTGTGTGAACAATGGCCAACATTCATTGGAAGCACAAAAGTTAATTGCTCAAAACTACAACCTCTACAGTCATAAAATCTTGAAAATTGCAGAATATTAGGACTGCGATACAAATATTGGCATCGCAACAAGGCATATGGAAAATATTGCAGAGGTCTTGTTGTTGAAGTTGCCCATGTGAGATGATTTGATACTCGAGGTCCGGAATGCCACTAAGGCAAGTGTGCTTTGGACCAATTTGAAGAACAAATGTCAGACTTCAGAAAAGAGTCGGGTTTGTACCTGAAAAATTTATTGTTTTCAGCAAAGATGCATGAGGGTGGGTCCCTCTCAGAACATCTTTTATGGATGAAAGATCTCTAAGACCATCTCAGTGTCATCAACAAAAACATGGATGATGACAACCTACTTGTGCTTGTTCTAAACAGTTTTCTGCCCTCTTAAGAAACATTTGTGGGGCTCTACATATGATGGTGGAAATCCAGACCCAGACGTTTGATTGTGTCAGTTCTTATTTGCTGCAAAAAGAACAAAGACAAACACAAGCAATTGAGTCCATCTCTAGACAAACATACAAATCATTGACTGCTCAATAACAAGGTAAGTGGTAACATCACCCAAGTAAATCTTCCATATTGCAAGTGAAATGTCATTATTATCATAAGGTTAGACATATGAAAAAGTATTGCAGAGGTGACAATAGGATATTTCCCAACACAAAAAAAAAGCCATGAGATGAGGCAAATGTGGCAGACGTTGCAAATGAACATGATTCATAGGAAGAGTATGCTCTCATAACATCATGCTCAATTGATAGTGGTAACAGGTGTTTGTTCATTGATTACGGCGCATCCAGGACATTTTTTGTGTCATTAGGACTGGTATTTAACATTTACTACAATTTAGTTCAGTTTATTAACAAATTGATAATCACTGGCAATAGAAAGGATAGGGGATATTCATATGGTGATGAATAATGTATACTTTAATGTATGTTATGTATGTTCCTAACATGCATAATAATTTGCTATCTATTAGTCAATTAACAGAAAATCCCAACATTGCTGTAAATTTCTTTGGGAAAGAATGTATTGTGTCGGATGTAAAACAAGAATGAATAATTGCCTAGGCATTGGACAAGGTGGCCAATATATGATTGTTGACTCTGCTACCATCAACTTAAAAGCACGTGTGGAGGAAACTGCACTAGACAAGATGTGCGGGAGGCTGAAATGTTTCATGTGCAGGCAAGTAAAATAACCCATTTACAAGATGCACAGGAGGCACATGGTGAACTAGCAAGAAAATCCACTCAAATAATTGTGGAGGGTGACTTTGCAATCCAAGATGTGCAAGAGACACATGGTGAGATGGTAGGATATGCCACTCATTGTGAGATGGCTAGAAAGGCCATTCAAACAAAGACATTGGCTCAAAGAACCGGGAACAAGGTGATAGTTTCGAGAAGAGCATGGTAATTTTCCTCTCCTTTCTTAGCTTTTCATGGTACCTAAATTGTCAATTACACAATCCGTAGGATGCAAAGGGGTGGAAAAAGTCACAAGCAAAGTCAATGGCACTTTGGATGAGTACAAGGCTCATCTTGTTACGAAAGGCTTTTCGCAACAAGAGGGAATAGACGAGGAGAAACAACTATGGAGATGGTTGTTTCTCCAACTACAGGGTTGGTTTTTACTTCTACTACAGGTACTACAAAAATGGAAACATTTTAGTTGCTTCTCTCCATAGCAGCTCAGTTTGGTTTCCTAAAATGAGATTTGGAAGAGGTCTACATGGTGTTTCTTGAACATTCTTGTATACCAAGACATGATCATTTGGGTTGCAGAATAATTAAGTCCTTGTACGGACCCAAGCAGGCTCCACGAGCCTGGTATATTATATTTGATCAGCATCGCTAAGATTTTAATTTCAGAATTATGGATGTTAGGCTGAAGTTGGCAGCCAATTATAATTCGTCATAAATCGAGGAATCACTCTACAAAGAATTGATGGACAGCCTGATATATCTTATATCCACATGACCGGATCTTTGTTTTGTTGTTAGCTATCTTTTCGGTTTTTGTCTGCACCGAAAGTCATACATTGGACACCAGCAAAACATTAGATGACTGCTGCAGATTTCAGACTACTATCTAAGGAACAGCCTGCAGATTTAATGAATAAACTTCTTAGTTTTATCGTATTTTAAAATTTTGGGACAAATATGTTGTCTCTGATTTAGATGTTAATGGGGAGGAGGGGGTGAGGCCTATTCAAATATATTAGTTAACACTTAATGAACTATTAGTTATCTATTAACTAATGTTCAGTTATGAACTTCCCCAACTACAATGTAACTTCTTCCAGCATAAGAAAGTGGTGAACATCTTTGTGTGTTGTGTGCATTCCAGTTTCTCTTCGTTCTTTCAATGTTTACATATTTTACATGCAATTTGTTGGTTGTAGCGACCCATTCAATTTACTTTTGGGTATTTGGGAAATATGAGGAAAACAGTTTTTGGGAATAGGTTTGTTCTTAAACACATTATAGCTCTTAGTTGAGCTGAAGCTACATGTACAAATGGTTTTCCTTTGGTTACTGTAGCATTTGTATTTGAAAGTGGGTGGGTGTGTGCGCATTTATGGGAATGCCACATTATCATTTTGTGCAGTGTCACTTGAATTAGCTTTATGTGTTTATATACTCGTGTTGAGGTGGTTTTGGAGAACAAGTGTTTGAAGTTGGCAAGTAGTGGGACTGAAAGTTTTGGAATTATTTTATGCACGTTGCATTCATGTTTGGTTTTGTGAAATCTTTTCGATCTATGGGTTGTTATTCATTGGCTTGCTAGAGTTTGGAAGCCTTGGGTTTGTCATTACAAGTCACTTAAATTTTTAATTTGGACATGGATACTTGGTTGTTTTGATTTCGGATATATTCTTAGTTTCAATTGTAAGCTAGAAGGCTTTTTTATTATTGTGATTAATTCTTGGGTCATGTTTGTTGGATAAAGTATTACGATTACTTGTGATTTAATTGTTTAAATCTTTGATTGACTTCACACGTAATGTGTTGAATGTTTTAAGTACACCGCAATATTCAGTTTTGATCCTTCGCATTTGAAGTCTAATGCTGATCATTTTTGTACTTTTCATTGTTTCATAAAGATTTGCAATAATGTTATTTTAGAAGTGTTTTACAATTGAGAAATGTTTGGATAGAACCATGAACTAACCATGCAAAAATTTTGTGCTAATACATGAGGTATTCACGGTAAAATGCAAGCAACCCCATGTATCATAGAAAGAAGTTTGCTAATATGAACACTCTATTAGACTAATCAATAGTTCGTAGTTGTGTGTAATATCCCCTTTTGGGATATTAATTAAAATCAAACAATTACTATTTGCAAAAAGTAAACTTAGAAGAGTAACCCTTTTAGGTTCACCTCAACTAACCCAGTGTCGGTTTCAATACAACCCAAATGGGGTTGGAGTGAGCCAAAGTAATGGGTTTAGATGGGCTAACTAGTTGGAGATGACACTTCATTAACCATATTGAATTGCAAAAAGAGTAGTAAATTAATTTAAAAACACTGAAAAACCAGCTGAACTTCAAAATTCAATAACTTGATCAATACTCAATATTTTTCAGTGAAATAAAATGCATTTGAAAGCTAAAATTATGGCCTTTCCAACCAGCTATTAAACAAAATTTTCTGAGCACCGGAAACCCCTCAAATTTGCCCACAAAAGCTGGAAACAAGTCGCCTAGGGTTAGAACAACATATAAATTAATTTCCAAATTTTTCCCTTAGCTTTCCAACTCTCAAAATGTCATTTCCAAATCTGCAATTAATAATTTATAACAGCAGATTGCAAACTCATCAAAAACCCTTCCAAATGTGATATTAAATTCCCCAAACCAGTCGATCCACCTTAAATAATTAACAGCAGTATGAAAGGCCCAAAATATCATCAAACAAAGGCAATATCATTAAAAAATTGTGCAAGAACATACCAGATTTAAACCCTTGTCAAATACCATCAAAACATGCCACAAAACCCCTCTAAGCAAGTCAATTTGGATCACAATAACCAACAACAATAATCAGATTGCATTCACCATATAGAACTCACAAATACCCTCATAAATCAAGCTCACATACTCTCAAAAATGGCGACTTCACATAGGTAGATTATTAATGCAAGAAACTCATCAATTCATAGCTCAAAGGGCATACACACTTCACATATAGGTGGTGTTGAAGAACACCTTTTATTTTAGATCATTAGTGGGCATACATCCCTCTTCAAGCATGAAGATAAGTTTGCAAAACCGTCAACATGCAAAAAGGGTGCCCATCATCTCTTTTTATAGATTTGTCCTTGTGCAATCTCCAATGCTTCTCTCTCTTTTTGGCGCCATCTTCTAGAGAAGAGATTTTAATTTAAAATAGCCTGAAAGTCAAACTCCAATGCAAATGTTAATTCCCCAAGGTAATATTTGAAAATAAAATACATGGGAGAATTAAATATAATAATTGATGCCCAAAAGGAATCGACCTTTGCCAAATAAAGTCAATTTGTCCATAAATAATAATTAATTAAATCTAAAAGAAATCGACTTGCCTTTTATTTAATTTATTTTCTCCAAATAAAATCGATTTACCTCAAATGATATTTGATTGGCCCAAAATAAATCGATTTTCTTCCTTACTATTTCGACTTGCACAAATTAAATAATATTTAATTTTAAATTCACATGCACAAATCGATTTTCCCCCAATTTAATTTCCTTTAATCCAAGGGGAGTGGATTAAAGGATACCAACCTTCATCATTTGATTTTTGCTTGAAAAGGGGACATTACATTGTGTAGGTCCTATTTCATCGTTATAATAAAATGCGAGAAGTTGTTGCATTGTATAATTGAGTTGTTCATTTTTTTAGTTTGCTTCGATGATTTGTGTTGGACTTGTTTGGGTTGATTGTTTTGGTAATCATGGTTCTAATGGACTTAAACTCCAATTACATGTCATGAGAGCATATGGCCTTGACACTTATAGGAAAAAACAAGTTCTTGAACCTTGAACTTTTCGTTGATTAATAGAACTTAGAAAATGATGGTGTATAAGGAAACTTAGAAAAAATGATTATGAACAGTGAGTGCTTATTCAAACATGTTTATGAGAAAAGTTTGACTTAACTATTGGAGAAGGTTGTAATCTTGTTTAGTGAATTCAAAAACTTAATTTGATGCTTTATATTGACATAGAATGAAAATGTTTAAACAAAGTGCTTGAACCAAAATGGTTAGTCATTCGGGATGTACTTATGATGTGAGTTTCATGCAGCCACCTTACGAACAAACAGAAAATCAATGAGATAAATTGAAATGTGACGAGTGAAATAAGGTCTAACTCATTTCACGCAAAACAAGCCAAGAACAAAAATAAAAACAATTTGATAAAGCAACAAACGCTGCAAAATTATTTCAATAACTTAGGGAATTGTACATGAATGCAAAAAAGGGCTAAAAAATGAGCATGTTACACGTAAGAAGGATGCCCGTGAAAGGAACATAAGGAAAGCCGTTGCGGATGAATGCAAAGGAGCTCATTTTAGTGGTGAGGTCATGGGAGAGTACCTATTGAAGGTCGCAGCTTTTGCCAACACTGAGATAGATCTTTCAGTTGCAAACACATAGAACGCTTCTTGCACTTGCTCAGCCCTCTCCACTTGTGGCAAATGTGAAAGAGACCATCAGACTAAAGACTTCCCAAATCTCATCTCTATAGTTCTAGAGCACCCAAAACAGAGGAAGGAATGATGAGGGAAACCGAGAGAGATGAAGCCGCAAAGGCCAAAGCTTGTTCAGCGTCGAAAAGAGAAAACTAAGCCATTGGTTAACATAACAACTAGATATACTGCCCTTTTTCATCTCCCATCAAAGAGTTAGCACATGAGGTGGTGGAGGTACAGTTGATGCAAGTTTCTTACATAGGCTCCAACAGGAGACAAGAATTTAATCTCACTCGTTTTAGAATCCCTGCTGGAAATAGGATTCAAGGTACGGAATACTCAAGACATATAACTCAAGGAGAACTATGTGGCCTCTATAACCTGCAGAGGGGTTAATCATCCAAACTGGATAACCAACAAGAATCTCTTCTAACCTTGGGGTTTATCTAATCTGACTTGGGGCACAAACTGAATATTTACAATGGTTCTAATCTAGGTGGAAGACTATACAAGATGGGTATTCACACTGATTATTCACGAGGTGGGTTTGCATCATAAAAAAACACATAAAAGAAAGGGAAGGGTAGGGCAAAAAAGAGAATCAAACTTTTCTCCTATATTCGAATGATTCAGAAAAAACACAGTCAGCCTATTTGGAGGGAAACCAAGACTTAGAGAACCTAGCTCTTGCTCAAATCCTCACAAACCTTGGGCAAGAGTCTAAGGGAGAGTGGATATTATTCTTGCATGCATGAGATTAAACTGTGAAAACAACCTAGGTTCGTCCTTCACACTTTATAAAAGTAAAAGACTGATTGAAATGACGTTTTCCTATCCAACCAAATCCACTAAATTTAATGAACTTAGCTCAAGATCACACAATAACATCAAATTCATACAAAGCTACATAGATTGCTTAGGCACATCTAATGAAATATGTGTGAACTGAGATAAAATGCTTTCTTAAACTACACAAATTAGTGTATGCTCAATCTGCATTCATTAATTGAAAACAAGCTTACAGTGCTTTACTTCTTCAGTCAAAACCAGAGTATGACAATAGCTTGAAAATGGAGAAGAGAAGATACAAAATTACACAAGTGAACACAGTGATTACGATGAAGCCCCTTGCTTGGCTTTGCAAAATCAAGTCTCATCAAATGATATGAGTCCTCACACAATGTTTATAGCAAAAACAATGGTGAGACACCTTTTCACCAAGCTTACAAATAGCTAACAAATTCAAATTCAAATCACCAATGGTCTCCAACTGTATTTTGGATTCTCCTCATTAATGTGTAGGACAGATTACACTAGGTTTGATGAAGCCCTCTTTTGGAGCCCAACACCAAAATGAAGAAAAGAGCCATGTTGCACATCCTTCAAGTTGAAAGGATCTTTCCACAAGGATATGGTGGATGAACATTAAATATAGCATTAATAACGGCAACCACAAACAAGCGGGAGTTTTCACAATTAAAGCTCAAAATTCCTTTTCTTTCTTCTTCTTTGTCATTTATGTTCCTCTAAAACACAATTGGAGATTGTGCACACTCCTTCAAACTCAAATGATACCCAAAACGTGTTTTGAATTCCCAACTCAATTTTACAAGCGAGACCATAAGAGAAACAACTCCCGAAGCTTCAAAATGAATTGCTCCTCACACATGCCATAGAAGCCGATGGGACCCACATCATCTAAGAGTGCTCCCCAAGATCTTTCCAACAAGCATAGTCTCACACCAATCTAAGTTAAATCGTGAAACATATGGCCTTCCAAAATTTCCATAGTCGTGCCACCATGTTTACTTTCATTTTGGCCGTCAAATTAAGCTTGTTTACCTTGAGACACATGTTCACATATCAGGTTTCCCTACTCTGTCATGGTTGGACCACGTGTCATCCCTCACGGGCTCTCGGCTATCCCAAACTCTAACCTTGAATACTTTCACTTTATGAATCCAAGAATCAGAGCATTCATCATTATTCGCTTTTGTTTCCATGATTGGCCCACATGTCAAACTTTCCTAGGTCATGATTGGGCCACTTGTCATCTTCTTTCGTTGACATGGTTCTCGGGCCCTTAAACTTTCTTAACTCTCCAACTTTTACCGCTAGCTCGTGATTGGTTCGAGAATGCCCATCCATGGTTAAGCCACGTAGGTGCTACTATAGTTCCTTGTTGTTTTTGGGTTCCCAAATCCTTAAACTTTCTTTGCTTACCTTTTTGATTTTTCAACTCCCAAACGTCGAGTTGTCGATAAACCGCCACATGTCTCCCGCCAATTATAAACCACAACACAAAAGCAACCCATGAAAAGCATTTTTACTTAAATAAAAGTCAAAACATTAAATCAAACCAAACCCAAATTATGCCAAGTGTCAATCATTATGTGCTTTTGAGTTCACGAGCTTTTACTAGGTTTAAACACAACGGGAAGTGATGTGAACCACCGAAAACGCATCATTGGTGAGGCTTTGGTCGGGTTAAATAGGTTGCCTTCTCTCCACCTCCTCGTCCCTATATGTCTTATCTATCTATGGGAGGCAGACTGACTCCATCCATTTCTGCCCGCCCCCTCTAGAATCTAGATATGGGGGAGATAGGGGCCCCCTATGACGATATGATATGGGGGCCTACTCGAGAAAGGCACCCTCCCCTATCTATATGGACTGATGGGCGCCTATCTATATAGATGGGGATAGGCCCGGGGCGGCCCCTATCTATGGATATGGGGATTCATTCATTTCCCGTGAGCCGAGAGGGGATGGGATAGGGGCCAGCTATAGATAGTTCTTTATAGATGTAGAGGGAGAGAGAGGCCTTTCTAGATTTGTTTAATTGTATAAGGGGCTCGTTTAAACCAAAATTAAACTAAGGTTTTTTCGTGGCATTTAAAATGTTTTTGAGACCTAAAAAATACTAAAGGGTCCCTAATTTTCACCGGTGTTTAAGCTGAGTCTTGTTTTTCTTCTTGTGGTCTGATTCCAATTTCTCAAGAGGTCCCCAGTTTTATGAAGAAAGAAGGGGTGTGTTGTGCACTAGGGATACTTATTGCATTATTTTATCCACATGCAATAGGGATATTTATACGATAGATTGGTCCTATATTCTAGGACATGTTCTTATTAATCCGTTATTCTTCCAAACATCCTCTTTTAAGTCTATTTTTGTAACACTCTAATAAAAAAGCCTAACAACTTATGTGAATAACTCAACTATCGATAACTATAATGTAATAATTCTTAACATTCGACCCTTATTACACATAGTTCAAAGACTAGGAGAGAATCAACTTTATATGTGAACTCAAACACGATCACATTCAACATACTTACAAATAGTAGAGGGAATGGCCTCACTACACCCCCTTGGCAGAAAAAAACAACGTCCATAAATAATGCATACAAATGAGGACATGCTCCACTAATCACAAAACATAATTGCGGGAATTGACCTCACAACACTTACACATGAACAGGGACAACCTCGATTGACCATAACAACATAAATACAAATTTGTACACATTCATGTATTGGCATACAAAGAATAGTGACACTGGTACTCACCATGTTTCCTTTGTGGGATTAGCCTTCATTGGATAACAACATCGACAGGTAGGATTGAGCCTCACCTTAGTTGTTCCTCTTATAGGACTGGGTCTTACAAACAATTACAAAACGATAGTAGTCAAACTGGGTCCTCACTACACTTTCTCGTGGTGATCACAATATTCGATTTTGTAGTTTTTTCACCCAAGATTGCCACAAAAGCAATAATCCAATCTTTGAGTTAGTAGTGACCTCGGGATTGGTAGTTTTCCACCATCCTTCTATGATCCTCATCCTCCTCTAGAATTTGGCTCAATTAGTCGAGTCGAAACCGATGGTCTGTGGACCCCATATCGTTGCACGAAGTGCTCGATTGGTTATAGGAACATTTTCCTTATAGTTGTCATCTTCATAGGAATAGAATTCCCTTCCCCTCCCACAATGAAAATACTTATATGGGTGTAAGATACTACCAAAAATGTACCCATTTACAAAAAGTTTCAACTTGAGAATCTAGACAGACAACTTTTAATGCAATTTCGTGAAAAACAATTGTATCTTACAAATTAAAAATATTGAAGGTACATCCTTTTGCCACAAGTTTATGAGTACTACTTTACACATCCTAGCAAGATTTTGTCAAAATCTGCCTCCCACATGGAAGATAGAAAATTAAAATTGCTTTTCCAAGTAAGATTTTAAGCCTAAACCACTCTACATGTACACTAAAAATTAAATCTAAAAATAGAAAAAATTGGAAAAATTCCTTTTTGGGGAAAAGAAGAGGGTATTTGACACAATGTGGTAAAATCTCAGCAGTTGAACCCTCTTGGTTTATGAGTTACAAAATTATACGAGTTTCAGGATACAGTGGATGAAATTTATTTAAAATTCCAAAGTTTGTATTTAAGATATAAAATATTCTATAAAATTAGAAAGCTTTAAAAATAAGGTTTCTCTAAAATTTATTAAAAAATGTCGGCTTTCAACTTTAGCCTATGCGTTTCACGTTCACACCATTTTCACTAGGTGCCTTTGTTGTTCGCCTCCGATAACACGGACTCCATTTCTCCTTCAATATATGCACTTCACTTCTCCATAGGTGCCTTCCACACTTGTGCCTCTCTCTCCCAAACTAATGTTTTTTTAAATACCATTTTCTGCTGCAAGGAATTTTGACAATCAATATCCATGCCATGTTACAGCCTTCATGACCGGAATGCTTCTCTTTGTTCTTCAGTCACGTTCTTCTTGCTAGTTTGAGAAATGAGCAAACAACAAACTATACACACACATATATATCTAGTAATTCTTTCGGAAGAAGACAATTGATTATGCCTTTATTTCTTGCCCGGGCCGTATATTTCTTCAAACCCAACAACTCCTCCCTATTACTCCCCTAGCACTCACCTCTCTTTTTCTCTAGTTGGGTGTTGCTTGCCTCTTTCCCATTCATCAAAAAGTGTGCCCCTTTCTTCAAACACTTTTGCAAAATACCACATACAACTCTACTCAAGTGCCTAAGAAATCTCTTGACAACAAAGATTAAACTCTAAAATGCAACAAATAAATCTAAACTAATGTGCACACTACTACTAGTACTAATTATATATTTAGCAAAGGAAGCTTTCATCAATAAGGGCAACAAAGATATAATGATGTTGCCTCTTGAAAACATCAAAATATTAATACTCCTTCCATCAAGCTCTGACAAGATTTCAAACTCGGCTCTCACCTGCTATGATACCAAATTTGGATTTGGTCTCAGATTTAAACAATTACAATGTGAACAGACTAACAAGGTAATACTCACTGCATTATTTTATTCATATGCTACAGGGATATTTATACAAGATTGGCATGTTCTTATCAATCCATCATTTCCCTCAAACCACCCTATATTAATTATATTCTACATAACAGTCTAACAACCTATAACTCAACTATCTCTAACTATAATGTAATAATTCCTAAAATAATCTTGAAAACAATAAAATCATGTCCCATGGGATTTGAGAGACAGGTCCTAATACCTGTCCCAAATGATGATCCCAAAGGTAGAGTTACTTTATAAAATGAGAAATTGGATTGAAGCAATTAACACCCTAATAACTTGACACACCATTCACAAATTCTATTAAATCTCGCAATGCCCATTCAGGATGGGGAAAACCTTTTGTTATGTATGCAATGGCAAGACTATTGGACCTTAACCAATCGTAGGTCAGGGCAATTTCTCCTAAAATGTGGAGTGTTCCCCAATTCATCATGATCGCTTGTGAACGACCATTTCATATCCACCTACTAGAGATTGTGAACTTGGGCAACAGCCCAATTACCGTCTCTAGTGCCCCAAAGGTAGTATCATAGACAAGTGTAAGAAATGTGTGGTGTGCATTTCAGCCAAGAACCTCACCAGAAATCAACAATTATTCCATGAATATGTTGGAAATTTTGTCGATGTATTGAACATTACATCTGTATGACTTTATAGCCAACATTGATATATAGAGCCTTAGGTTTCAGCACTTTGGATGTACATGAATGTATGATGCCCTGGATGCATCCATATATGGGGTTACACATAGGGGAAACCAATATGCAAGTGTACACTTTTTAAATAGAAAAAGAATGTATATATTCCTTAATTGGCATTTTCTTGATCTTTTATTATTCAACCAAAGTAAGAGAAACCTGTGTAAAAAATGACAAATCAACTTTAACTCTCCAAAAGCTTTGTGAGACGAGGGTGATTTATAAGGTGCTCCACACTCCAAAATCATTTCCATTGGAGAGAGAGGCCAGAGGATGAAAAGCCCAAACCGGTGGATTAAATTTATTGTTCCTCCCCTACTAACAAATGCTTGAAGGAGCTTGCATGCTGTATGGGTCCTCTTTCTTTGTAATTATTACAGACATACATGAAAAAAATGTTAGTCTAATTAACTACTCATGGAATTCATCTTGAAAGGACTTAAGAACACACACACAGATCAAATCCCACAAAAATTAGAAAGACGAAATAAAAATTGCTTGTGGAAGCTTTCAATTAATTAACGCAACTTTAGCTCATCTGCAGTTCCTTAGCAATATCTTATTTTGACGCAAAAACCAGGTGTTAATGACGAGAAAAGATAGTTAGGGAAAGCAATGATCATATCTGACAAATCAGAGAGTTCATACCAATTCTTATTCTTTTTAAGTGTTAGGAGATTCAACGTTCACTAATGCCAATCTAAGTGCAAATACTCCTATTAACAACTGAAAACCAATTAACCATGTGCAGATTCTCTTACCCCAACTTCAGGGTCCTCAATTTCAAGATCCTTGCATAAGGCCCTCGCAAACTCCTCTGGATCACTCTCAAGGCTATTCACGTCCTAGAAAGCAACCCCGTAAACAAAATAAAAAGTGAGACAAGGACTACATACACTTGACCTGTCTGTTTGACAAACAATTTCAAAGAATCATCTGAAAGACATTGTCTGTTAAGCATAGACTTACCCATAAAAATTGATCTTTTATTACAGTCTTATTCACTCTTAGATCCAGCTGCCGTCACACACACATGCATATTAAAGAAAAAGGCTTATATTAGAAATCAAACAGTAACCATGTCTTGGACAAACATTTGAAACTAAAAGTAGGATTACATTTGCTTTCTCTAACTCTGCGTAACACAAATGAAAATGATAATTTTTGTTGTAACAAACCTTAAGAGGCAGCACTTTTTCTCCCACGGTCATTTCCTGCCCTTCAAAAGATCGAAACTCGGCTAACTGTGACTGATATGAACACCAGAGGCAATAACTAAAGATGTCAGGTAAAAGGGGGTCCTCACAGAAGCTGCATATCCCTATGTAAGAAAGAAAACACACTGACGCACAATTTTTTCAAACTAGAATTATGCATACATTCATACATAAAGATTGCAGAATAGACAAGATCCTGCTGGACTCTAGATTTGATTATATAACTTGTTTTAATTGCATAAGCAAAAGTGTTCAATGTACACCAAAAGTATTAAAGGCAATAATATTTCAAACACACCCAAGAATCTACTAAAGCAGCAATATTTGAATAGTAAACTATAGCGCCAAACATTTCCCTTGAAAAGATAAACAACATGAAAACATTATAATTCTTGATCATTTCGAATTATTTTCCGAAGGTACATACTAAAGATAAGGACCAAATCTGCAGATCTCTCCAGAAGATCTTTCCACAAAGACACTTACTCAAGGATAGACGGCAGACAAATAAGGTCCATCTTATCAAGCTTCCTATCCATTATCGACCAAACCTGGACAAAAATGCACATTGGATCCTTTGATATTCCTATAGCTACTAGACATCATCCACTAATCAGGATAAGGACCAAATCTGCAGAGCTCTCCAGAAGATCTTTCCACAAAACCACTTACTCAAGAATAGATGGCAGACAAATAAGGTCCATCTTATCAAGCTTCCTATCCATTATCGACCAAACCTGGACAAAAATGCAGATTGGATCCTTTGATATTCATATAGCTACTAGACATCGTCCACTAATCAAGATGCAGAAAATGTAATTCTAAGAGAATTGTTTGCATAAAAACCAACGACCCCACAATACATACAAGAGTATTTGACATTTGCATGTTGGGCGAAGAACTTCATCCACTTACAGAAATTTGTGATGAAGATTCTACGGAGATCCTGCCACCATAAATTTCTCATCAAGGGGTATCCTTTGATTCGTTCTTGGGGGATTTAAATCAACCAAATATCAATGATATGACTCTAAAGCATCACATACTAATACTCTCAAAGTTCCCACAGTTGGGTTGGATTAATCATTGCTTTTGAATTATTATGGAAAAGCCTTAGGCCCTTGAATAAAGTAGTTACCATGTTACATGGATGGTTATAGTTTTTAATGCATCATGTACATTCTCTAAACCTAAGGAATTAACACGAGTCAAAGATATTTCTTGAAGCAAATCTACCATGCTTTATTGAAAATATGTTTGTAAAAGATTGGAAGGAACTTCAATCACTAACCAGTACCCAATCATCTATATGGTTTTCTGCAGCAAAACATATTTTCAAAAGCAACCATGTAGTTGGAGAAATGCCTCTCATGACACCATAGAACATCAAAGTTACATTGCCTAAACAGTCATAGATATATGGCTGGGAGCAGGGGGTGCGGATGGGGGCGGCGAGGGGATGGGAAGGGGTTGCAAGGGATGCAAAGACAAGGTTTATGGAACAGGGAAAAAAACTCCCAGCCTTTGGGGACGGCATGGGGATGCCTATTAAAATAATATATAAACATTTATATTTATTTTAAATTTATTCAATGAAATTTTAGGGTTTAAAATTTATTTAATGTTTTTTATGGCGGCTTTGGGATTAGAGTTCAACATTTTCGGTTAGAATAACATATTTTAAGTTAAAGTGTTAGAACTTTTTAAAATTAAAAATAATTAGGGACATCTCCACCAAGTACCAAAACGTCTTGGACGTCACCAAAATGTAGGGGACGTGTCCCAATGTAACATTGTAAAGAGTAGAGTTGCATGAAGAGGGTCTTATGTGGAGGAGGGGAATCCGTTGGACATGCTTTTGACATGATTGATTTTCTTTGGAAGCAAACCAATTATTGTAAAGTTGATGAACAAGAAATATATGGGGAGGGGTTCCAAGGAATGCAAAGACAAGGTTTATGGAGCAGGGAAAAAACTCCCAGCTTTTGGGGACGGCATGGGGATGCCTATTAAAATAATATATAAACATTTATATTTATTTTAAATTTATTCAATGAAATTTTGGGGTTTAAACTTTATTTAATGTTTTTAAAGGCGGCTTTAGGATTAGAGTACAACATTTTCAGTTAGAATAACAACTATTTTAAGTTAAAGTGTTAGAATTTTCTTAAATTAAAAATAATTGGGGACATCTCCACCAAGTACCAGAACCGTCTTGGACGTCACCAAAATGTAGGGGATGTGCCCCAATGTAACATTGTAAAGAGTAGAGTTGCATGAAGAGGGTCTTATGTGGAGGAGGGAAATCCGTTGGACATGCTTTTGACATGATTGATTTTCTTTGGAAGCAAACCAATTATTGCAAAGCTGATGAACAAGAAATATGATCTTATAAGGCTTCCATGAATACTTTTAAAATAACAAATAAAGAATCATTGGTCCTTGCCACCTTGCTCAAGCTCTTTATATGTTGTGGAACTTATTGTTACATTTCACAAGATTTATCACCTTATTCTCTTGAGGATGATCATAGGGTCTTATAAGCATATAATGCAGATATGTGTCCCAATGTAACATTAAAGAGTAGAATTGCATGAATCGGGCCTTATGTGGAGGAGGGGAATCTGGTGGACATGCTTTTGACATGATTGATTTCCTTTAAAAGCAAACCAATTATTGTAAAGTTGATAAACAAGAAATATAGTCTGATAAGGCTTCCTATGATTACTTTTAAAATAACAAATAACAAATCATCAGTCCTTGTCACATTGCTCAAGCTCTTCATATGTTGTGGAACTTACTGTTGCATTTCACAAGATTTATCACCTTATTCTCTTGAGGATAATCATAGGATCTTATGAGCTTATAACGCAGATACAAGCCAGTCAATTGGGAACATAGGTTCCAGTCAGATTCAAGTGGAAATTATGCAAAAGGTGTTTAGCCTTCCTAAAGGGTGATTAAGCACCTATATATGTAAAAGTAGCCCATTGCAATATCTTTTATGTGAAAGTTTCTGACGGTTTTTCAGCAAACATTTGTTAGGTTTATGTCTATATAATAGGTTTCAAGCAAACTTGACAAGTTTTGGCTGCAACACCTTCTTCAAGCCCTAACAGCTCCTCCTTCAAGCCCACCTAGGTAAATTTATTTATCTTTATTGTGATGTGTATACACGCACACACATCAAGGTGGGGCATTATATAGACACCTAATTTTGGTATGGGATTAGCGAATTTATGTGTTTATTGATTATTGGTCAAAGTTAGGCTCTTATTGGCATGTATTCTTGTAATGTCCCCTTTTCCAATTTGAGAGCGTGATTTGGACTTCTTGCCATTCTTTTCTCCATGGCAACGAAGTGGAAGAGTTGGGAAAAGGAATTGAGCTTCCTTTGCATTAATTTTCTAATTTTAATGTTTCTTTTTTAGTGTGTTTTTGCTTTTAGCAGGTCGGCTGGGTTTGGAGCTTTAATGAAGCCAATTAAAGATTAAAAAGAACACTTTAGGGGTCGGCCTTGTCCTTTTGGGGCTTTGGCGCCAAAGAGAGGATATAAAGGAAGGTTAGAGAGCTCATTTGCATCATCTATCTTTGGCGCATTTACTCTACTTGGACTTGTGGGCTGATTGCTCATTGTTCTTCCACTCTTGGGCAAAAATCCAAGTGTGTGGCATCTTCCAAGAAGGACAAAAACCCTTCTTGTGGTTGGTAGGGGCGGAAACCCTCCTTCCTTGTGTGGCTTGAAGGAATATTGAAGATTTGTGAAGAAGAAGTCATAATCAGATTTTCATATGCATTGGTTGGTCTCTCCTAGGTGGAGCGACTTACCCTAGTGTGGGGTTTGGTGTCTCCAAGGGCACAAATTTGATATTTCATTTCATATTCAGATTTGCCTCTATGTATAAAGCCAAAATCTACTTTCTTTGTGAAGTTTGGGGTCTCTAGACCCTTATTTCATAATTTTTATATGCAGTTGTGCTTCTCTAGTTTTTAATTAATTTCTAACAGGTGTTTTGGAATATTGATTTGGTGGATGCCTAAAATACATATAACTATTTTGGCAAAGTTGTTTGAAGAATTTCAAGTGTTTTGCATGTTTTTTTGCACTGCTGTCCTAAAAATCTGATCGCTGTTCAAATCTGGGTTTTATTTTCAGTTTGTTGGTCCTAAAATCAGATTTGCTAATATTGGGGTTTGAGCTAATTTCCTACTTTTCAGTTTCAGCCCTTGAAAGGGATACTACAGTGGTATCAGAGCTCGGATCTTCAAAGGCCCAGGGTTTCTTGTGGAAAGAAATCATGGATAGATTGATGAAGGTGCAAGAAAGACTAGCAGATACCTTGGACTCTCTTGCTTCCACCATGCAAAACCTACAAAGAGGAAGGACATTCAAAGAAGAGCCTAGGGTTTCAAAGGTCAACAAGGTGGCAACTAGCTTTGAGGAGTATCAAACCCTTCCGGAGGATATTCGTGATGCCCTATCATTTTCCGAGTTTGTAGGATGGAGAAAAGATAGGGTGGGCATTGGAACCGCAGTCCTAGAAATCTGATCGCTATTCAAATATGGGTTTTATTTTCAGTTTGCTGGTCCTAAAATCAAATTTGCTAATATTGGGATTTGAGTTAATTTCCTACTTTTCGGTTTGAACTTGAAAGGGATACTACAATTCCCTTGTGTTATCTACATTTTGTTGGCTTCCCTTGTCGTATTCTCACCTTGTCAAGCCTATTTATCGATGTTTTTGTCATTTTACCTCTCATACTAACCTGGTTTTGCCCCTTTCTCTTGGTTCTCTCTTTTATGTTTAGGCGTTTTACGGAGCCTTGACCACTTTTGTGGGTAAGTGAACATTTTCACACTATGCAAAAATGGTTTCTTTCCCACAAAAATGGATCCCTTCCCTTCTCGGGCCCGATTTTCCCTAAGACCTATTCGTTGATTTTTGTGCCTCTTTTTGTCGGCTTTCTCGTTTGTTGTGTGTCAACTTGCACACCAATATGATCTTGATTTGAATTCAAGAAATCTATAAATACATAAATACAGTAGTGCGGTTAGGACGCATAACATACAAGATGTTATTGCACACTGAGTTATTTTCTTTGCATTGGAGTGATATTGAAGTGTAGAATCTATGTTATTTACGAAGCATCGTCGTACCAAAAGCCTAGGTCAAGCATTTAGAGGATTCGTCCTAGTTGATACTAGTTGTGTGCATGGAAAGCTATGAGTTGGGGGGACACGAGTGATTGCAAACTTGCATGAGTGTTGCTTGCAATTTTATCGAATCACAAGAGACCAATTAACAATGGAGGCATACAACAGACCCCCTCAACATACCCCATTTTTCTGGGTTTTGCAGGGAGCGGAGCACGGATAAGGGTCTCTACAAATTAGACTAATTTCCGTGTGATTTACAAGTGATGTAGACAAACTAGGATAGAATTTCACACATTAGGTACACAAAACACAATCATCAAGTCAATCCAAATTTGCACATATGTCGGTTTTGCGAGGCATAGGCTATTTTCACCCCATGAGAAATTGGTTATCATCGACAAAAATAGTCATAGGAGTTTGACATTCTAATTTTTTTGGGCATCGTTTGTCAATTCTAGACATGTTTTCATCATATTCCTATCAACAAATGTTTTAAAAATTGTTCAAAATTGAGTACTATCCTACAAACCCTAATTATCTAGTCTCTTAAAGCATTTAATTTATTCCAAATTATTTCCATATTTTCCTATATTCTAGATTAGTCCTTTATTTTCTCTAATTAGGTTTGTATTATTGATTAAATCTGATTATGACCTAATTAAAACCTTAGGTGTGATTTGTTAGTGCATGTGTGTTTCTAAACCACTTACCACGCCTCAACAACTATAGATTAATGGAAAATTGAACCAAAAAGTAATAGAATAATGGGAGCACTCTACCACACAAAGAATCAAATAAATATTGCAAGCATAGAAAAGATAGGAAATCCAAAAATATGATAGATGAGGCCTCGTTACAAGGTTTAACTACAAATAGTAGAATTTTCATAAAGTTGATGATCCCGCAAATTTTGAAGAACCTAGAACCCATGACTCGAAATGATCTTCCCAATTTATAATATAAATTAAAATATCACGAAAAGAACAATACAAATGTAATGTCCCTTTTTCTAGATTAAAATAATTAATAATATTCTAAGTTGGGCCCAGTCATTTCAAAATCTTGGTCAACTTAAGTATTATTAAGATAAAAATTACTTTTAAATACTTGAAGTAAAAAGAAGACCCATAGCCTATTCATTGTTTTCTAATAGCTAAAGGGGGTGAATAAAAGGGAGACTAAAATTAATAATTTAATTTTAGTGCATGGTAATTTTAATTATAATTACTTTAATTAAATTTTTTTAAAAGAGGGACTTTATGGAATAAAGTGAAATCACGAAAAGGAAAAGCATTAAAATATTAATTTATTTTAAATGCTAAAGTGGAGCGACCCAAAGTGGAATTAGAAAGGAGGGAAAAGGCATTTAATTTATTTTGAATTAATCCCAAAGTGGCGGGGCCTATTTGGGGGATTCTTTTGGGGTTTTATGTCATCATTTGCCTATAAGAGGAGGTCGTTTGGCTCTTTTTGGGATCATCTATCTCATATCAAAATTTACATGAGGTTTTTGGTCTCTTTGCTCAACCTTTTCCACTTGAGGACAAAAACCCTCTAGTGTGGCTACAAGTGAGGACAAAAACCCTCCTTGTTTTCATATTGAAGGACGAAAACCCTTCAATCCCTTGAGGATTCTCCATCCAAGGGTTTCTATTGGGCTTCAACAAATTGTCAGTTGATTTTCAGCGAGTGTTTCAGTTGTGAAGGGCTGCTAGGGCTATTCAGAGATTTTCAGACCTCTCCCTAGGGTGGTGACCCCTACCTGGGAAGAGTTTGCAGATTTTGAAGGTATGGCAACTCATTCTCCATCCGTGTTTGGGTTCTTTGGTTCGTAGGAGGCTGTTTGCTCTTTCTAGTGTTGTATTTGGGCTTTGGAATCTTCATTTCCAGCCATTTTTGTAAGTTGTACTTCTGCTGTCATAATTCAATTCCAGTTGTTTGGAAAAATTCCAAAAATATATGTTTTGGTCTTCCTTTGTCTTGCATTGGTTCCAGCAATTTTATAAAATATTTTTGAAGGGTTTCTACATCAATTTCCAGCTGTTTGAATGTGTTTGTTGCCATAAAAAAATTAAAAAATCAGTTGTTGCTAGGGCTTGTAGAATTTTCAGATTGTTGTCATAAAATAAAAAGAATAGGGTTTTCCAGGAAAATCCCAATTTCCCAATTTTTTCCCAAAAAGGGGGCATTACAACAAAGTTTCTAACAAAAGGCTTAAATACAGAAATCATTAGAGTTTGGGATGTGCATGGTGCATTAGTTAAACCAAGGGGCATAATCAAAAACTCATAATGGCCTTCAAGGGTGTGAAATTGTTTAAGGAACATCCTCATCCTTGCTTTTGACTTGCAAATAACTCAATCATTGACTAATTTAGTGAAAAACATAGCTCCAAGCAAATCATCGATAATAGAAACAGAAAACTTATCTTTTACGGTGATATGTTTGAGCTACGGTATTCTCAACACATATGCCAAGTGGTATATGTTTTGTTGACCGTGACTAAGGTGAAGAGAAAGCACTTTGACTTGGTCGATCGATCACTAAACCATCCTCTCAATCTTACTCTTTGCACATGAATAACAGTAAGGCCCAATGCTCCCGAAATGAGGTTGACAGCATGATCATGTCACTCACTAGAGGAAAACTTTTGTGCATATCATGAAAAACCTTATCATGAAAAACCTTGGCATGCATATCAATGATGACATTTAATTCTTGAGGGGATTTTTCATTTTCATGGTAGTTTTTGTCTCCATAAAATAACAAGAAGCAATGATTCCATGTGCTCCTTTTCCTTGATTTTTCCATGCAATGAAAACTAATTAGTTGGGAAGGCCCTACCCGGATACCCCTAGTGGATATTATTCATTTTGAAGCGAGATAAAAGGTCTTGGAAATTCATGGCAAGTATCTAGCGACTTGACCATTAAGCTCCCAAAACTACATTAACTCCTCCCATATGATTGGCCAACATATTGCTAATAAATTTTTAGTCCACCATGGTCGTTCAAATCTTATAGCACATCAATGATGGCATTTAACTCTTGAGGTGAATCATCATGGTAAATTATGCCTCTCGACAAGCATCACTGAAATTTTGGTATTGGATTTGAGAAGAAATTATGTTGAATTTCCAATTGTAAATGGATGAAGTTATATGTGTTACTGAATCGATGAGACCTATTTCCTTTTTCATTTCTAATATACCCCACACATTGAGGGTCAACGGGGTTGCAAAGCTCATTAGGTTGCGACAAGAGATGACAACATTTGCATTTGGAATTGTATCATGCATCATGCCATCTTCCTCTAGTGGTTCTTCCTCTACTTTTTGTGGATACTCAATAAAGAATAGTTTACTTTCAGCACATTTGTGATCCTTGTTCCACGTCTTTATCACAACTAAAACATAACCTTTGCTTTCTCGTGTTGTAGATTCAATCTTGTGGGTTGAGAATCCCATTGAATGCTCTGCTTATCCTTCCCTTGTTGATAATGATTCTTGTTAATCGACGAACCATATTGCTGAAAAAATAAGTATGGCTATCCTTGAATGCTCTTTTTTGGATCTTTGTGAAGCCAATTATCTAAGTTCCTCTTCACGAGTCAATATGCTCGCCTCATTGATCTCCATTGGCTTCTGATGTTCAATTTCATCCCGATCCATGTTGTTCAAGCCTCAACCGAATAGATCCAGCATTTTCTCCTTGGAGACATCTTCCACCCACAACCGAACCTCTAAACTTCTGCAACAAAATCGCCTACTAATCCTATTTTTAGAACTTTGCTATTTGAGTATATAAGGTAGCATTCTTAGATAACCCAAAAGGCTATATCATCCACAAACCTGCCCCGTGACATAGTTGATGGTTTTCATCCTTGATGAGGCCTCACAAGAGGGTTTTTCGTCCTCAAGTGGATGACCAAGGAGCAACTAGCTCTCTTTGCCCAAGTATAATAAAATGCGCCAAGACTAGCCTCCAAATGGTGCCTCTAATTCCCTTTTATATCCTCCTTTTGGTGCCAATGCTCAATTAGAAAAGGCCGACCTCTTAATGAACCATTATAATCTTTCATTAAGCCTTATTAAAGGCATTAAACCCAGCCGACCTCATTAAGAGGGGAAAACTCTAAAACAAATTATAAAATATTAGAAGAATAATGCAAATAGAGCTCAAGATTCTCCTCCGTCTTCTTCACTTCCTTGCCATGGAGAAGGAATGGCAAGAAGACCAATTAGTAGCTCTCAAATGGGAAAAAGGGACATTACAGTGGGCAATTGTCTTATTTTGTACAAGTGCATCAAGTCCATTTCATGTGAAAGATTGGTCAAGAAGGCATGACTGAGTTTCATGGATTGGAAGAATTATTTCGAGCAAGGGAAGACATTCATCATTGTTTTCAATGGTCCATTCATCAAGTGCTTCTCACTTCTCTCAGTGTACGTAACGGGGCTACATGGTTGATCATTCAAGAGGAGGCTTCTCACAAGGCGGAGGGTTCGAGTTCTCCATCACCTGGAACATCATCCAAGAGCTCATCAAGATCAAGAGTGGATTTTCTTCATGATCGGAGCTTCTTCATCCTTCTTCATTCAAGTTTGGAGCTTCTCCTCTCTCTCTTCTCCTCTCTTTCTCTCTCTAGAATTATATTTCTTCGTTGAGGAAAAAATTTGAAAAAAGTGACTTAAGTCACTTAAAGTTTTTATTTCTTCGTTGAGGATTGCACTTTATGTTGAAACATCACATGGGAATGTGAAGAGCCATATTGTAGAGCTATATATTGTAATGCTCTCTCCATTCCAAAGGGTTGGATTATAAGGTGAATGACATTACATTCAATCTCTCTCTCCTTCTACCTCTGTGTTGGAAGAGTTTGGTCTTGCATTTCATTGGTCATCAATGTCCTCAAGATGACACAATCAAGGATCATCATGGTTGCATTGTGCGGGAAATTTTCTCATTTTGTACAAGTGCATCGTGGTTCATTTCATGTGAAAGATTGGTCAAGAAGGCATGGTCATGTTTCATGGATTGGAAGAATTGTATATGGATATATATGTACAAGTATCTTATCTATATGATGAATAACCCTCCTCATTGTTGCAGATCCTCATTGAACTCCGCACAAAAAAATGAGATTGAAGGAAATAAGAAAACTATAGGTAATAGAATGGGAAAGAAGGAGGAGATTAAACTTGGGGTAGGACTAGAAAACTTAGGGTTAGAGTTGCCCTAGATCCAGGGAGAGGATTAGCCCAATCTAAGGGCTTATAATCCATCCTCCTCTCCCTTTGGGTCAAGTTGACCAAGTAGATGATATGTACTTTTAATTATAAATAGGTTTATTTATTATTTTCTTAACTATTTTCCTAATTATAAAATAGGCCCCATCTATGAGTTATAGTACAACAATATTAGTTGATTGAGTAAACTTAATTTTTTGGTTAAAATGACCCTCATAAAATGTAAGTGTCATCTTTCACATAATAGGGTATAATTAGTTCTTATAGTCTAAGTTTCTAAAATAAAATAAAACGAAATATCAATATACTAAAGTATTTGAGTAAGTTACTCCTTAAAATCCTATATGGGAAATAATGGTTCAACTAAGACTACATTTAAATGTCACCCCTAGTATTTAAACTTAAATGTGGGTCACCTTATCGAAACTTGTATAACGTCATGGTGTGAAAACCCATGAAGGATAAATAGTTTCCCTTTGAACTAAGTAAACCATTTTAGGGCTATATGGTTGATCATTCAAGAGGAGGCTTCTCCAAAGCAGGAGGGGTCGAGTTCTCCATCCGGGGTCCATCACCGAACATCATCGCAAAGGTCATCAGGATCAGGAGTGGATTTTCTTCATGATCGGAGCTTCTTCATCCTTCTTCATTCGAGTTTGGAGCTTCTCCTCTCTTTGTATCGCTAGAATTCTATTTCTTCGTTGAGGAGAAAATTTTGTAAAAAGTGACTTAAGTCACTTAAAGTTTCTATTTCTTCGTTGAGAATTGCACTTTAAGTTGAAAAGTCACATGGGAATGCAAAGAGCCATATTGTAAAGCTTTCTCCATTCCAAGGGTTGGATTTTCTTGTTTGAGATTAGATTTTTTGGGTTGATAGCTCCCATTGTCTTACTACAAGCAAGAAACTACAATTCTTCTATCTCCTTGTCTTATGTTTTCCTCTCCATCTCAACTTTACTCCAATAGAGCATTGTAATCCTGCACAACCAGGGAAAGAATGAATCTTTTGATGAATATAATGCAGTTAAACTTTGTGTTGATTATATTGTTTGTCTTGTTTTGCATATTGATGTCTTCTCATTGTTAACTTGGAAATACTCTGGTTTTATGTCAATAAACTCAGTGTGCTATTTATTGAGTAAAACCCCTTCTCACTTTCTCCCCTCTCCATACACACACATTTCCTCCACCTCCTTTTTGCACACGGGTTTAGTGGAGTATTCCTATGTGATCCTCGGTCGAAAGGCCACCTGATGGTTAGAGTAGTGTACATATTTCCTTGTTTTCAATAAATGGAGTTGTCTCATTTCTAAGCAAAGGGACTTAGTCCTAGAGCGTTGGTGAAAGCCCCTAATTTGCCCTTGCAACAAATTATTTTGCCAACATGGGCTTCCCATCCCAAAGGTTTTCATGCAAGAAGATAAAATGGCAGATAGAATTTTTGGTGATGTTAGATTTGAAAGGCTTGCCCTAGGGCAAGAAAGATTGGCCAATAAAATGGCTCAACTGATCCATACCCTTCAAGATCTAAATGGTGGAAGGAGCTCTTCAAAGGAAGTCAATAATACTCAGCCATCCAAAGTGGACAACATTGTTACATGGTATGAGGAGTATAGGGCTCTTCTCGGAGAAGATTCGTGATGCCATGTCATTTTTGAGTTCATGGGAGTAAGCAAGGGAAGATCAAGGCCCAAGCCTAGGTCACGAGCATTCATGCATGTCATTTTCTGATTTCATTCTTTTTCAATTGCATTCATGCATGTGATTAGAGGGTGTTCTTCCACCATAGTTGACAAGGGTGAGATGGAAGGTGAAGATGCCCCATTGGGAAATGCTTTTGTTGGTCAAGTTGTTGAGCATTTTTCAGTTTTTGCCCTTTGTTTGAGCTTGCAGCTGGCTGGAAAGTGTTTTGTACAGCTGAGTGTACAAGGGAAGAAATTGTTACTGTTGTTTTTGAGGACAGAATTGGGACAACTGGTTTTTTCTTCAAGGCAGCCATAAAACTTCATGGGCTGCCAAGGGACTTCAATGAAGATAGGGGCAGCCATTGCATAAGTTTGTTTTTGCAGAAGTTCTCTCACTTGACAGGCACGGAACTAGATTATGGGAGTACTACATCATGTTCTTTCACTTTGGCACATTGGCACTTGGGTATGAGAGCTTGCATTTGCTTGAGGGCAAGCAAATTTGGGGAGGAGGACGATAAAGTCCCCTTTTCTAAATTAAAAATAATTTATAATACTTTAAGTGGGGCCCGACCAAAGCTTCATTTTGGGACAGCTTGATAAAATTTATTATTAAAATAAAAGGTATTTTTAAATACTAAAGTAGAAAAAAGACCCTTAGCCTATTTTCAGTCGGCTAAAAGGGAGAGATCGTCCCTTTTAAGAGGGAAAAGCAAATGTTAAAAAAGAAATAAAAAGGCCTACATGGAGTGCTCCACAAAGAAAGGAAAGAAAAGGCTATAAAAGAAAATGTTGGGGCCCATTGTAATCATCGTTTGCTTACAATTTCTAATTTGACTTTGAGGGCTCTCCAACCCAACCGACCTGCTAAAGAGGGCAAAATACAAAGTAAAAGTATATATATTAACGAAAGAAATCTGAAATGCAACCCAAGGACTTCCCTTGTTCATCTTCTTCTTGCCCATGGGAAGAAGAATGGGCAAGAAGCCTTCAATTTATATTATTTCGAAAAAGGGGGCATTACAAAAGCTATTGAAATGAGACATTTCGTGATTGTGCTCAAAGTTCTAGACAACGGTCTTTAAGAGGAGACATCTCGATTTCCAAAGGTGAACATGTGTTGCTTTTTGGAAGTGCATAAATCATAGCCTTTAGGGATTGATGATCCAAAGAAAATGCCAATATGTGGGAAGAAAAACCTCGTTGCTAAAGGTGTAAAACCCATCTAATCGATTCCATAGAGGAAAAGTATTAATAAGTGGCATCATATAACCGATTCCATGGAGGAATAATATTAATACGTGGCAAATGAAAACCAAAAATGCTTCTTTATTATATCGGTAAGAACTGCAGAGTTCAAGCCGATGGGGTGGGAGTGGTGCGGTCAAGTCACATGGTTGTGTGCTTGCCCACCCAGTTTCAAATCCCCCCGAGGCACGATCCTCCTCGGAGGTGGTTTCGCCGCTAGAGGCATCTCTACTCGTGCTGACACTGGTGGTTACTCCTCACTGCTGACGCTGGTGGCTGCTCCTCTCGTTGTCGACGTTGGTGGCTCCTTCTCCTCTCGCTACTGACATTGGTGGCTGCTCCGCTCACTGTTGTTGCTCCTCTCGCGCTGCTGACACTTGTGGCTGCTCCGCTTGCTGCTGATCCTAGTGGTTGCTCCTCTCGCTTGCCGACGCTGGTGGCTGTTCTAATAGTTGTCCACTCATTGCGGTCGTTGTCGATGGTCGTTGCATCTTCACTTCGGTTTCATGGTTGCTTCAATTGGGTTCCTAATAGTGGTCCCCTTCATTGTAACCAGGTTGTGGATCCTCTCAAAAATCCTCAAGTGTACAAGGATGTGGGTCCTTTCAAACACCCTCAATTTACCCTCAATCCAAAAAAAAAAATTGCGAGTTCAACAAACATCCATTGCTTAGAGAGGGAGTAGTGATGCGAGCTAACAATTCTAAGTTTGAATCTTTCTTGTGATGGAAAAGGATATATAAGTAAAAATGTAATTAAGAATATATTTCCCAGATATCATGCATAAGTCAACAATATTTGCAGGTACGCATCTCAATAAGGTAGTGTAATGGTACACTTAAGAATTAAAAGATGCAGCCAGTGGATAAGAGATCCCATTCAAAGTTGATGCAAATCAAACTTCACAATCAATGGGAGTCCAAGTCCAATTCAAAACTACTCCATAATGAGGACCCTTCTCTTAGTAAGGAAATGGATGGAGGAACTCAGCCAAAAATTTAAGAACACATTCCACTAGGATAATGTTGCACTTCATGAGAACAAATAGAGAGAAGGTTAGAAAGGCATCCCAAATGATATAGATAGGCTCACTAGAAAGTGAAAGGTGCTGATATTTTCAGAAACGAGCAGCAGGTCAATTGACACATTGTCACCCTAAGTCACAAGGTTCGAGCTCAAGTTCATGTTTGACGAGAATAATGTTAGTTTTATGTTTTGCCAAAGGATAAAGTTCAACGAAAAACATCTTCAAGTTCGAACGAATAATGTTTTTAGCATATTTATTTTCTGAAAAAATGCATAAATATGTCAAAGGGACAGATTGGAGAGAGATTCTTGCCCTCTGCTTTCAGTCAGTATATATATACCCACATTTATAAAATAATGCAAAATCATGTCAAAAATTCCAATTCAAAATTAATGAATAAAGTTCGAGTTCATGCTCAACAAGAATAAAGTTTGTGAGATAAAAGTCAGTGTACCTTGTGACATAGTTGTCACCCATGTGAGACACCATCAATCAAATATCAATGATCTATTCAACACCATATTTCATTTCACAAAACAAAACCACCTTACAAAGAATGCACATGCTTTTTACCATAAATTTGAAAATATAAAGTACAAAAGAAAACCCACATCTAATCCCCATGATAATGATTCCTAGCTAAATCAAAACATTATTGAGATAGTGTATGAATAAATAGTTCAAGCACATCCTCCAACAGTCTAACATGTCATTGATTTACTGTAAGCTAAATCAACTGTAACATTCCTTTCTCAATTGATTTTTTTCCTTGCTCTCAAAGCAAAAGGAAAAATAAATCAAAGAAATGAGCAAATTATAAGAGCAACACAGATTAATACAGTAATTTGCAGCTTTTATACTAAATATTTTACAAAAAGACTGATATGATATGCATGTATATAGAAAAAATAAAGTTAAATAGTACCAGAATTGACAATAAGTATCAAGACATCTAGGGTATATTTGAATGGTGAAGTGTGGTGATTCTTTTTGTTTTAAGTTTCCCTTTTCTTAGACTAACAAAGTCGCAACAAATAACATTAATTCATCTCCAAAATGAAGGCACGTCAACAATTAAGTATTTAAAGTTGAAGCATTTAAAATAACCAGATTATTAAACATCTAAGCAAATACATTGATACAGTTACAGACTGCTTACTCAGGTTTAAAATCCAAAACATACACAGCAGCTAATGTCAATTATTCAACTTAAGAAAAACTACGACATTTACCAGTAACTAGCACTTTAAGCTTATTCATACCGTGTAGAAGATGCCCCATTCTGGTAAGGTCAATAATTAAATACTGAAAATATAATGCATAAAAATAAGATTCAATGCGTATTCAACCTCTTGTTGAGAGGTCGATTACAGGTTTTTAACTGTCATTTTAGTCCAGTAGAATCTTGCCTCCCCCTTGCTCTGTTAAAGGAAGAGATTATTTTGTATTTAATTAAACTAGTATTTCTTTTAATATAACAACATTTCAAATTTGATTAGATGACAGGAGGATGACTCTAATCAGCTGATATCTTTATAATGTTATAGAGAAAGATAAAAGTTGTGTTTAAATGGGCCACCACTTATCTTATGTTTCTTAAAACATTTAAAGAGTGTTTCAGGCCCAAAAATATCTTTTATTTCTTGGTCAAATTAAACTCATTGAATTGAAATAGACATTTTTGATAGCCTGTGAATGATTATTTCATTCCTGACATTTTGGGTTGTGAATCTGTTTTGATTAATAAATAAGATTCCCAGTAAAGAGCAACACAGATTGAACTATTTTGGGTTTGGACGATAGGCTATTTCCAAATTTTGTATTCTATATCATTGGCTAAGATCTCGACGCATATTATTATCAATGGTGACAATATATGACATTAGGTGAACACTTCATCTGCAGATGTAGAAGCAAATCTGGTATGATTAGAAAGTAGAAGCAGGCTACTAAGAGAATACGACTTTTGTAGCATCGTCTTCAAAGAAAGGCACCCATATCTTCATATCAAATTGTAATAGTTCTATCCAATTGCTGCTGCATATGGTTCTTGAAATGCATTTGAAAAATCACAGTGACCATTTAAAATGCATGGCCTGTTTGTTAAAACATGAGATCCTCATCTCCATTAGCACAGTTGCATTAAGAGTTTTGTGCATGATTCTCAAATCAAGATTTTCCTCCTATAAACTGATCTATATTGCTGCAATTTACAAATTTATATATCACAAATTAAAAAAACTGGATTAATAACTGCTAGATTTCAAAAGGAGCTTTGATAAACCCACAACAATTTTCACAATAGATTGAGCTGAGAAGAGGATCTGCAGACTATAACAAGCACAGTTCAAATTTCACTATGGCATATAAAGCTTACTTGAATGGATTGCACTATAGGTGTTACAAAACTTCCAGGATATTTCAGATCTTTGACAGTTCTCCTTGCAAATACAGGAATCTCTGAATCGGGATCTGCGAAATATTAAAAATGCAGAGAAGCATCCATTAACCTTCGTCTGAAATCTTTTAAAACAAATAGTTTTGAGACATACAAATTGGAAAACAAAGGAAAAATAGAAATAAAGCTACAGAGAACGGTTAAACATCAATAAACTGAGAGAATGATGAATAAATCACATACAAAACTCAGACAAAAATTTAGATTCCATGTTCCAACCAGATTACAGAATTGTTAAAAGCGTGTACAGATTTTTTTACTTCTATCAGGTATGAAGGACGCATCACATCTCATAACACATATTGATAGAACACAGACTCTTTTGTCATGTCACCCAGCATATCTCACAACACTAGCGTTGAAAAGAGTCCATAGAATCTCGAACAAGATGCACCCTCTTGTCTGACTGATCCATTACATGGTCAGACTTGTTTGAATCCAGAGGATGTCTTGTCTTGAAGATGAAACATTACTCAAAAAATTGAGAGTGCAAGGTATCAAGCAACATAATGTAAAATCTCTTAATGATATTTAGTCATATGTGATAAGAACATGTGGCACAGCCCATGTTATATTGTGAGATAGAACTTGTGCCACTTGCACTACCTTATAAGCTAAGTCACAAGATTTGAGTTTGAGCTCATGTTCGACAAGGATAAAATTCAGTTCAAGTTCGCCAATGGATAAAGTTAAGTTCAGAATTTGAGGGGAAAGGACGCGAGCTCTCCTATTGGTGTACAATGAAAGCACACTAGGGGCTTATGATCCATTATAGGGGAAAAAGAAAGAAAGCAAAGGATTCAGGTTCGCTTGGTGCAATAACCAAAGAGGAAGAGATAAATTTATTTGATATTAGAGCGATTTATGTGCAATAGGGAGTTTTTAAGCTGAAACAGAGAAAAGATAATAATTTAGTTATTGTCCTCCCTTTCAATCAATCAGGTCACCCCCAAAATGGAATGCAACATTAATTTGTTGTCACAAGAAAAGAAAATAATGCAGAAGTTTGAAGGTTTGTATAAATTGAATGTTTCTCACCTAAAGCATTCTGATTGCTTAGAAGGTATGAAGACATTGTGGCAAATTAGCAAGGCAACTGTTGGACTGGATTTAAGCATTCAAATATGGGAGGTTGGTGTAACTGCTTTTCAGAAGTTTATGAGGATTTTGGGAGAACAAAAGTCGGAAAAAAAGGACTTGGAAGAGCAAAAGAAGCCCTGATTAGGATAGAACATCAAATCCAAAGGAATCCTCGCGAGGAAAGATTGTATGAAAAGTAGGTGACTGATGAATAAAGTGACAGCGTGTAAAGTCCCCAAATAGGAAAATTTGACCCCTAAACAGATTTTAGGCAAACCCCAACCAAATGCAAGCTTAACACGTGTAAATCAGAATTTTATCATACAGATCTGTATTTTATCTAGAGGAAATGTGACTAGGGTTTATTGAGAAATCCACATAAACCAGTCCTATTGCTTAACTCTTTGCATTCCCAACTGAAATAGATAATTTTTCAAGACCAAATCTGCAGATTTAAGACACAGTATAGATCTGAAATATTCTTTGGAGAAAGCGACTTGGGCAGATTGGAAAAACACTTGAAATCAGCAATGACAATTATATCTTTCCATCTAAAACTGATTCACTGATTTTAGACAGCCCATACATAGATTAAAATTCAGATTTTCAGGGGAATAATAGGCTGCAATAACTCAGAAAAATCTGCACTTAAAAATGACTGAAAATAACACTTTTTCCCATCCAAAAATTCTGAAAATGGAGTGATTCAGTTTCTAAAAACCAGCTTTATTATTGGCTTCCAAAATCAGATCTGTAACAACATGCAAACATACCAAATCTGTCTAGAGATAGGTTGCTCCACATAAGAAAGAAAGAAGAAATACACAACTGCAATTTCCCTTCCAAACCCCTACCAAAATCTGCAACTTATTTATCTTCAACTGCTGGAAAATAACTACAAATCTGTGCAAGCTCAATGGAATTCCTTGTGTAGAAATTCCTCACAATACTCTAAAAGGGTTTTCGTCCTTGGAATAAATTATGCAAAAGCTCTAAGCTTCAAACATAAAATCAGAAAATATAAGATGATCATAGCATGCCCCTCAAGCAAGTCGACCTCTCCTTATAAAGAAAGAAGAGACCCAAAATATCCAATCAGCATACAATGATTTTTTCTATGCATTTTCCACCCTCCATCCTTTCTAGGCCAAGTCGCATTTTCCTTGGGAGGATAACTTTTGACCCATGAACTTTTGTCTTTTTCTATTTTCTTATTGCTCCTCAAGCTGGTCACATTTTCCATAGGAATAAACAATTTAATAAATGTTTTTCTCTTGTTGGCTTTTCCTATGTTTATTTTATTATTAAGTTATTTAAATTATTATAAGTGTTTACATATTTTCCCTTTGCTACGGGCACTTTATAATAATTAAAAATAACTTAAGTCACCCTTATTTTCTTCCTTTAGCCATCGGGTAGACAAAATAGGCTAAGGGTCTTTGACTAGAAGGGGATATTACATAGCATATGTGATCTTCAAGTCAAATCCAAGATGGAATGGTTGAAAGAGGGAGACAAGGGATCCAAATACTTCTTTAGATTGTTGAGAGCAAAGAACATCAAGCAAAAATTTGAATAGAGTTTAATGGGAGATTGCATCAAACTTGAATGATATTATCAGCTTCTTTGGATTCTACAAAGATCTCTTCTCCATTAAGACTATGATGAGAAGGTCGAGAAAACCATATAAATTTGTAAAAGTGGTTCCAAGAACACCTTCCCTTGAGAAAGTGAGAACCTTGGAGAAAGAGAGAGAGATGAGTGAGATTAAGTTGGCAATATGGTCAATGAAGGATGACAAGTCACCTTGATATGATGGATTTCTATTAGAATTTTATAGAGCTAATGAGGACTAGATTACAGAGGAGATTAAATAGTTGCATGATGAACTTCTCAAATTGGTACATTAGGCCTAATCAATAACAGATGCATTGTCAAGCTGATTCCAAAGGAGGGGGCCAAGGAGCCAATAAAGAGTTGGAGGCCAAATACCTTGTTAAGTGTCTCATATAAGATCTTAGCAAAGGATTAGCACATAGATTAAACAAGATGTTCCCTAAAAAATCTACTAAGACACAAACTAGGTTTGTACCATGTAGAGGAAGATATATTCTGGAAAACTTGATTACAGGTCGGGAGGGAATGTGTTGGGCAAGAATTTCAAGTTAAAGGGTATGTATGGAACTGACTGACTTTGAAAAAACTTATGACAGGATAGAATAAGTGTTTGTTTATATTGAGCTCATGTGTATAACAGGTGGCTTGGGAGATATTTTTGTTAGAATGGTCATAGTACTATTCAAAGATGCCTCAATGTAAGTTGACATAAATAGTGATATGTCCGAATCATTCCCTCAATTGTCTGTAAGAAAAGGATGTCCACTAGCACCTTCATTGTTTGCAGTAGCAAATGAAGCTACTCACATTATTCTTCGGGATAGCCAATTCAGAAATCTTGTAAAAGGGACCACCTCTCCCAAATAAGCATTTGATGTTCAAAGTCTACTTCCAGATGATACTGCATTGCTCCCTATATTTGATGAAAACAATAAGATTAGAATGCAGAGAATATTTGCAGTCATTGTAATGCTTCAAGGTCTAAGATTGCAGTTCATTAATTACATTAGCTGGTATGGGATGATAGCACTCCTCATTGCATTTAAAAGCAAGGTGGTAGAGGCAGACATAGCCCTAATGATCTAGGTATCCCCTTTTCTATTGAACCCTCTCCAAAGGCAAAGTGATACTAGATAATTAAAATGATTAGTACAAACTTAGAAATGTTTATTAATATTGAGCTTATGTATAGAACAGTTGGCTTGGGAGATAGTTTTGTTACAATGGTCATGGCACTACTCAAAGATGCCTGAACAAGAGTTGACATAAATAGGGGTGTGTCCAAATCATTCCTTCTATTGTCCATAAGGAAAGGATGTCCACTTCCACCCTCGTTGTTTGTAGTAGCAGCTCGCGCTATTCACTTTCTTCTCAGGGATGGCCAATTTAAAAACTTGTAAAAGGGACTGCCTCTCCCAAATAAGAATTTGATGTTAGAAGTCTACTTGCAGATGATACTGCAATGTTCCCAGTATTTGAAGAAAAGAATACGATTAAAATGCAGAAAAACATTGGCATTTATCGCAATACTTCAAGGTCAAAGATTGCAGTTCATAAATCACATTTGCTAGGATGGGATGGGCTGATACCACTCATTAATGAGTTTCAAAGCAAGGGGGTGTGATGTGTAAAATTTACAACACTCCTTTTTCAAAATGCTAAGCCCTTAATCATGAGCTCTGATCTGTTCAAGCATATCTTTTACTATCCAACTCTGGCGGGAGCCAACTGGCATCCTTATTTTAAACTTTTACTATCGATTTCATTTTGCTCATCAATTATTGCCTCACTTTGTTTCATGATGTCCAATCTCCAGCCGCATATGGTGATTGCATTCGATTTGGAGACAATGAGAAATTTTAGTTTGATTGTTGAAGCAATATGAATTGGAATTTTGTGAAATAATGTTGATTTTGAGAACACGAACGCGTTGCTTATTGTTTTCTCATCTTGTGTTACTGGATTATATGATTTTGAAAGCTTGTTGCAAATATTGGATATTGAAGTATAGGGATTTTTGAATATGTGCACAAGATTCTCTTTTGTGGGCAGACTTCAGATGATTATGTTTTAATTTGTGGGCAGACTTCAGATGATTATGTTTTAATTTGCATCTTCTTGATGCCACGAATCCTATGACAAAATACTTGGGTCATTGCTAACATTGGTTGGTGATCGTGTGCACTAGAATGGGTATTTGTATAACCTAACTTTGAAGTTGAGGAATTATATGGGATGAAATATCATGCAGTAAGTGATATGCATAGTTACCTAAGTCTTGGGGACAAGGGGACAAAGGGCCGGGGTTTCCGGGATGGCGAGAAATTTCCCAAATTTTGGGGACGGCAGAGGGCGGCTATTAAAATAATATATAAAAATTAATATTTATTTAATTTTAACTTTATTCAATGAAAATTAGGGATTTAACCTGTATTTAATATATTTTAGGTACTTTTGAGATTAGAATTCAATGTTTTTGGTAAAAATAACACAAATGAAAACATCAAAAAACTTTTTCGAAAATTAAAAAAATACGGGGACATCCTCCAAGTGCCCGAAACGTTTAGGATGTCCGGAACATTCACCAGAATGTAGAGAATGCATCCCCATGTGACACTAGTGATATGAAAGTGATAAGGGTGGTTGTTAGGTTTTTTTAACGTGAAGTCAGTTGATATCACTCGGATGGCTTTTGGGCGGCGGTGAAGATTTAAACACAGATTTTCGTTTAGATCTTACACTGCTTTATTTAATGCACTACTCACTAGCTGGATGCGATAAGAAGCATTTATTGTCCAAGTGGTGCCTTGGGAGATGGGAAGTGTGTTTGAGAAGCTACAAGGTTTCTCTATATAGTCTTGACATTTGATGGTTTGGTTATGAGCTCATTAGCATAGTGAAGGTCTGTCATTTTGATTTTGTGAAGAGCGGTTGAGCAAGTGCCTTCAGTAGACATTTTCAGTGTTTCCAGGTATGACAAAAACATTTCTATTTTAGTGTTGAAACAGTATGTGAGCATTGGTTGAAGTTTCATTTTGAAAAGCCAAATGTGAGATATATTTAAAATCAAATAAGTTGCAGCCGAGTTTTATATCTTTCGGGTCTGTATCATTGAGTTTTCTTTGACACAGTCAAGCTTACAATATATGTTTGATTTATTTGACTGTTCTGGTCATGCATGTCGTTATCTTATATTTTGGAATGTCTGAAAACCACAGGTTTTGTTTGATAATATAAGGGAAGAAGAAATAACATTTTGGTGAGCTCTCTTTTGATTGTCATTGATCATTCATTTCGAGCTAAAGTTTTGAATCCGGATGCAGTTTAGATGTGTATAGTCAGCCGAGCTTTTGTTTGTTTTTCTTGAGCTTATTTGATACAGCTGGGATAGTTTCCAGAGTACACTGAAGCATAGTGTTAAAAAGTTCATTTGGTTAAAGAAACATGATGGATAGGAGATTGTCAAGCTTGACAAATACTCATTTCATGCACTGTGTTCATGCTTTAGGGTTGTTTAAAGGAAGTTGAAAATACATGGGCTATACATGGTGAATACTTGCCAAGCTCAAATACAAACTTTGACTGAAATTTCTATATAAGATAAATTTGAAGGCATTCTTTTCTTTGTTCTTATCCCTCTGAATCACTATAAGTATAGAAGAGGGATGTGATTTGTTTGGCATTAAGTTTTCTCTTGCATTTTCTTTTGTTTAAACCTAGAGGAGGAACAAGGAAAGAGATAAAGGGTCAAGGTAAAGTTGTTTAGCTTCCATTGCATATATTTTGAGCTTTGTCTGAAGTTGATTCTGTTCTTGTGGCTGCCTGTATTGATCTGAAGAGTATCATCAATGCAAGTTGTATATTATGTAATGTTTGTAGCATTACTTGATGTTTGTTTTGTGACCTTGTATTGAAAGTTAATGGGTTATCTCAAGATCATTGACAGTCTCTCTACGGAATATGTAGTTGACAAATACCTTTTGTCTGTTTCTAATTTTTATGCTGATTTCATATGCTTCTGCATTCTATCCTGTTTTGGGAGAATCGTTGATACTGGTTTTGGTTTAACTTGTCGACTGTATACATGTCTGGTTAAAGTAGGGGTTCACAAAAGTTTGAAAGGAGTAATGATTGGGCCACGATCAGTCAGGGACAAGAAAAGCCTCCACAAAGGAAAGTTCAAAGAGGCGGCCCCTTCTTGGGTCGAAGGTCCACTGGCATGTTTCAAGAGGTAGTGGTTGTGGAATGATGTTGTCCTTGCATTTTGATGCAAATGAACCTATGTTATGGGACATTTTGGAAGTATTATAATTACCTCAAGGTAACATCTGCCCTCCTGTTTTGCAAACTAGAACTGCTGCAAATTGGCATCCACTTACATACATCGTTCCCCTGCTCAATCCTTTCACTCTGTCTTGCATAATTCCCTGCATAACAAAGAAGTAAATCAGCCTATAAATTGAACCACCACCACTTGGTAAACAATTTCAAGTCGAAGAACCCACTACATTTGTACTGCCTCATAGTTTGACCTCATCTGGTCGTAAACGTGTTAAAAGCCCTTCTCGCCCACCGGTGGTTACGTGCATCAAAACAAAAATCAAGTTGGAGGTGGATGATGAATCTGGAAACCTCATGCATGTAGAGATGCCCGTAACTCCGATGGAGTATATAGAGTGTGACGCGGATAAAGGGATCCCTTTAGCTGATAGTGTCATCTGATGAAGAAGAGAAGAACTATGTGGCAGTGTGTTGGCTAATCACTTTTGACTTTTTCTTTAAGTTTCACTTTGACATCTAAACAGAATTTTTCTCTTTGGCAACTGTGCAAGTTATGGATTTTTATTAAGTCTCGTGAGTTGACTTTGGGTGGTTTTAAACTTTAGTAGCAAAATACTGAAAGTACTTCTGAGTTTTTGATGTTTTGGAGATTGAAATGTCCTTGCAGTTTGAACAGGAAAAGTTTTGGTTGTTTGCAGTCTGTTCATGATTTTCTTTTCTGGTAGATTAATATTTGAACATTTCATGGTCATGACGGAAATGAAAGTGTTAGAAGAATGTGTTGACCTTGCTACCATTGCCATTTTGAAAACACCAGGGGAAGAGTAAGTTGATTGCTGAATTGTCAGCTTTACTCTTTGGGGAAAATGAATTGGTGAAGTTTATTCTCAATAGCAAAATGGTCTTAGCTCAGAAGTATGAAAGATAAATGGTTTTGAAAGATTCTTGCCCTATGAGAATCTAGTTATGGTGTGGAAGTGATCCTTACTTGAGAAGGTTTTTTCCTTTCAGCTGATATGTGGTACAAATGTGGCAGAATTTTGATTTATTTCAGCCAGTGCATTTCTAGAGTGGATTTGTTTTTAAATGAGGTTTTTATTTTGATAAATGTGAACAAATACATGAACAAATGACATGTAGAGAAAATTGATGTTTGCACCTATTTGTTAAATGCTTATCAATTTAGAGGTACAAGTATTTTGTTTTGAGATCTGCTCTGACTATATCAGTTTGGGTAATCTGTCATATCAAATACAGATTGATTAGAATAATTCATTTTCGTGTTCAATTTGAATATGCTTTGTGGATTGAAAGCAAAGTTGAAGTGACTTTGCAGATAGGTATTATTATGATTGAAAGTAATGACTTCATTTGATGTATATTTTGATTATGTATTTTATTGTTTATTTAAGTGTGTTAAGTAGGCCCCCACTCCATGGCAGATATCACCTTATGATATCTTGATCTCTTATATTTTAAAAGATATATATCCGAGACTTCTTTTTTTACTTTGTAAGTGATATATTATTTCGAAAAGGCATTTCACTTAATATAGAGTCGCTTTGACTTTATTAAGTTAAATTTGAATATTTGAGGATAGTTACATGTTGTAACTAATTTTGAAGCCTTTACAAAGGACTTGGAGAACACTTTATTAAAGGGGAGAAGTTCTACAGGTACAAACGTAATCTAAAGTTTTTCATACTGCTGCTTCTTTTTGTGGAAAGAATCTCTGAGATAGGTTGATGTTTGCAGGAAAGATCAACTAACATATTCTTTGACAGCCAAATACTTTAGCTTGAACAATCATGTATATCCTATTATCCAGTTATTAATTATTATATTTCTGATTATCTGAAAATATGTTCAAGTATTAATATGTTGGTGATAGTAGAATATACAGTCACATGCTTGGCTCATTTCTGTACGTGTTCCTATATTTTGTAATCAGTCCTGATAATTCTCTGACCTCTCAACAAAAAAATTGTTATTCGCAAGTTGGTCTCAATTGACTAAATTCTGTTTCATATCTTGTAAAGTTCTTTCTTTTATAAATAGATAGTTTCTTTTGACTTGTATCTTATTGTTGTTGTGTTTTACTATGGACTTAGGTTTTTAGTTCTTTACTTTAGGTTTATGCGTTGATTTATCTTACTTGCCTTCGATAGTTGCTTTCATGTTTCGGTTCTTTCTTTGTTCAGTTAGTTGTGTGTGTTCTTAGTTTAGTTCTTTTTATCTTTCTTTAGGTTTTGTAGTGTGTTTTAGTGGTGTAACATTGAAGATAAAAGTGGATGAATATTGAAGCATAAAGCTGTTTTGATAATTGAGACATTCAATCTACCTTTGCAAATTTTGACCCTTCAAGAGGTTATCTTTACCATAGATTTCACTCTGTCAGAGAGGGTCAATTATATTTCTGAGTGAGTTGTGAAGTATTCTAAATATAGTGCATGTAGTAAAGAGTTGAATGTAACATTGAAGTTGTCTGAAATACATTGTATAAGGAACTTGAAATAGTTGTTAAACTATATCTGATTATTGATTTGATTTCTGTGATTAAAATTTATATACTTTTAAGTGAATGAATGATTTGATTTCCCAAAATCTGTGGAGTTTCCTTCATTTTTGCTATCTTTGCACACATAACAGTTAAACTGCTATTTTCAGCTTATAAGCTATAAACTTAGTTTTTAGGCTACATATGATTAAACTAATTTAATTCCACCTTAACCCTTGAGATCGACAAAAGGGTTGATTGGTTAATGGCAACAATTTTTGGCATCAAGAGTTGGCAGTGGCAGTGACACACCCCTAATGATCTAGGTATCCCCTTTTCTATCGAACCCCTTTTGAAGGCAATGTGGGGCTGGATATTTCAAAAGATTAGCACAAACCTAGAAAATGGCAATCTCATATATTGTCAATGGCAAGAAGATTTCAGGTGGGCCAACAAGTGGTCTTCTTTCAATATTTACCAATGCCAATTTTGATCACTTGCAATAAATGATAATGGATATTTGTGGTCAGATGGCAAGGGCTTAAAGAAAATACATGCAATTGGATAACAATTTGCAACAGACCTAAGCATTATTAGGGGCTACAGTTAATGAAACTTAATCTATAGGGAATCACCTTGATCACTAAATGGATAGTGAAATCAAGCGATGAAACACATCGTGGAAAGTGCTAGCTAGATTTAATATAAAAAAATGTTTTCCACAAGGGAAGCCAGCATGGAAAGGGATGAGCAAGATTGACATAATTTTTGGAGACTCTCAATGTAAGTACAACTATCGAAAGTATTTAACTCTAAACACAAACCTTGGAAAGTGATTAAGGATTTTATATGGTTACTTCTAATCACTCAAGTGGGGAAGAAGTGTCGGGCTTTTAGATCTATTTGGTGGCACCTAACTTACAAAAACAACAATGGTGTATGTAAGGAGTTGCTCTGCTTTCAGTGGGCTCACCAAAGCATTAGAAGCTTTGGGGATATGTTGGCAACGGGTGGTTAGACTAGGATCAATTGAGAGAATATTTATAATATTAGAGGAGAAAAGGATTTACACATATATGTCTAAATCCTTGTGTAAAACTCTGACAGGATGGAATTGGATCCCACAACTGAAAACTTTCCACCAGGCATAGGATCTAGCTTGCTTTTCTAGTATTGAAAGTTGTGTCAGCCTAGATTTCTAGCAAACCTTTTCAAAGTGCCTATTTCTTAATAGAGATAGCACCTATAGGCAAAAATTCATAATCTAGTTTCCAATTCCAGGTTCCCAAGTATGTGATAAGTTTTATTATTATTCGAAATTTAGAAGATATTCGCAGCACTTCATTTCAACACAAATTTGTGCGTAGGTGGTGGGGAGTTTTTCTTGCTAACTATAGGATTTTCAATATTTTAAAAAATTAAGTCATTCCATAATTCTATAGGAAATCCAAATAACCTAACACATAGGTAATTTTGTAATCATTAGCCTTCCCGAGTCAAATTTTGGCGTCCATGGCCATAAATATTGTTTTTCATTCTTCATAAACCACGGTCCTAATGGCATGTCGTATCTCTAACCTTTGAACTCTCAAACATTGGCTAGAAAGAATCCTTCTACCAAAAAAATATCTTTGCACTCATTTCCCATTTTTTCTCACTCCATGTGCACAATTCTTCCACAGTTGGATAATAACATATGAATTTTCCAATCGGGGCTATGCTAGAATCGGCTAGTTTGCTGACCCAAGAATAGGTGCATGAAGATTGTTCTTCTACAAGTGGTCAAGTAGCTTACCGGTGCGAGGTGAGAGGCGGATGTTTAAATAAGACTTGATCATGCTCGTGAGAAACATGGGACTAGGTCGTGCAAAAAGCAGACCTAATAATGGAAAGAGGACTAGACCGCGCGGAATATACCATCGATTATGATGTTGTACATGGAATGGAGAAGGACTAAACAAACACTAACAAGTGTTGGATGGAAGTAAACTCATGCTAATGATCAAGGATCACACAAGGAAATGAAGTACATGTAGAGCTTCCAAAACCTACCATGTACATGACAACAGTGCAACTTCTAGAGAGTTTTGAAAGATTTGATGCAATCCAACCATGTGCCAATCCGGAAGGCCTTTGTGGAATAATAGAAATACCCCATCATTTGGGTGATTTGATAATCATAGATAGGTGGAGCATTTTTGAGAAGTGGCTAGAATATTGATGGTTTTGTAAAGCTTTATATGTATTTGGGCTTGCACACCTTGTGCACATGATCAAGTAATCATTGTAATCTTGTATTGAGTCACGCATGACGCATGGATGTAACTAATGATGTACTATTAAGCATGTTTAATTAAGACAAATGAACTTCTATGTGGTTTACTTATGCTTTGATGTGATGGAATGTACAAGGGTGTTTTTACGTGTTAGTATATGTTATGGTTATGATGTTGTCATGTTCATCCTATATGTCCTGATCTTTATGTGAGCATCCATGTTCCTTGTGGCACTCTCTTTATAATGGGGTGTTTGTTGTTCTCTCTCTATGTTTCACAAGAAACCTTTAGGTTTCGACCGATTGAAAATGCCAACACACGTATGAGTGTGATCTTATTTGTTGTACACGGTTTGGTCTAAGCAAGACCTAGAGAAACCTATTAAGAAATTAGGTAACATTATGGTTTTGTTATCAACCCTATTCGATTGTGTTATGAGATTTGTGGAAGCGCATGGCATATGAAGTTATAAATCGGATCACTCTTGACATAATCGAAAGGAAGGACAAGGTATGCATGGTTTTAACATGAATTGCATAGCGATTTGTATGAGGTGTTTTTCATGGAATTTCCACAACATATCTATGCATGGATAAGAACATATCCTATGGGAAAAAGCCATTAGATTGGAAGAAATCAAGAATGGGAAAACGCACGTGTTGAGTAGTTGATGCAAAAGGAAGAGGTTCGGACTTGAGTTGTGGACGTCTAGTGGAGAAGCACGTTGAGTAGTTACATGTTGGAATTTTTAGTGTCAACTTACTCGTCTAAGGAAGTCGAGTTTGAGTTCTTGCAAGAAGCTGTGAGGGTCTTTTATCGTAGAAATTCCATGTTGGATAATAATGTTTCTTGTTGACTTAGGACTTGAGACATTGAATATGGATAGCTAAATTTCTCGTCAAGCAAGGGCTAAGTTATTGGAGACTAGGTAACCTTATGCAATACGGGTACGCATATGAGTACAGGGACCTAATATGCTGAATTTTTCAAGGCTTGGGTATGACCTTACAAAAATATATAATATATTAAAATATATAGCTAAATTAACGATATAAGATTTATAAAGAAAACAAAATAAGCTAAATAAACAAAAAACATATTGATAATTCAATGCCAAATGTCATGATATTCATTGGTCGAACTTAGAATGAGTGCATTGTGCAAATGTTACGGTGTACACAAAAATAAAGACAAGTCCGCATATTCATAATCATAATGCTCTCTAGCATATTCAAAGGTGAACGCCATTAGAACCATCATGTGGTTCATTAGAACCACAAGGAGTAGCAATGCCACTCCCGCTTAGCTCGATCATGCGAAGTACCCTCTAACTCTGAATCTACCAATGAAAGGTGGTCAATGGATGTTGCCAAGTTCGAGTCTCTAGGTCTACATCCCAACACTTTGTTTCCCCTTGCTTGTACTCATCCTACATGTGTGTCAAAAAGGTGTGGGGTGGAATACACACAAGACCAAATTCCCGCCTTTTTGGCCCCAAGTTGTTGCGATTAAGCGAGTGGATAAAGGAGTATAAACCACAATTCCGCTCGGATGAAGAACTCGCAACCTATTGAGACAGAGAGAAAATTTAACGCAAAATTTAAAATTAAATTTCTAAAAGTAAAAATTTGAAAGGAAACATAGGAAAGAAAGAGTTAAAAAAGCATATAATTAAAATTTTACTTGGCGCAAAAAAAGTTATCGCACATGTTTTTGAAGCTAGGGTATGCTTGCCCATGGAAGCACCACCACAAATAATCGTCCATCTTGTACATGTCACAAAGAGTGCTAATGGACTGATCCCTTCCGGATATGAAATCCACAAACTCCTTCCTAACTATGTCATGTACTTTTGGATCGGGAAGAGTCCAATCAACGTCACCTTGTACCCCTCACACTAAATTCCATATCCCTATATGGTGTGTTCCTCTTGGGCAAAGAAAGGATCTTGCACTGTAGTATTTTGAAGTCAAGGAAAAAGAAAGAAAATGCAACGAGGTGATCATTTTGTTCCACCTATCAATGAGATGCAACTGCACTTCCTTGAAGAAGCTCTATAGGATCTTTCTCTTTGTCGATTAATCATAAATCTCACCCAAACATTGATGATCCATATCAACAAATCTGAGCATTCACACAATGGGCTCGATAAATCCGTGAAAGTACTCCACATGATCTCACCACCATCATCGAGGATCAACACTTTCACCTTTGTGGCCCTCTCAATGTTTGCATGCCCCTATGCACCCCAAAACAATGTTGATAACCATGTAATTCAATGAGTCTTTCACCTTCATAAGTCATCTCAGGACGAGCATGTGTGAGGCAAATCAAGTCTCAGCAACCTAAGGAAAAATTAAAACAAATAAAATTAAAAACAAGTAAAACATTCAAAAATCAAAACTCTACAAATTACAAACTTTTAAAATTAATTTCATACTAAAAAAATTTCTTAAAAAAAAGATAGTTACCTTTAACAAATGCAACTTCGATAAGCTCATGAAGATGGCTTGGGACATGTAGTGGTTGTTGATGAACATATAGATCTTACTTGCCTCCTTATAGACTTGTTTGATCCAATCAACTTTAGTGCCCAATTTTCATATCATTAGGTTGAGGGAATAAACGGCAAAAGGTGTCCAAAATGTGTTAGTACCTTTTACTCAACCAACATACTTGTAGCTTTGCAGGTTTTTTTGCGTTGTTCATTATAACTTGACAATGATTTGAATCCATAGTGCAGCAATGGACTCTATGAAGGTGTTTGCAATTAATTGGGCATCCTTCACCTACCCTCACAAACAAACGCCTTGAAAAATAGTGCCACTTTAGGGCACACTTTATTCAATCATTATCACCAAAAAACAGCACCCTTTGATTTGTCACAAAATGGATGAGCAATCGGTGTCTTTGGGTAACATGGGATGATCTCACAAGTGTGGGACTTGCGAAGTGAGATCAACCTCCAAAGAAGGTTGGTTCCTCTACCTAAATCTAATGCTAACACTACTCCTAATGCAAGAAAACAACCTATCTAATCCTAATCTACACATTCCAGGGACCAGGGAGAGAGAGAGAGGGTTAGAAGGATGTAGAAAGGGAAATCCTAAGCTAAGAGGTGGTGCTTTATCACCGAAAACGGTGAAGACACTCTAATAAGGGAAAAGGAAGAAGAAAATGGAGAAGGGAGAGGTCAAACATGAGTGACACAAATCCAAAACAACATTTTACCCTTTATTCTCCATGAGACACGGTAAACGAACTGCAAAGGAGAAATACATGCACAAAATACAACAGCAAGAATGGAGAGGCAAGGAAATGCAAAAAAACATAAGCCAGAGTTTAGAAACACCACAAAGTCAGATTTTATTGCTTTCAAAGTATGCACAAACCATTACATGTGAAGAAGAAAGCACAAGAACGCATTGCATCGCTAAAGCTCAATGGAGGTCTCGTGAACTGACTCACGGTTGCTCGGGGACCATTTTGGCATGTTGCCTTTACATTTTAGAGCGTCCTCCTTTTCAAATGAGTGATTTCACATTATATAGAGGATGGGAGAGAGAGAACAGGGAAAAAGAGAAGGGCACGGATTTACGCTCCAACCACCAACCAAATGCATTAAAAATTCCTGCAAAACAACATGGGACTCTATCAAACCCATTCCCCCACGTCACCTTTTCTTGTTGGAAGCCAGGGCACCACACTTCATTAAATCTAGGTGGTTGAATCAATCGATCTGAACACTATAGAAACACTATAGACTCTACCCGAACTCTTTTCTCCATTTTTCTCCCTCTTAACTCCATCCAATCCTTGATCTTATAAAGCCATCGCGAAGAGCTCACGCAGTCTGCAAGACCTTTCCATCAATACCAATTTTACCAGATTTGGAGTTAAGGAAAGAAAGATATGTTCATTCGCTTTAGGGTTTGGGTGAATTATGCTAATGCGCCGCTAACCTCAATTTTTCTCCTCTTAACTCCACCAAAACTGAATTATGACTCTTCCAAGTTGAAGGACTTGAGAGACCTTTCCAACGGTGCCGATTTGCTTGATTTGAGCTCTATGGAAGAAGTTATGGCAATTTGAAGTTTGCATGGTCGGGTGGAAACTGCCTAGCGGCCGCTAGGATCTAAAATGGGTCGCTGACATATGCCTAACGGCCGCTAACCTCCAAAATGGGTCAGTGAAAGTGCCTAGTGGCTGCTAACCTCAAAATAGGTCAATGAAAATGCTTAGCAACTGCTATCCTCAAAATAGGTCGGTGAAATTGCCTAAGAACTATTAGCCTCCAAAAAAATTCTTGAAATTGTGCAAAACAACTAAGTCCAAAATGAAGTTATGGGTTGGTGAATGTAGCTCAGCGACCGTTGGGCTCTTTTTTGTACCCTAAATGCGACCACCGGGGTATTTTGTAGCCTCCTTTTTGTATCCTAGCGACCACTAGGCTTTGAACATCCTAACGACCACTAGCGTTGAAACATCCTAGCAAGACCGCTAGCTCCAAAATTCTTGTGAGGCATAGCCTAATACCGCTAGCCTCTAAACATCCTAGCAACCGCTAGTCTCTGAAAATTTGGCTAAGTCCATTTTTGATAAGTTATCCAAATTTGCAAGGGTGCAAATTTGGAATAACAAGAAACCACATTGATTAATAGCCTATTTTTCGTATCTTTCCATCCATCGGTAATAATGGACACGGACCAATGAGTTCTTGATGGGCTGCAATGAATCTTCAACATGTTTTCTTTCTTTGGCCAATAAGGTGGTGCACACCTTTTCATACCCTGGGTTGGTGTACCCTTTAGGGGCATCATTGATTGCTTTTGCCACATCCTTCCAAAGATAGTGATCTAACAACATTAAGCCATGTGCATAAATACGTGTGATTTGTTGGTCAGCTATGTCCCTATTTTTTTCTTGCATGCCCTTTCCAATGGGCTTAAATCACTAAGAGGTGAATCATTTACTTCTATGGTTGCGGGGATGACAAAAACAAGTGTGATGGGGTCACGACATTGGAATTTGGAGAAAGAGGTAGCTTCACTACCTTTATATCCTCTCTTTGCCAAAGCATGCTTCGATTTAAGGGAAGTTGCACGTATCTCGCATCCTATAGTTTGATGTTTCCGAGCATATTTGCACATGGCCCCTTTCCATATGCCCCTCCACACCCTATAATTCCTTGGCTAGCAACCCCACATAAATGAAATTTCACCCGATTGTACGATCTCTTAAATTATATTATACACTCTAAGAAAACCAATTATGGCCCCCTTCACCTAGAAGGTATTGTATTGTTGTGACTCACTTCCAAAGGAGCCAACATATATGGTATTTGATGCTCATCCCTTGGCCCACAAAACTAGAACTTGCAGTCATTCTAGCAAATTCCTATTACTACCTAGTTATCAAATTTTTTTTAAAACATATTAAAATTTAATGTCTAAGGTCATAGGGAAAAGAATTGAAGTGTTGAAATTTTGACAAGCTAAAGCTATAGGTCGAAAGAATGTTTGAAAAAATAACACAAAAATTGAAAACAAACTATGAAATACAAACTTAAAAACACAAAATCTTACCTTGAATCACCTAGCGTCTTAGTGTCAAGCTCCTTAAACCACATAACACTTGTGGTGGCTAGGATCGGTGCTCGATATTTGAAAATCTAAGGGTGAAGAGCAAATGTGTAATGAGAGATAAGTATGCAATGTGAGGTAAATGTGTTGTTTAAAAAGAGTTTGGGGGTGTCTTTTAGGTTAGGGTTTTTATTTTTATTTTTAAAAGTCGTTATGAGTTTTTAATTAAAAAGAGAAAAAACACATGTTTGATTGTTTTTCCTAAAGGCTTGTGACAAATTCACCTGGGTATGCCATACCCCTTGCATATTTTGCACATACTGTCTTGGAGTCCGTAGCTTCCTAGGTTGGAGGTAAACAAGGCTTAGGACTGTGTAAGTTGAGAATGGAGGAAATGGAAGTATCAAAATGAGAAGGTTGCACGAGATATGTGGAAGGCCAACAAAAGGTTGTCGAAGTTGAGGACCCTAGAGTAAAACAAGAGTCGGACCACATAAATATCAAGAGTACCTACATGGGACAGGAGAGCACGTGGATGAGTTGGTAGTTGAATGCTCCAATGTTGTGGAAGAACTACACAACGAGGAGTTCCAATGTCAAGAATATCCAAGGTTTCGTGGGGAAGATGCACCACAAAGTAAAGAAAAATACACAACATTATAGGACCCGAGCTGGAATTATCAACAGGCAATTCTTGCATGCAATTTTGTTCTTCGAGGGCATAATTTTGGAATTTGTTGATGTGCGTGAGATTGGCAACTTTCAAGAAAGGGAATTTGAAGGTTTTATGTTGGAGAAAATCACACCATTTCCAAGTCTGAAATAGAGCACCGGAGGTGACTATCGAGGTTCACACACACCGGTGGAAGTTTTTGTGACTAGTAATGAGATTGTTAGAATGATTGTTATGATTGTTGGAAGTGTAGCATCTAGAGAAAAGTAAATGAGCAGCCTAGCACCGGTTGTAAGTTTATCAAAGACAAGAAAATCTGTTGTGACTATGCAGTAGATGTGAACCAAGCAATTCTAAACGTGTTGGCCATAATATGTATGAAAGCTCCTAGTGAATCGAGCACATGAGTAATGACGGGGACAAGATCTTTGCATGGACACCAATCCTATAATGCCCAAAATTCACCAGCCAAAAATTACACAACAAAAACCAGAATTTGTTTTATACAATACAATATAATGTACAATACATCCACTTACAAGTACATTACTCCCATGTAATGTCCCTCTTTCTCGAATAGTTCAATCGATGACCTTTGGCCCTTTTTGTCTACCCGACAACCAAAGGGTGATTTCAAGGGTGACTTCGGTTTATTAATTTTATTATATCATGCTAAAAATAAAGTAAAGTATCGCTAAAGCACATATAATGAATTAATAGACTGTTTTAAGTGACTTCGACTTAGGGAAGTACATTTAAATAAATTAATAAATTATTTAATGTGCTTTCCTAGGCAAAAAGTGCGACTTGCTTTGGGGAGAAATTAAATAAGCCAAAAATGCGACTTGCTTGGAGAGGGAATAAATTAATTAAAAATTAATTATGCTCCTTTGGAAAAAGTGCAACTTGCATCTTTGAATTGTGTTTTGGTTATAAGGAAAAAGTGCGACTTGTGCCAGGGCATTCCAGATTATTATTATTTTCTCCCGGCAGTTAGCTTTGAGCTTTTGCAGACAAAATCCAAGGACGGAAACCCTCTGGATTATTCCTCTTGTGGACGGAAACCCCAGGAGCAGAGAGAGGAGTTCCTATTCAGGGATCTTCATTGTATTCATAGGTTTTTATCATTTCAGCAGTTTGAAAGAGAAATAAATTGCAGCAGTGGGCATACAGACTTCTTCTAGAGTGGGGCGACTTATTCTACAGTTGTTTTATGCAGTGATTGAGGTATTCTTCATGCTAGTTTATTGTGGTATATTTCAGCCTCAAATATATATCAAATCGACTTGGTTTGAATCCATTATGGCTGGGTTTTAGACAATATTTGTTATTATTCCATCTGCAGATTTCTAATTGTGTTTGCCCTAATTATTTATCATCTGAAATCAATATTGTATTTACGGCTGAATTATTTATGAAGAAATATGTTGTTTAAACCCTAGGCGCCTTTTCTGTATTCACCCGGTTTGCGGGGTTTGTTTTATTTAATTTATCTATGCAGTTTGAGTATGGTGTTCTATGGATTCTTTTGATAATATCAGTCCAGATCTGAGCCAGAGCAATATATATATATATATATATATATATATATATATATATATATATATCATGCTATGTATGAAAGCTCCTAGTGAATCGAGCACATGAGTAATGACGGGGACAGTACTGCATGGGCACCAATCCTATAATGCCCAAAATTCACCAGCCAAAAATCACAACAAAAACCAGAATTTGTTTTATACAATACAATATAATGTACAGTACATCCACTTACAACTACATTACTCCCACAACAATTAGTACATGACAACCACAATTGTACATGATCTGTCATTTCACATTCATAGACACAAACATGCAACAAGAAAACATTTTTTCAAACAAGATAGAGAGAAGGAAATTGCTCTAGAATAACACACAACCATATCTACTAATAAGACCTGCAATGGGGAAGGACTATCATCAACCCTCCTTTTCACTCCACAAAGGAGGCACATTAAGCCCTTGTTTCCTCCAGTGTGATACAACACATAACACGTCAACACGCCCTTTTCCCTCCACTAAAGTCACCCCTTTTCCCTCCACTAGAATTATCCCTTTTCACTCCACTACAATGATAAACTCACCCTCCACACACACATTCACTCTTGCATGCTTACACTTTGGTGTAATGCAAGTTCATAACATCCAATACAATGCTATCACATGCTCAAGGGAGCAATAAAAACAAAACATTTTTGCAACTAGGTATAAGAGGGTAAGGGAATGACTTCCAATACAAACAACAAGAAATTGAGTTAAGGCCTGACCCCTAATCGTCTTGAACAAGTCTTGACCAAGAGGAAAACAACTGACACCAAGCAAACAATACAAGAAAATGATGAGGTTTCAACATAAACCACTCAATTGTATTGGGGAGGTGACAAGGAAGGACAGTTAGCCCTGTTATTAGGTCATTTCATACATGTATATTAAATTATTAACTTATGTTATTACGTTAAGTTATTTCATAAGTTGTTTAGGTTTCATTCTGATTACTACAGCTCATCCAAGAAAAGAAAATACTGAAATGACAAGGTTGAGTCAGTTAATTCCATTACAATAAAAGCATTGTTTCATTCTATACAATATATTAAGAGATTCCCACATAAGAGCTACATTAATACAATGATAACTAATTCCATTGAGTGCTAGATTTAATTAAATAAAACATACATTTACAACTTACAGATTTACAAGCTAATCACAATTCCAAAATATGATAAAGATATATTTGCGTTACTCACCTTAAATATTAGCAAAATATCCAATATCTTACAATAAAACTCCCATTCATAATGAGGGAAGCTCTCTGCAGAAAACCCAGAAAAATCTCTTGCTCAAACACCTTTCACGGTCCGCTATACTCTAAAGCGAAGTTTGGATGTGCATTTGCAGCTGAAAAGTCTAAATGAGACTCCGTCGGGGTTTTGGATTGCTCATGCACGTTAAAACTCCGCCACAGACCTTGGCAAGAAAGTTGACTTGCTCCGGCACTCTAAATCTCTAATGAACACTAGAATGGAACTCCAAGGGTTTTCTACACATGAAAAGTCTGATAAGGACTTAGGCGGAAATTTGGGTTGCTACCACACTTAAAATCTTTGCCTTACACTCAAGCGGGGTTTCAATTGTTTTCGCATATAAAAACCTTGCTCCTTACCTTGGCAGGTTTTTCAAGTGCTTGTGCACTTAAAACGTCCGCATGGACTTGGGTGGAACTCGTGATTGCTTTCACAATGGAGAAGTCCGCCAACAACTTAGGCAGCACTTTCTTGTGTTCTTGCAAATAAAAACTCTGCCGAACACTAGGTGGTAGTCTCACTAGTTTTGCAAGTCAATGTGCAATTTGCAAACAAATTGCAAAACTACACTAGAGTTCCAAAAGTCCAACATGGACTATGTCAAGAGCATTTCGGGATCCAAGGGTCGGTGAACATTTTGCAAGACTTGTGCAAGAGTGAGCGAAAAGTCTAGAAGTTTGGCTTGCATCAAGCCAAGACCATTTTGGGTTTCGAGTGTTTGCGATGCAATTTGCATGCAAATCGCAAATGTGCATTGAACCCTCAAATGTTTGATCAACAAAGCAATTGGACATTTGGATTATTCGTGCAATTCAAAATCCAATCAACAACGGCTTACAACAAAGCAGAATTTGGAACTTTGAATGTGATTTGGATGCGAAGTGCAAATGTGCTCCAGATATCTGAAAGTCTGAAATACAAAGGGCACAAGACCAAATCACGATACAATGTTTTAAGAATCTCCAAAAGTTCGACAAACAAAGGGAAGACCAAATCGGGAACTGGAACTTTGGGAGCAATTTGCAACTTGCAAAATTGTTTAGAAAGTCTGAAACTCCAGATTTGATCTAAATCTCGAGAACTTGAAAAAAATTATGAAAATATACAAGGTAATTTACAAATTTGAATCTACGAGGGTGAAAATTACAAGTTTATAATTTACAATCTGAATATTATCTTTAACTTAAAGTAAAAATACATTTCTTGGGCGACTCCATTTCATCAAAATTTGTTAATGTCTCCTCCCGTCTCTCCACACACACAGGGATTGTTTGCATTTTTTTGTTACAATGTACTCTTCCCACAATATGTGAGATATCAAATATCAATAGAATTACTCATCTTTTGTCAACATTTGATTTCCTTACTTCAAAAAGTATAGTTATTTTTAAATTTCAGTGCATTCTGAATCTAAATAAATTAATAATGTACAATAGTATTTTTCTAGTTATTTCATATATATTGCCGTCTCCCCGTACCCGTCTCCCACTTTTCTAAAAAATGTCGTACCAGTACCCGTACCCGTCTCCACGTACCCGTACCCGTACCCGTCTCCTGGTAACTATGGTATTTCTAGTTTCCAGAGAGAGAAGAGATGATAACATCCTCACATGATTCCATGTCTTTTACGTTTCTCAAAACTTAGAGAGAGAATATTACATAACAGAGTTTAGACATGTTTTTGCACAATAATTCTCCTCACACTGCTTTGTTGAACTTTTCGTGCTTTTGCAAATGCAAAATTCGAACTATAAGGATGGAGGGAACTTTTCCATGCTTTTGGATGAGAAAAGTCCGAAATATAAGGGGAGGAACTTTTAATGCTTTTGGATGAGAAAAGCCCAATCTACAAGGCGCGATTTTGTGCGCCTTTGCACCCAAAAAGGCTTATTTACACCGGGTGGAATTTGGGTGTGCCTTTGCTCCCAAAAATCTCGATTTACACTAGGGCAGAGTTTTGGTATGCCTTTGCACCCAAAAAGCTCGAAATACACTCAACGCTGTTTTGGTGTACCTTTACACCCGAAAATCCAGAAATACACTCAGCGGAGTTTTGGCATGCCTTTCCACCCAAAAAGCCCAATTAACATTGAGCACTAGCAAAACCCAAGGTTTTGTTTGATGAAGATTGTTTTCGCGACTACGAAAATTGTTGACATTTAAACATGTGACTTATACACATCAAAATGAAGGCTACTTATTTTTAATACTTGCGAAAAGGAATGCTAATAGCCTAGCTAGTAGGAATGGGAGAAATCCATGCCTAATAACGTACAAGCGGTCCAAGCATTTCATCAAACGGTTCACGTGCTTGAGTGAGCTCCACTTTTGCACACATGCCCACCAACAACTCTAGCATCGCTTGAAGTTTCCAAGGCCTTTTCAACAGACCCATTTGTGCATATTCTGCCTTCATGGCATTCCAATGAGACCACATTTCCTTCAGGCATTTAGTCAAACAGTTTGCATGCTTCCACATTTTTCATACATATCTACCAAGCTACTTGCATCTACAACACCAGACAAAATCCGCTTTCCATTATGCTTTGAGGAATGTACATACTTTGTTTGAAAGCTACCATTTTGGCAAAGGCTAGGAGGATGCAAACAAGTCTACAAGGGCCTGAATCACGTTCATTTTCACACAAGCGAGCTCTTTTCATGGCTGCTCACCCAGCCCACAAAAGAACTCAAGCCGGATGCCAATTTTTTGTTCCACACAAGCATAAACTTAGGAGGGAGCTTGAGGAGGTAATACACCTCCCACACTCCACCACCAACCAGATTTGCCATGTCCTTCCACCTACCACCTTCAATTTCTGCCACCACCCCCTTTATTTTGTTTTGTTTTATTTTGTTTATTTGTTTATTTTATTCACTGTTCATCCTTCCATCTACATCTTCATTACATAAATTGTATTTATCATTTTATCATTTTTTCGGATTTATTGTTTACTTCTTTCATTTTATTTATTTATTTGACAATTACAGATATTGTTATTTGTTTTAAACTCGTTCCGCATCGTCATGCCATCCTCAACAAGACACAAATTGAATCAATTAAATTGTGACACGGGTTCACACCGAACATTATTTGGTAAAACAGCACGGGGCACTACATCTCTCTCCCCTTATAAGAGCAATGTCCAGGTTAACAAGAGAAGCACACTAGGAATAGGGAACATGAGCCACTCAGGTCCCAAAGGAAGAAATCTAATTGCCGACACATGACCAAATCAGAAGGCAAGAAAAGTTGAAACTTTCCACTATTTTTCATGTTCTGTGAAGATTGGTAGTTTTCTCACAACAAGATTATCCTCTCAAATCAACAAGGCTTTACACAAGCTAACATGATTACCTAGGGCTCCAGCATACCTCCTCTTTGTTGCATTATACATTCTTATTATGTTTTCGTAGGATTCCTGTTTTTCCCTTTACTTGTTACAACCTTAATTCCAGTTTACAGATTCATTATTTCCATTATTGTACAAGGTTTTCCTCTTCTCATAGTTACTTAACACTCACATCACTTTCCTGGTTACAAGGATTTCATTTTCCTTGGATATTGTTAAATTATTTCACAGTTTGCTCACTTGATTTTCCACCATCATTCTTATCCACTTGATTATCAAGAGACAAAAGCCTTTTTACATTCTGTACAATGGTTGCTTTCCTCATCTTTTGGTTATTCACATCTGTATAATATCCTATTCCTCGCCTCTTATAGATTTCTGATTTACCAAGACTTATACCCTCCTATAATTTTAACAAATTGATAATCCTAACAAAAGAGTTTTCCTCTTGCATTATCCAGGGGCATCTGACACCAGTTTGCTGACATACAAGCCAATATAAGTTCTATCATGACAGTTCATTTTAGTATTCATATTTTCATTTTCCATACCCAACATTTTTTTGCTTTCTAAGTTTTCCACAAGTGTTTACAACAATTTACATGAACTCTTTTTTTTACCCTCTAACTCTTAGCTTTATTAAAAATATTGTTCACAAGTTCATCCTTAATTACCAACTACCTTACCCCCTTCATCTCAATGTACTAATATTGAGCTCTCACTTTTGCAACTTATTAGCATTTTTGACACAAAAAAACACTATTCAACACATGTTTCCCAAGGCAACCCATACATTTAGAGAGCTCAACATAATGGATTCTCACTTCTAGGCACATCTCAACATTAGTTTACAAACTTCCATGAACAAGGCTTTTATACCTTAAGGGGAAAAAGCCCATGAGACACAAGGCTCTACATAACCTTACTTGTTTTCACTTATATACTATTTTCAAAGTTCCAAACCGATTCATTTCTTCTAAGAATTCCCATAGTTCAGCAGTTTAATTTCTTGTTTCTAATTAAAAAGAAGACCCTTAGCCTATTCATTGTTTTCCGTCGGCTAAAGGGGTGAATAAAAGGGAGACTAAAATTAATAATTTAATTTTAGTGCATAGTAATTTTAATTATAAGCACTTTAATTATATTATTTTTAAAAAAGAGGGACTTTATGGAATAAAGTGAAATCACGAAAAGGAAAAGCATTAAAATATTAATTTATTTTAAATGCTAAAGTGGAGCGACCCAAAGTGGAATTAGAAAGGAGGGAAAGGCATTTAATTTATTTTGAATTAATCCCAAAGTGGGGCGACCCATTTGGGGGAGTCTTTTGGGGTTTTGTGCCATCATTTTCCTATAAGAGGTCGCTTGGCTCTTTTTGGGATCATCTATCTCATATCAAAATTTACATGAGGTTTTTGGGCTGTTGCTCAACCTTTTCCACTTGAGGACGAAAACCCTCCTTGTTTTCAGATTGAAGGACAAAAACCCTTCAATCCCTTGAGGATTCTCCATCCAGGGGTTTCTATTGGGCTTCAACAAATTGTCAGTTGATTTTCAGCGAGTGTTTCAGTTGTGCAGAATTTGCAGCTAGGGCATTATTCAAAAAGTCAGAAAATTCAGAAATTCATCGATAATCAGTCAAGGGAAGTCAGATCTACATCGAGGGATCATCTAGGGCATCATTTCCCATCATTCCAGCTGAGGCGCCACACTTTTGGGAATCATTTCAGGCCTTTCCTAGGGCTGACGTCACCCTTGGGAGGTTTGGGCAGCCTTTTTGTGGTCGTTCTGAATGCTGAAAATCTCAATAAAAAATTGTCATTTGCTGTCTTGTTGTTGGTCTTTTTCAGCTAGTAAAAATTGTAATTTTCAATTATTTACCCTAGAACTTTGAATCTCATAATTTTCGGCTAAAAGGGTTTAAAATAAATACATATTTGTGTTTTACAATTGCATACAAGTGTTGAATTAAATTATTTGCGAGTGTTTTCCAGTGATTTGGCATTTTTCTACCAGGGTTTGAAGTGTATTTCCAGTTATTTTCATTTTTAGCGAAAGGGTTTTCAGCAATCCTAATTTTTCATTCATTAAAGTACAATCTCCATACGACTCCCAAAACAATTTGTGAAACATAGTATCAAGTGAGGACAGTTCTCTTTGTGGCCCTGGTCACAAAGCGCCATGTCACCTCGTAATCCAAGTACATAGTGCTCCTGTAGCACTAAGCCATAAAGTCGTATGTCCTCTTGGGCGCACCCCATACTGCCCTGTCCAATGAGGACCAGGGTACATTTATGCACATACAAACATGTCAGAACCAGCTCATAAAATAATTCAAGAAGCCCACAAAGGTGGCGACAAATAGCCAAGCAACATTTAAATTCATAAAGTTTCAAGTCGGGAAAAGATAAGTAACTCAAAGAAGTCTCAAATCCTAGAAAATATCGTAATACAAGGGAAATGTCAAATAATTATATAAGTACAAAGCCTCGAAGCTTTAATAAAAAGAAAAAGAAAGGAAAACCAATAAAAGTGTTGATTCGACTATAGTCAATCGTATTTAATAAAATACAAATGAAAAGATTCACTTTACGAGCACATGGTAGATCACTTGGCCACCAAGGGGTACTTTCTTTGGGTGCGCACCACTCGGCATCGAGTACAACTTGGAAATACGAAAAATAATCATAATTTATTTATCAACCATCCTTCCGGAATCATCATTCCTAGTCTCCCACAAGGTTCAACATGGTATCTACACAAAGTTGCCTCTATTCAACCGATTAAGGAATGAGAAAATGGTTACGAGTTGTTGTTTGTTGAGTCCAAGGTGTGTGCACCACAATATACATGACACCTATCAAGAAAATGTCATGCACACCAAACGAACAAAAGTGGTTTTGAGTCATTCTACACAATACATGACACCTTCATTTCATATCTCAAAAGTGGTTTTTCATTCTACTTTCGGCTCTCGGCTCAGAAAGTATGGACAACCATTCACTTTTTCCTCACCCCACACTTACACCCTGATGTTACTCGTAGGGATTTGCGGTGCGGGTAGCACAACACAACACCAAAACTACATTACGTAAAACAAAGATTTACTCCACAACATCATAACAAGATCTTTATATGCACATTAATTACATATCAAGGTGATAACAAATCCAGTTTGTTCACGATTTACAAGGCAACATGCTCATGACATAACATACTAATAGCACAAGTACAACATACCGGGGGATATAACATCACATTATGTTCACAACTAGCGAAGGAACACATTTGTCACATAACATATTGATAGCACTAGTAAAATGCATTCACAATTCACAATGGAACATGTATATCACATAACATACTAATAGCACCAATACAATATAACAGGCAATGTAACATCACAACACATTCACAATTCATGTTTGTCACATAACGATCGATAGCACACGTACAATACGTACACATTCAAAAGGGAATTCGTTTGTCACATACCATATTGATAGCACACAACACCACACTAGGTGGTACAATACTACAAGTACATTTGTAACATCACAGGTACTATTTTGTTTCGCAACACAATAGAACTCTTCTAGTTTTTCCGCCATTTCATACTCGGTTATCAAATCACAAATCTCTCCCGAGAGATTCCAAAGTTGGAACCTCAACTTTGATACCAAAGTGTAAAGCCCAAAATTCACCAACCAAAAATCACAACAAAAACTAGAAAATAAAATTATATAATACAATACATTGTATAGCACTTCCGCTTACAAATACATTACTTCCACAACAATTAGTATGCAACAACAACCACAACTATAACTGATTTGTCCTCTCGCATTCACAAACACACACACACGCAACAATATAACATTTGCTTAGAACAAGATAGCGACAAGGACATTTCTCTAAAATAATACACACAACCAAGTCTACTAATAAGACCTACAAAGGGAAAAGACAATCATTAACCCTCCTTTTCACTCCACGAAGGAGGCCCATAAGCCCTTGTTTCCTCCGAGTGAGACAACACAAAACTCGTCAACAAACCCCTTTTCTCTCCGCTAAAATTACTTCCCCTTTTCTCTACACAAAAGCAAATTGTACTCTCTTGGGTCCTCTATGTAAGATACAAAACACACCCTTTTCCCTCCACTAAAGTCGACCCTTTTCCCTCCACTAGAATGATAAACTCATCCTCCACTCTCACATTCACTCTTGCATGCCCACATTGGTGCAATGTACGTTCACAACATCCAATACAAAGCTATAACATGCTCAAGGGAGCAATAAAAACACAACAATTTTGCAACTAGGGATAAAAATGATTTCACAACAATTGAGTTCTTAACCATCTTGTCCAAGTCTTGGGATGAAAAACAACATAAAAAAATGACGATGTTTCAACATAAACCACTCAATTGTATTAGGGAGGTGACAAGGAAGGACAGTTAGCCATGTTATTAGGTCATTTCATTCATGTATATTAAATTATTAACTTATTACGTTAAGTTATTTCATACGATGTTTTGGGTTCATTCTGATTGCTACAGCTCATCCAAGAAAAGAAAATAATGAAATGACAAGGTCGAGTGAGCTAATTTCATTACAATAAACCCGTTGTTTATTTTGTACAATATATTATGAGATTCCCACATGAGAGCTACTATAATACAACAATAACCAATTCCATCAAGCAATGATTCAATTAAATACAATATCCGTTTACAACTTACAGATTTACAAGCTAATCACAATTCAAATATACGATAAAGATACATTTGTGTTGCTCTCTTTAAATACTACAAATATATATATTATCTTCCGACAAAGATCCCATACATAAATGAGGGAAGCTCTCGAAGAAAAACCAGAAAATCCTCTTGCTTAAACACCTTCCACAGCTTCTTCATACACTAAAGCGGAGTTTGGATGTACCTTTGCAGCTGAAAAATCTGAATGAGACTCTATCGGGGTTTTGGATTTCTAATGCCTTGAAATCTTCAGCGAACACTGTAACAGAACTCCAAGAGGTTTTCCACACATGAAAAGTCCAATAAGGACTTATGTGGAAATTTGGGTTGCTACCACACTTAAAATCTTTGCCTTACACTCATGTAGGGTTTCGAGTTGTTTTCGCATCAAAAATCCTTGTTCCTTACTTTGGCTAGTTTTTCAAGTGCTTGCGCACTTAAAAGTCCACTTTGACCTAGGCAGAACTCATGATTGCTTCGCACTAGAGAACACTATAACAGAACTCCAAGGGGTTTTCCACACATGAAAAGTCCAATAAGGACGTAAGCGGAAATTTGGGTTGCTACCATACTTAAAATCTTTGCCTTACACTCACGCTGGGTTTCGAGTTGTTTTCGCATCGAAAATCCTTGCTCCTTACTTTGGCTGGTTTTCAAGTGCTTGCGCACTTTAAAAGCCCACTTGGACCTAGGCAAAACTCGTGATTGCTTCCGCACTAGAGAAGTCCGCCAACAACTTAGGTGGGACTTTCTAGTGTTCTTGCAAGTGAAAATTTTGTCGAACACTAGTTGGGACTTTATTGTGTTCTTGCAAGTAAAAATTTTGCCGAACACTAGGCGGGAGCCTCGAGAGTTTCAGAGGTCGACGTGCAATTTGCAAACAAATTGCAAAAGTGCACAAGAGTTCTGAAAGTCCAACATACACTATGTCAAGAGCATTCCCAGATCAAGGGGTCAAAAGTTCGATCAATAAAGGAATCAAATGTTTGGACTTCTCATGAAAGTCAAAAGTTTGATCAACAAAGGGCTAGAGCAAGGCAGAATCCGGAACTTTGGATGTAGTTTGCATGCAAAGTGCAAATGTGCTTCGAATGTCTGAAAGTCCAAAATACAAAGGGGTAGTGTGTTTCGGGTTTCGAACTTCACGAACAATTTGCAAATAAGTTGCAAGTGTGCTCAAAAAGTCTGAAATTCAAAGGGCACATGACCAAATTGGCATTCAGATTTCGAATGCAAATTGCAAACTTGCTCCAAATCTCTCGAAAGTTCACCAAACAAAGGGAAGAACAAATCAAGAACCAGAACTTTGGGAGCAATTTGCAACTTACAAAATTGTTTGGAAAGTCCAAAACTCCGGTTTGGTCTAAATCTCGAGAACTTAGACAAAAATAATTGAAAATATACAAATTAATTTTACAATCTAAATATTACAATTTCAAAATTTACAATCTAAATATTACAATTTTATACTTACAGCAAAAATACATTTCTTCAGCAACTCCATTCAACAAGATTTCCTCCACATTACCCTCGTAAACTTGTTAATATCATGGGTCAGCTTGACGTTGGCATGGATTAAACCTTAATGATGCGCTATGAAGTCATACATTGCACTTCTCAAGGGTTGAGTAACACAAAAGGGGATGAAAATTGCTTTCAAAGGCTTCACAATTCATTTGACACAATCAAGGTGAAGAGAAAGGAAGGAACACAATATTTTCATGGATTTTCACAAGTTCATACATGTTTCCAATTTCTAGAGAGATAAATTGCATTCCAAATTTTTGGAGAGATAATTTACATTTCCCATATGCAATTTCTAGAGAGAGAAGAGATGATAACATCCTCACATGATTCCATACTTTTACATTTCTCAAAACTCAAAGAGAGAAAACATTACTAATAACATTCAGATTGTAGCGGGGTTTAGACATGTTTTCGCACGATAATTCTCCGCCTAACACTATGACAGAACTTTCTAATGTTTTTGCAACTAGAAATTCCGCTTTATACTATGGCGGAACTTTTTTGTGCTTTTGCACAAAAAAAGTCCGAAATATAAGGGGCGAACTTTTTCGTGCTTTTCACGAGAAAAGTCCGATCAACAAAGCGGCGAGATTTTAGTGTGCCTTTGAACCCAAAAATCCCGGTTTACACTGGGGCGGAATTTTGGCATGTCGTTGCACCCAAAAAACCAATGATACACTCAACGGGGTTTTGTCAATACATTTGCACCCAAAAAGCCCGAAATACACTCGATAGGCTTTTAGTGTGCATTTGCACCCAAAAAGCTCGATTGACGCTCGTCGTGGTTTTGGTATGTCGTTGCACCCAAAAAGCCTAATTAACAATGAGCACTAGCAAAACCCACGGTTTCATTTGATGAAGACCGTTCTCATGACTACGAAAAATTGTTAACGTTTAAACATGTAACTTACACACATCGAAATGAAGGTTGCGTATTTTTAATACTCGCGTAAAGGAATGCATAACAACCTAGCTAGTAGGAATGGGTGAATTCCATGCCTGATAACAAAGAAGCAGCCCAAGCATTCCGTCAAACAGTTTATGTGCTTGAGTGAGCTCCAATTTTGTACACATGCCCATCAGTAGCTCTTGCATTACTTGAAGTTTCTAAGGCTTTTTCAACAGACCAATTTGTGCATATTGTGCCTTCATGGCATTCCAATGAGATCTCATTTCCTTCAGGCATTTTGTCAAACAGTCTGCATGCTTCCACATTCTTCATACATACCTGACAAACTATTTGCATTTACAACACCAAACAAAATCCGCTTTCCATTATGCTCTGATGTATGTCCATCCTCTGTTTCAAAGCTACCATTTTTACATAGGCTAGGAGGATGCAGACAGGTCTGCAAGGGCCTGAATCACATTCATTTTCACACAAGCAAGCTCTTCTCATGGCTGTTTGCCCAGCCCACAACACAAGCCAACCCAGATGATAATCTTTTGTTCCACATAATGCATAAACTTAGGAAGGAGCTTAAGGAGGCAATATACCTCCCATGCTCCACCGCCAACCAGACCTACCATGTACCCATCTATTACCTTCAATTTCTGCCGCCCACCACCTTATTCTCTCTTTTGTTCTACTGTGTTTTCTTTTTATGTTTATTTTATTCACTATTCCTCCTTCCATCTACCACTTTATTTTATCGGTTTTATTTATCATTTTATCATTTATTTTATACCAGATTTATTGTTTCTTTCATTTTATTTATTTATTTGACAATTACATATATTGTTATTTGTTTTAAACTCATTCTGCATTATCATGTCATCCTCAATGGGACACAACTTAAATCGATTAAATCGTGACACAAGTTCACACCAAACATTATTCAGTAAAATGGCACGGGACCTTACAAGTCCAATCAGTGCCACAACAGCATATATTTTACAAAACAACATTGACGTTATTAGATTAGTGAGGTCTAGACAATGTCATTGAGCTCCTACACAAGTGTGAGATTGCTAGCGCGCAAAGGGTGTTGACCTCGTTGAAAAGAAAGGCAAGTCAATTTTCTACGACGTAGTTGGATAGAACTCACGCGTGGTATAGGAAACTAGATCCCAATCAATCGATTGTGGACTCTGATGCATTGAAAATAACATCACTCAAAGAGTTCCAAATCCTAGAGTTCGAACAACAGGGTAATTCTGCGTTGAAAGCAATCAAGCAAGAGATGACGAAGAGTGTGCATGCTTATGACTACATTTCAAGACTCTCTTATCAAAAATTCTTATGACATCCACCCAGTGCATTGTCATTGCAGCATGCACAATGGTTTGTTGGGGGCTTTATTACCACTGTTTTGCTGATATTCGGCAATGAAATGTTTTGCACAACCAAGAGAAGCATAAGATGTGCTGAAAAATAAAGTTGAAAGGAATTTTGATGCCAGAAGCAGTCCTTTCTTTGAGGCACAGATCCCGACAGTGGCAACACAACTACAGAAGTTGACAGTACATTGGGTTCGTGCAACATGGGTTGTGGTGTACTAATTGTGAGACTGAGGAAAAACGATCAGACATAAAAACTTTTGCTACGAAGTCTGCTAAGCAGGGCAGGAGATGTGGAATTATTGATGCGGCACGCAAAGCAGACTGAAGTGGTGTTTTGGTGCAAGATATGCAAAGCTAATAAGCATGGCACTGTGGTTTGCGCATGACTAATGAAATGTGAGGAAAAAATGCAAGAAATAAAAAATTAGATACTACGCCATGTCAAGGCCAAAGATTTAGTTGAAAATCTCGTGCACAAAGGTCATGGTGGAAGTGGTGGTTGTGTATGGGGTACATGTTTTGAATACAATACAACAGATCATTACCAAAGACAATGTCCTAAGTTCCTTGGATGTGCAAGTTGAAGGAAGGAACACAAGACTGAGGATAGTGTGGAGTTGCAGAAAAGATTTTGTAGAGTGACACCATGCAGAAGGGCGCAAGCATGGTGACCATTGCAGAACAATGATGGCTCCTAACAGAAATACAAGATATTAACATCACTCTACATGGTGATGTGTATTTAGGCCCACGCGTGCATCTTAAGAACAAAAAGATAAGGCAAAGGTAGTGTATAGAACGAAGGAAAGGGTAAGTGATTATCCCGATGTTGGCAAGGAAAAGAAGCTCATCGCTAAAGCCATGGAGGTGACGCAAGAGCTCCAACATATGTTGTGTACCATGCAAAAGGTTGGAAAAGCTTGTAGGTAAGAATGCCATATAGGTGGACCTAAGCCAAAAGAAGTCAAAGAGTTGGTTGAAGTTATCTCATTGGTAAAGATCAAGAGGTGATACCTTTTGTTAAGACCTGGCATAAGAAAAGGATGGGGAAACCAGAGAACCGGAAAACAGAGGTTGCATGGGATGTGTGTCGCACATAATACATCATATGATCAAGGATTGCTTATTAATGTGTGAATCAAGATTTTGAAATGAAAATCCTTATTGATACAAGCACAAAAGTGAACATTTTGACACAAGATATGTGGGTTCACTTGGGGAAACCTACACTACAAAATTAAAGGAATTTACTTTACATGGCCAATAAGACGAAGTCAAGACCTATTAGCGTCTTGAGAAATGTCGAGATACAAATTATGGGTGTGTCGTTTTCAACATGTTTGAGGCGATTGAATAGGATGAAGCGGATCAGGTAGGCCATGGTGAATAACAAACAACACTAAAATGCAAGAGGGTATATATGAGCTTTGGTAATGGGGAGCAACATGTAGTGATTCCCCTTGATATGCAACACAATCCTTCCTATGATGAGAGCATGGTGTAGATGAAGATAAGAACATCTATAATGCAGTGGCACGGAAGAAGGGATCAATAGATCAATTGGATGACAAAAACATGAGGTGGCACGAGGATGTGGACAAATCATCTAGTTTAGCATACACAAGGTGGGTCCAAGAGTCGTATGATATCACTAGGTGTAGTACCCTAATTTTGGTACAAGGCATGTGGCAACATCAAGTTTGACACCTCTTAGTACACTTACACCTTTGTCATACATTGGTTGGTAGGCTTGGTCCGCAACAATATATAAACCCCAGTATACCATGATCCTTATGCCAATGGGGGTAACGCCACAATGGAAGTGGCCCTCCTAACAATATCGTTGATTGGTTGCGGGGTGAGTATGTTTGCTTGATCGGCCTTCCCCTCTCCTCTCCCGTGGCTTCATAATCCACAAAAACAAAAGCCATTCAATTGCCTCGAAATACATACCTTACTACCCAAAGTCGGATATGCCTCTTTAATGCATCTTGGAATTGCTTCTACAACTCTAAAATCCTCATTCATTTGGCTCTCTTTGGCATCTTGGGATCATTTCAAACTCTTGGGATCATTTCCAATTTGCCTAGGACACTCGACACATCCTTGGGAGACTCTCGGTTATTCATTTTGAGTATCTCCAACCTTCTTTGGCATAAGGATAGATTTGGCACCGCTAAATTTGTCCTAGACAAGTTTAACTAGTCGAACTTGTCCCTCTCGGTAGAATGGTCATTTTTCTATTTGGGCACTTTCTTGAAGTCGGCCTAGGTTTGGATTTAGGGTCGGCTTGTGTAGGCAATTCATCTAGAGATGCCTATATATATACAATACCATAGAGGTCATTTACATTTAAGCTTTGGACTACAATTCACTTGAAGATCATTACTACTTGAGTTATACACATCCTAAGCTAGACTACCAAGATACGGGTATGGTATGTTGAAACAAAAAAAAATTAAAACCCCGGGTACGATACACTGCAGTATGTTTGTACAATATATTTTTTAAAACTAATATATATATATATATATATATAAATTTAAAGAAAAATGCATACTTATTAAAATTTAATACTCATGAGTCATAAATAAATTCATATGGATTCATAATTTCATCATTCATGGAAAACAGATTTCAAATACATTGTATTAATTCATGAATGTTCAAAACATATTACATTCAACTTGCTTCAAGGCTAGAACATATCATCTAGATGATCCTCAAAATCATCTCCATGAATGGCACTTGCAACTCCACTCCCACTTGCACTAGCTCCACTGTCCAACCCTTGTGAAGGGCTCCTTGGATGTTCATCATCGATGCCAAGTAGTGAAACATTGGACAAACAACCAGCAGAAGCTTCAAAGTCAATGGATTCAGGTTGAATATCTCAAAGCTTGTTAGGACCTCTAATATACTCTTCCGTCTTGTGTTAGGAGGCGCAAGTTGGAATGTATGTATACCAAATCCTCAGCCTTCTTGGATGCCAACATGGTCTGTTTGGCTGAGTGAATGAAGCCATAAGTACTCCAATTTCACTCTGCTGAAGAATTACTAGCCAACTGTCACCAAAAGAAGTTAAACATATTATTAATATACAAAAATGAGTGTTATCTTAAATTTAAATTTTCATTGGTAATCAAAATATCAAATAACAAACTTCATACTTGTGAGAGCAGTTTAATGGCAACAGGTCGTAGGTACTTGGCATCATGGCCATGTACATACCACCACTTGATTGGAGTCATGGTGGACTTGTCGCAAAGAGCCTCTACCTCTCCCATGCTACCTTCTGAAGATACAAACATCCCCATCTCATTGCGGACTACACTAGATATAGATGGATCAGGAAACAACCTCCTAAATGTTGCCCTAGTCCCATTTGCAACCTCTTGGTCATCATATGGTGGCTGCCTACTAGGTAACCCAACTATTTCATTGCTATAATATTTGGGATTTAAGGCATAGGCAAGGAGATGCAATGGGGTGGTCATTTTGTTCCACCTCTTCATGACCACACTCTTAACTTCATTATAGAAGTTTTCTTCAAGGTCTTTCTCTTTGGCTTGTATTATTTCTTTCATTTTCTCAAGCATGGAGTCAATTCCATCATAAATTTCTCTTATGCAAGCACTATCTTTGTCTACAAACCTAATCATAGAAAGAACAAGCTTTGTGAAACTCAATAAATACTCAACTTGTGCCCACCAATCATCATCAAGGATCAATGTCTTTATCTTATGGGCTCTTTCCATATTTGATTGCCTCCAGACGGTCCAAACATTGTCAATCACCATACTACTCAAAGCATGTTTTACCTTCACAAATCTTCTCATTATCAAGGATCAATGTCTTTATCTTATGGGTTTTTTCCGTATTTGATTGCCTCCAGACAGTCCAAACATTGGCAATCGCCATACTGCTCAAAGCATGTTTTGCCTTCACAAGTCTTCTCAAGACAAGTGTGTGAGAGGCAAATCTAATATCGGCAACCTATAAAATATTAAAAAGGAATGAAAAGAATTCAATAACAATACAAATTGATTTAGAACTAAATTTTAAAATAAAAACTTAAAACTAATGAATTGTTCTCTTACCTTCAACAACTCCAACCTTGAGAATCTTTTGAAAATGGTCTAAGACATGTGATGGTTGGTGACAAACATCTAAATTTCGCTTCCCTTTGTGAATATTTTCTCAATCCATGGATTTTCCCAATCTTCTTCAACATCAAATTGAGGGAGTGTATTGTGCATGGTGTCCAAAATATGTGCTCATATCTACCCTCTATTATCAACCTTGTTGCCTTACAATTTTTGTGTTGTCCGTGATGACTTGGACAACATTTTGAGGGCCCACCAACTCAATAGCCTCAATTAGAATGTTTGCAATAAATTGTGCATCTTTTATTTCCCCCTCACAATCAACTGCCTTCAAAAACATTGCCCCTTTAGGGCTTACTACAATAATGTTGATAAAAGGTCTATTTCGGGAGTCTTTCCATCCATCCGATATAATAGAAACTCCTAAATCCTTGCAGAATCTCTCATTAGTTGCAAAGAAATTTGTATGTGCTTCACTTCTTTTGCCAAGAGAGATGTGTGAACCTTCTCATAGTTAGGGCAGTTATACCCCACTGTGGTGCTTCATTAGTAGCTCTCACCATTTCTTTACCAATATGGTGATCTCATCACATTAAAGGGGAGCCCACATGCATAAATACACCGAGCTACCAATTCATCTGCAATGTCTCTCTTCTCCAAGTTGAATGCTTTTTCTAGAGGTCCTTTTGTTCTCTTTCGTGATGTGGCCTTTTCATCCAAAGGAGTTTCACTAGGTTTTAGTGTTTGTCAATGAAAGGATGGTATGATGGTGTTGGTGGTGGTTTTCCTAAACCCCTTCGTTGCAAAGGAACAATTCTAGAGTGAGCTCTTACAACTTACAAGGTAGCCTCCTCTTGCTCTTTTAAGTACATAGCTATTTTATTCTTGTCCACCTTCTTACATGGTCTAATGTTCGTTCCCGTTACCCCAATTATATGAGCCTTCAATCGGGTATACGAGGACTTGAATGTTGTGCTACAATGGGGGCACACCCAAACACGAACACCACCACCAACAATGAGTTCCAACACTTCTACATGCCTCCATAAAGGAAAAGAAGGATCCAGTCTCACATTCGTGGGACCTGGAACACTTCCTTGTGTGCCTCCCTCATGACTTGCTTCCCCATGCCCCCTGAAGCTGAACTTGATGCCATGGCTACAATTTTTGATTTGCTTTAACCTACAATGAGAGATATTTTTTAAAATTGCAAAATAATTTAATAAACTATTAAAAACAAATACAAATTATATAATTAATTTATTAACCCCTACACATCATTCTCTAATTCGATCACCAAGTTCGCCATAAATGGTGCGAGGTGAGAGCATACACAAAGGGTAGACATTTAACAAATTAAAACTTAAAAAAACACAACTAATTAAAAAAAAATATATTTATTTATTAACCCCTACACGTCATTCTCGATTTTGATCACTAAGTTAGTTATAATTGGTGCGAGGTGAGAGCATACATAGATGGTAGGCATTTGATAAATTATATTTTAAAACTTTTTAAATATGCATAATTAATTAAAATAAATAAATTTATTAACCCCTACATGTCATTCTCTAATTTTGATCACCAAGTTCACCATAAATGGTGTGAGGTGAGAGCATACACAGAGGATAGACATTTAACAAATTAAAATGTAAAAAAACAACAAACCCTAAAATTTTAAACTTCAAATACAAAACTAAATTTAAAAATTAATTAATATTAAAAAACATAAAATAAATAATAAATATAGATAGATCATGATCAATGATCATGAATGATGTGTGCATTGATCACATACCAATTAATAATAATATTTTTAAAAATTAAAAAAACAATAGATGCATGGAAAATACCTGAAATCACTCCTTCCTCTGTTGTTTGAAGTTGATCCTCCTCCAAACTCTTACTTTCCTCCTCCAAGCTTCTATCTCTCTCCTCCAACTTTCAAACTCCCAATTTGCCGAAGGATGAAAATGTGTGTGAGTAGAATGGAGGCAACGGGGTGTATATATAGCATTTGAGTGGTGTCTTTAGGAGGGGTGGGTAGGTGAATTAGGTTTAGAGTTTACTTTTTTAAGTTAGAGTCTTTTTTTTTTTATTTTTTCACTTTAGGAAAAACAAAAATCAGGGTGCGGTACCACAATCCACGTGTACGTCCCAAGTATGGTTTTCCATACCCAGGACATACCTATGCATTGTGGATACATACCCATACCGTACTCACAAAGATACGGTATCCATACACATACCGTGCAGTGCGTTTCATACCTAGTACGGGCCTCTGCGTAGGGTGTACCCTGCAGCCTAGATCCTAAGCCACTCCAAAGTCCACAAGAGCCGTCACAAAGTCTCTTATAAAACATGAAGCATAACCAAATCGAAGTTGCATTTTGCCAAGTGTCTTGTGCGAAGGGGTCATATTGTTGTATTGAATAAGCATATAAGGAGAGTGAAGAACAAATCCCACACTTGAATGGGAAGTAGGTCTACATAGATGTAGTGCAATGCTCTCATTGGAATTCCTTTGAGAGGGCATTGCGAGGCCTAGTCTAGGGCTTTCCTTTTCATGTTCTAGCGAGTTGTGATAGGGTTTCGAGTGAGAAGACATATCCATAGTGTCGCACATTTTCACCGAATTCAGGGAAAGGTTGTTGCAAAGTAGAGACATGAACACACAGTCAAAATTCAGTTGCGCATACCAACGTGTGGTTCAAGTTCGGTAGCATACGTCAAGTTCAATAGTTTACAAAGTTGTTGTTGAGCGAGAGTGTACATGACAATGGCACATCCTAATAGCCAAATTGATGCATCTATCATTGGTTTGTAATGGTCGAAGCAATGGTTGCACTTCTCTATCGTAAAAAGTATTGCATTATGCAATGAGAACTATCATGTGTGTGACACATGATTATTACATCATGTGATCATAAATATCATAGTGAAGAAGTTGTGATTGCACACCCACACTAAATACAAGTTCTTATGGTCTACTAGTAAAACAATACTTATGAGTTTCCCCATTAATGGATGATGCATTTTGTAGGGTTTTACCCATTAATATTTATGTTAAAATCATTGTATATGATTTTGTAACAAGTATTGGGAGGAATGTGTGTTTTGTGGAAAATTCATCTCGTTATAAAAGGTTCCAAATACACATGTTAGACTTTCTTTGCATATCCAAAGGAAACATGGGATACTATATTTAGATACATGATCTCATAAACATGCTAGTAAAAAGAAGTCTTGAGTTGTAGATCTTTAAATGAACATTTTTTTCAAAAAGAAAATGATGGCAATTCCCATAAAATTTATTAAAGGGGAGTGCTGGAGCATGATATTAATGGGGGTCCGCAATCAACTATAGTGGCCCCTAAATATTTATAAGGCTCTTATTATAATGTGTTGCCTTATACTAAATAATATGATATAACAACACACAAGTATTGCAACATGTAATGATAAATTACCATGTGCGTGCAAAGTGTATCACATAAAGCAACATGTGAGTATTACAATATGGAATAATAAACAACCATGAGTAAGCTATATTAATCCTAGGGGAATGATAAAGAAAATTTTGCAATATCTAATCACTATTTAATTACATAGAACTATAATATAGTAATAGGTGACACACCAACCTCGGATGGACAGTTATATCCAATCATTTCGATTTAAAAGGAAATCCCTAAGCAGGCATACACTAACCGCATATGAACGATTATGTCCCAATCATTCCTATTTAAAAGGGAATTCATGAGTGCGCATGAGTGAGCATATAATGAATGATACGACTTAATAATGTTTCATTTCATATACGTGGTTGTATATGAGAGGTGTGAAGGTGTAAGAGAAAAAGGTGTTCCAAATAATGTTTAAAGCTATACAATGATTACCGGTATATCCTATTATCCTAATAATAAATACCCCATAGGATCATCCCTTGGATGATCTAATAATCTTGGATATGTGGGACGTTTTTGAGAAGAAGAATGGGCAAGCAATATTTGACGGTTTTGTGAAGCTTTGTATTGTATTTGGCCGCATATACCTTGCACACATGATCTTGTAATCATCGTAATCTGGTATTGTGTCGTGCATGACACATGGATGTAGTTGATGATGTATTGTTGAGCCTTATTCAATAAAGACAAGTGAACTTTCGTGTAGTTGTTTCATTATACTTTCATGTGATGGAATGTACAAGGATGTTTATATGTGTTAGTATATGTTATGGTGATATCGTCATCTTTATCTTGTATGTTTGATGAACCATTAATAGTAGTCAAGGTTTGATGGCCTTTATGCATGCATCTATGTTTCTTATGCTACTATCTTATAATGGGGTGCCCGATGTAATCTTTGAGTTTTAGGTGAGACCTTCATGTTTTGGACTGATTGAAAATGCCAATCCAGACATAAGTGTGATGTAATTTGTTGTGCATGTTTCAACAAATGCACTTGGAGAAACCTAATAAGAAATTAGGCAACACTAGTCAGAAATCATACCTTTTGGTTCTATCAATCAATCCTCAATTACTAATAATGGGGTTTTTTGGCCATTTTGAATCCTTTTAAAGTATTGACCTGATATGTTTGTTCTTACTCTACATTCCAATTGTTTTGTGGAGCCGCATTCCTTGTTCCTTTCTCCTCTTTTCTTCGCGATCTGGCAGTTCAATCATGGAGAAAGAACCATCAGCAAGTTATAGACATCAGTAAAATGCCAATCTTTCCACTACAAGTAGGTCTGATTTCTACACAGTTGGGACAACTTTCGGTTGAAAATGGGGCTTGGTTTAAAGGGTATGAAACAGTAGTTGCCATGAAGGACCCAGAACCACTGATTTATACTAAAAAGAGAATGATGGAACAAGGGACAAAAGAAATTCGAGATGTAAAATATGGACCCAAAACACTCACTGGTCCCAAAGAGATGAAGATTCAATGGTGACAAATCAGCAGACCCATTGACCCATTCTTGCAATTGGGGAAACTTCTGGAAAGTAAATAAAATCAAAGAGAACAAAATGAAAATAGATTTACTTGCAAACCACTAGAAAGAAAGGAAGGAAGGAGTTATATCAATGTCAACAAATAACCAAAAGTAGGTCAATGGGACTCGAGGATACAACAGTTAACAATAGAAAGTTCTAGGAAGAGAAAATCCTTAGAAGCAAAATAACAAAAGTACATAAGACAAATAAAGCAGTGTGCCACTAACACAGGTGGTAATGAAATCAATACAAATAACAATGAAGGGCGAACAAGAGCCCCTAAAGCATGTGCTAATGAAGACTGGAAGGAAATCTCATCGACTATCTCTGTCTATGTCTGAAGTGGAGGATTCGCCTGGACCATCATCGATTGTTGTGGAAGATCTGACAATGTTGTTTGGAGTGGTGGTAATGAAATCAATGCAAATCGCAATGAAGGGTGAACAAGAGTCCCTAAGGCATGTGCTGATGAAGACTGGAAGGAAATCTCATCGACTATCTCTGTCTATGTCTGAAGTGGAGGATTCATCTGGACCATCATCGATTGCTGTGGAAGATCTGCTAATATTGGCTGGGGAATATGCTACAAAATGGCTTCACCAATTAGGTGACAAGAGTAACTGAGAAAGGTTGAAATTCAGAATTTTGCAAAGAATTTCAAAAATGGCATGCAGACAACAAATGATCAATGTGTTACAATCATTGAAACAAAGGCTGCAAGAAACAGTCAAAAAAATTAGTTATTCCTCCTTGTCCAATATTAAAAATTTCTTAATTATACCGAGTCTTTGATTCTGTATTAAATCTAAAGAATTTTTATCAGATGTTTTCTTAATCATATTCAGTACTTTATGCCCATAGTTTGTATTAAATCCACATTGAATTATGTTGACTGAACATACTTGATTTTTGCCATCAACATTCTTCATTTTGCATCTTAGACTCTCTTGGATATTGGTGTTATTTATCTTTCTCTGATAAATCTTCGTTTCTAACTCCTTTGTGTTCTTTCTCTGTGGCACTGTTGATCTTCTTCTTGACGCCACCTCCACTCTAGAATATGCTCCAGACATCTTTGTCCAAGTGTATTCTGTATATCTGATTTGCAAATTCCATTCTCTTTATTCAGTCTAGCTGATTGTCATACACCATCCTGACACTCTGATACGATATTGGCAGGGCAAAACATGAACATTTGACCTCACAGCTAATGTATGGCTGATCTACAAGCATACAACGATCATAGAGCCATGTCCTAAGCAAGAGCAAAGTTGCTCCAAGCATTGCACAAGGGTTTCAATCAATACAAGGGTTAGGTCACATAGCTGAGTCACACCACATCTCACTACTACTATACTAGGTACATTCTATACTACGCAGTTAGCCCGCTATCTTGGTGTCAAGAGACACAAGGGCACCCCTAGGGATTGGTTAATTTTACACACTTGCACAAGCACTTAAGAGAACTACATGAGGCTTGATTCCGCATCGAGGATATGTAGTGCAACATTGAGATTGGTTTAGTAGTTGGGGCTCTAACCGCCCAGGGTGGTCCAGCCTCAAACACACACACATGTTTCTCCTTTGGTTTGTTAATGCTCTAATGAAGGGTTTTTGGGTTGCTAGGGTTTCTACTTTGTTATAGGTCATCCCAAGGTTGTGTGAAGAAGAGTGACACACAGCGAGCACCATTACCAAACAAGTGAAGCGTCCACAAAGTTTCAAAGCTCATCCGTCTCCCGGTTTGAAACCATACAATCCTTGTCCTGGACTGTACAGCTTTTGCATAGGCAATGGAAATTCTATACAGTCCTACACCTGCATGTTTGTCAATTCCAGAATCTTATGTGCAACATCCAAAGTTCCAGATTCTCCTGTTCCACTACCTTGTACATCTAGATCATTCCAGAATTTTCTTGAACAAGCTAAGTCTATCTCTTCTCTCATGTTTTGCACTAGTTGCTTATCGTTTATCAATCGTTTAGCTCATTTCAAGTTGGAATGCATTATTTTGGTCATGTATAATTGATGTTGGAAATTAATTAGATCAAAGTAATCTACCTGTTGCTAACCCTTTTACCCTTCTTAGTTATACATTTATAACACACTACACACAAATTAATTAGGGTGTAAACACCTTGTCCTTCTGACAACATCATATAGAATCCTTTTTCATTTTACGATAAAAAAATAAGATCTAAACCATTTCAAATTTGAGAAAAGGAAAGGAAAATAATGTCAAGATGCTTAAAATGTAGCCATGTTAAAATAAATATTACATGATCACAATAAATAGTTAAATACCAAAAAGAATAAGTTTTCCCTTCAAATGACAAGGTAGGATTTCCGTACACACATACCATTTGCATTCCATGTAAATGCATCCTTTAAACGTTGGCCATCAATTTCAATGTCAAGGCGAATAGGAAGCAAGTTCTCTAATGTAGGCCTGCCATTCAAAGTTATCAATAAACAAAAATAGCATGTATTGAAAACTTAGGAATACATTAAAAGATAATAAGCAAAACCAAGTACTTTGTAAGCCAGAAACATTACAAGCTAATATTGAACCAGAAAGCAATAAAAGCTCTCAAAAATGGAAGAATAATCTCTCCAAAACTAGGAAATAGGACTAATTAGAATCTGATTCCTTGCGAACTATCTAAGATTCCGAGAATAAATTTAAATCCTCATTGCATATATGCAAGAAAATACGACTTCGTTGAGCATGCAAAATAGTTATTAAAGTACAAAATAAAACAAACTTTTCTCATTCCTTACAATAAACTCTCCTTACATTATAACTCAAAAGAGCAATGCCAATCTAATGGTGGATTCTAGTATGGGCATCTTTACCACTGAAGAAATAAATCAATAGGGAGCATTGTTAACATTGACCACAGACTCAAAAAATCTGAAAACCGATAACAGAATGTCCTAGACTCCATACAGCTTCAACAAAGACATGCAAGGATTTTCCAAGACCAGCTTTTTCAATCCCTTCTCTCTGGACAATTAGCCTGATAGAGTTAAGTTCAATGATAAAATCAATCAGATTCATTTTGCAAAACAAGATTGAATGCATCAGTAAGATTTCGTGAAAAGTTGGCAGGACATGGCAGTCATTCATCCTCATCATTACCAAGCACTTCCATTCCAAACGGAAGGTTTCTAGACATACAACATCAAAGGCCCATTTGCTGAAAATCAAAATCAAACTCTATTTAGAAATAGACTTCATTTGTAACTTGCAATAAGGCATAATGAAAAGCAATCTTCAGGGTCTTAAACAACACTTAGAACAAGGCATAGGGCATGTACATGATTAAGATACAACTGAACCAAAATAACTCGGAAGTTTGAAGTTAAAAAACAGTAGTTTTTCCTTCACGTACAATATCTTCATAATGGAAAATCAAGGAGTATAGAAAGTACATTGGTCTCTTTCTTTACCCTAAGATGGATTAATAAAGTTCGGCAAGCTCTAACTATTACTGAAGCCCTGTCCAAGGGGTTGAGGTGTACTGGTGAAGTGGTCATTGTTGTCAAAAATGAGCACCATGCTTCATTATTAGATAACTGATAAAAAACAAAGACTTGGACACTTTGATCACGGTTTTTCAGGTAATTCAAACACCCTGTTGTCTTTATACTTGCCACAATCACTAGCACAGATCAGCTTTCAATCTATACAAGCAAACCCAAGCAGCACTCAGTCAAACTCATGCATTTTGGGCTCCAGACAGGCAGTGACGTCCAAATTCTCAAATTTACAAACAACCCAAACTGTCAATTTAATCAAGTAACAAGGAAGACACTTGGCGGTCACTGGTCACTTGGTTCACATTTTGTCACTTGGGATTAATCCCATGTGTGTTAGGAGAAAGGATCGGGTAACATATGTAACAGTGGTGGTCACCAAGTTTAATTGGAGCAAAGGCTCCACGCTTAATCCTTTTGCACGAGTTCAAGATTGGTCGCTGAGTCGAGCTGGTCAATGAGGCGATCCAGCTGAGTGGTCACAAGGTTGGACGATTTGAAATCGACTAAGGCCGAGCCAAGTTGTTCGATCGGGTCCGAATTGATCGAGTTGAGCCGAGTTAAAGCACCCTCGAGACCCGAGAGTTCAAATGACATGTAATAGGTCCTCATGGACCAATCATGGGTGACTCGGGGTCCCAAGAATACATGATCAAGATCAGCTAAGTCCGGGAGGCCCAAGGATCTGAGCCAGATCACAAGTAGCCGACTTGTACAAAGTGGGGAGCCAAACAAGCTAGAAAATTCGAGCCGAGTCGAGTTGGCCAAGCCAAATTCAAAGGAGGGTGCATAAGCTTGAGATTGTTAGAAAATCCATGGTTAGCTCTCCATTAGTTTATATCAGTGTTACACGGGGCCAATCTCGCTTTTGACACGTCAGGGCGTCGGGCCTGAAACGCCGGGCGTCCTTGACGCCCCGGGACGCGGGACGTGGGGAAACGTTTCCCCCACGTTTCTTTTTTCCTAGGAAACGTCCTGGGGACGTCTGAAGACGTTGGAAAACGTCCCGGGGACGTGGAAACGTGGGGGGGACGTGGGAAACGTGGGGGGGACGTCCAGACGTCCCCATGATTTTATTTCCTTTTTTGGCATTTTTTCATTTTTGGTGAAAAAATCACAAGTACAGAAAAAAAATTGCCATTTTTGGAAAGGGTCCGGGAAGATGTAGCAGCAAAAACTTGCATGTGCCATAACTTTCATTCTGTGGCTCCGTTTCAGGTGTCGTTTTCTCTAAAAGTGCATATTTTCTTGAGCTCTATGCATTGATGGCAATATTTTTCTTATTTTCATAAAATCAATTTTTGCACCTTTTTGGACCAAGCAACTTCTTGCAAACTTCTGAAAGAATCATGAGTATTAAGGAATGTATTTGATGTTTATGAGTTCAAGTTTCACCTTATTTAAATCTCAAATGGTTTTATTTCAGCTTATTTATATAATTTAGTCACTATATCTTTATATTTTAAATATTTATATATTTTTTAATTAGCCGTCCCCCGCCATCCCCAAAATTTAGAAATTTTTGCCATCCCGGTCCCGCCGCCCCTGCCATTATGGTTTATATGTGTGAACAATAATTCCATAAGTTAGTAAATAATAATTACTTGGGGTAATTATTATTTATATGTATGTTAGTAATTTGTTATAAGTTGTTTTATATAAAACAACTATAACAAATATATTTGTTGAGTGAGTTTCAACAACTCGCGTTAATAGAGTTGGGAGAGAAATAGGTGGAAGGAGTAGTTTGAACTACATCCTAAAATATAGGAATCATATTCCTATATATATGGTTTGTATTGTAAAGATGAATTAATAAAAATGATTTTATTATTTGTAATTGTTCTTTTGTTGTGATCTTTGCAAATCTCTTTGGCTCCTCCTCCACATTTGGTATCGTGAGCAGGATTTTCCAGAGATTATGGAGTTTTAATATGAGTTGAGGGGCAACCACACCCTATTGTTTATTGCCCAAAACTGATAAGAGATTTTAAGTGAATATACATGTTTTAGAATAGAGAAGCATTTCTAATATCAATTGTATCTCCATTGTAGTTTTGTTTTTGTGTTGCTATTGTAGAGAAAGTGTGAAGGAGTCGGTGCTTTCAGTCTGTCTGATAAAGAATTTTCACTAGCATCTGTATATGAAGTTACGACCAATGTTCATTGAGATTGGAAAAGATTCTTCCCTCACCACGTGTATCTATGCCTTCATTCATTCCTTGATTAAAAGCTTTGCATTTTAGTCATCATGTGCGCTTACCTTAAATGTTTCCTCGGTCTTTAGTAATTTGTCGTTAAACAACTTCAAACACGTGTACAAACTCAAATCTTGAATGATCTATTTAATTTTGATAGCGATTGACAACGATTCTAACAATCGCCAACGATTTTAATAATTGTTGGCGATTCTTCATCACAATCGTCGGTGATTCTGTGGATCTCCAACATTTCTCTCTAATTGCCCACGATTATTGTGTAAAGCATGACGGTTTTAAAGGTTGCAATGAAGGAAAATGTCCTTGGCTTCAGGGCTCGCCCCTCGAGCCCTCCTTGTATCGCGACAGGAGCGCACCTAGGCACCGCCGGGACCATGCAATGGGCGCTGCCACCCCGCACCCCCACCTTGGAATTTCAAAGCTAAAGAAAAATTTGGTGGGGAACCGCATCGACAAAAGAGGGTAAACTTTTGAGCATCATAATCTTCATCCAAATTAACTAGCAACATCACATCGAGTACGGAGGCAAACGGAGGTTGAAGGTCAATCAGCAACCTCTCGTCACTGCCAACCAAGGGGCCACCTCAAAGGTTTGGTGGCACATTTTGTTTCATTTGTGTGTTGCTTCAATTGTGCATGGTGTGTTCTTGTTTCAATAAGTGGAAATTTCACATTGAGGGGGAAACATGATCCAATGTTCCATTTCCGTTTTTCAGTTTGTAATGTGTGAGCACATTTTCCTATGTTAATCCTTGCAGTAAGATATTGATGAGGGCTGATAATAGTGTTTGGCACATCATGATGTGGTTGTGGGTAAACCACTTGTAAAACCTTCATTTTTGGTTTGTGGTAAACCACTTTGCAAAACCACCACTTTTGGTTGTTGGTAAACCATATGCAAAACCATCCCTTTTTGGTTTGTGGTACTCCACTTTGTAAAACCACCATTCTCGGTTTGTGGTCAACCGTATGTAAAACCATACGTCGGGTTTGTGATCATCTTGTGAAAATCACCAAATCATGAAAGTAGGTGCAAGTACAAATGCAGTTTTCCCCATGTTCACACTAAGGGGGAATGTTAGGAAATCCATGGTTAGTGCTCCATTAGTTTATGTGTGAATAATAATTACGGAAGTTAGTAAATAATATTTATTGGGGTAATTATTATTTATATGTATGTTAGTAATTTGTTATAAGTTGGTTTATATAAAACAACTATAACAAATATATTTGTTGAGTGAGTTTCAACAACTCGCGTTAATAGAGTTGGGAGAGAGAAATAGGTGGAAGGAGTAGTTAGAGCTACATACTATAATATAGGAATCATATTACCTATATATATGGTTTGTATTGTAAAGATGAATTAATGAAAATGATTTTATTATTCGTGAATCGTTCTTTTGTTTTGATCTCTGCAAATCTCGCTCCTCCACAGAGATCACGGAATGTCATGATTAGTACACGTGGACCAATCACGGCACTCTCGTGGTCTTACAAATTCGGGATCAAGCGGAGTGGCTAAGGTAAGGTTCGGGATCTTAGAGATCCCAAGAGCCCGAGAACTCACAACCAACCCTGATAGACTCTGAAGTAGCCCAAGAACTTTGAGAACAATGAAAATGATGTCATCGGTCCACGTGGACCTATCATAGGTCACTATGAGGTTGAGATCTAAAGCAAACGCGATCAACCCTAAGGGGACTTGGAACCCCCGAGAGCTTGAATGACACGTCATTGGTCCATGTGGACCAATCACGGGTTACTCGGCTATTGGGAAGTTGAAACCCAACAAGTTGAGGCCAAGTCATGAAAAGCACCCTCGAGAGCCTTAATCCAATGAGATAGTGACATGTGTTTACACCGAGGACAATGAAATGGAACAAAGAGCACTAATTAGGAGTGGACACGTGGAAAATTGGTGGCGGAGGTTAAATTTGATGGCCCCATGGCCGCCAACTATGTCAAAACGGCTTGAGATCTTCAAACCGCCATAACTTTTGCTCAGTCCACCAAATTCAGCAAAAACCGCCTCGTTGGAAAGGTATTGAAGAGAATTACACGTTGGAGGCAGTTTTAGGTTGCAATCGGGGTGTTTTGAGCCTAAAACGTGATCAAAAGGGCCCATAGCCATTTTCAAATCAGGGTTTGTGATGAGAACAGGGCCTAGTTTTGGCTTACATCTTGTGATGAAAGAATTCCTTTGATTATGTTGATGCCGGTCATGTATCCTTTAGTGATTAATGTAATTGTGGTTGTGGCTCATATCGACCCTTTGTTTTTGATCCGAAAACGTGAGTTGTATTCTTTTTTCAACACTTTCAAAAGTTTCCAAAGATCGTGATTTCTTAACCAATTTTAAGTATTATAAACTCCACAAATTGATTAAATTCTGATTATTATGCATCCATAGTAGTGCGGAAAACTTGTGTAGAAATAAATAATCGAAAACTAAAACATTCAAAACAAAGAGATTGTTTACGAGGTTCGGAAATTCCTACATCCCCGGGTTCGATTGAACCAATCCATTAATAATATTGAAATGCAAGTACAATAACTCTTACAAACAACCAATAATGAATCAAAACCTACAAATGAGCTGATCAATGTCCCAAGAACTCTGAAAAATAGCAGAAACTGTCCCAAGAACGATCCGTGGCTCCTACAGTGTTTTCACAATGTGATCTCCCTGCAACTGTGTTAGAAAAACACCTACAAATGGAGATTTAAAAACATTCTATGAAAACAAATCATATGTCTGAGATCAGATCTGAATTCTGAACACTTTTCATGTTTACACCAAGTCACAATTCGGACCAGAAGTGCATTGAAATTCGTGTTTTCCAACTAGCTGTCTTGAAGATCCCTGTTAAAATCTGCATTCAAAGCTTCCAAAAACAGGTTAAAACTCAACAAAAAGATCAAATCTTACATCGTTGGAATCGTCTCATAATTTCCTTCATTTCATCTTTTTACTCCGAGTGCCCAATCTGAGTGCAAGGCCTTCAAAATGGCGTTTTCTGCAAACTGGTCCTTAAGCTGCTTTACATGACCGCCCACTGTCCCCTTGGGCAAGGTATAAGTCAAGCGCCCCATTTTATAATCCGCCCAAGCCTCTAGGCGAGTTGGTCAGCGGATTGGTCTTGGGCAATATGGAGGTTATGGGTTCAAAACCCGGCGGCATGTATTAAGGCGGAGTCTATTTTGCATGTGGGTGAGATATCCCACATTGACCGCGTGAATGGAGGGATTAATGCTTATTATAGGCCAAACCGCCCGAACCACATGTGATTTCGGTCACACCTATCACCGTTTTGTTTGACCACATAATAGTGGCGAGCTGGCTGTATTTGAATTTGGATTTGTGTTGTTTGAAATGCCCGTGATATGGGCCGAGCTATGTAGTAGGGTTGTTGGCAATATGATAAGGTTTGACCGCCGAGTTAAGTGGAAACCGATGCATTGTTGATTGGCCCCAAACGGTTTGGCATATATGTGCAGTTTACGCTTCTCTCGGGAGGCTCACGCATGTAAATAATTAACACGGGAATGTTTGATTTGTCAATAGAACAAGGCAAAGCATGAATTTGCAGTTGGACTATTGCAGCCCCTTCCTATTCCCACTCAAAAATGGGAAAGTATTTCCATAGTCTTCATCACCGGGTTGCCCATGGTTCAAGGTAAGGGTTGTTTATATGTTGTGATTGATAGACTCACAAAATATTCCCAATTTTGTCCACTTCCAGCCAAGTATAATGTTGGAGTGGCACAACATAAGCATGGTGGAGCTACCTCATGGTTGAATATTCATGCAAGAGATCACCAACAAGGTATGTGGGTGGTTAGTAGTGATAAAAGGAATGTACCTTGGAGAACTATAGCTCAGAATTTCAGACTTGGTGTTGTTGTCATTATTCATAACAGCCACCACATGATTTCATTTGCATACATACAAGTGGGTAGGCAAGTATTTTCAGTCAAAAGATGGAGCATTTTTCGATTGATGAATGTTGGGAGAAAATTTTCAGCCTTTAGAGAGGTGTTTTTAGTCATTGTCATGCTCACAATTCCTAATTTTGCAAGGAGGTTTCAGTTTTGCAGCTGTTGTTCCATTTTTAAGTTGTTGATTTTGATAAAATCAGATTATGAGTTGTTGTTTTCAGACTTGAACAGCTGCAAGAGTGATCATTTTGAGGTCATTAAATCATCAAAAATAGTGGTAGATGGTTCCAGTTGAAGAAAACTACTTCAACCAACATAGCTCCAAATTGGGGGAAAATCAAGTGCTTTATGACTGTCATACTTTGTTTCCGGCCACCTACATTCTGATTTTTGAGAGAAAAATGCACGGTTACAGCTGTTTTTGGGACAACATTACTGAAGTATGGGGAATCCATCATTTGGGTGGAAATTATGAGATGATGACAAGCAAAGAAAGGGGCAGTAGAGGTATGAGTTTGTTTGGGTTGAAGCTCCTTCATTTAACAGGCACAGGATCCAGATTATGGGAGCACTACAACATGTTCCTTCACCTTGACATGATGATACTTGGGCATATGAGTTTGCAATTGCTTGAGGGAAAGCAATTTTGGGAAGGGAGGACTGTAATGTCCCCTTTTTCAAATTAGTTCCAAATGAAGACTTCTTGTCATTTTTCTTCTCGTGGCCAAGAAGAATTTGAGCAAGGGAAGTATGTGGGTTTCATTTATGTTTTCTTTCATTTCTATTAATGATTTTGTTTTGTATTTTCCTCTTAAGGACAAGTCAGCTGGGCTGGTAAGCTCATAAAGACAAATTAAAAATAGAAGCATGCACTTAAAGTGGTCGGTCATCGGGAAAAGTCACCCTTATGACTCTTGGTGCCAAAAGGGAGGATATAAAGGTGGATCGAATGGCCTAAAGGATGCATGTTTATTTTGAAAATTGATATCTTGGGTTTGTGCACGGTGTGCCCTACTCTCCACTGAATACGAAAACCTTTGATGTGGCTCTACTTTGAGAACGAAACCCTCATTGAATTCTATTGAGGACAAAAACCTTCAATAGTCACAACACTCGGGATGAAATTCCTCATTTGCTGCATTGGTGGCTTCATACGAGAGTCACAAGTGAACTTAATTGACAAATTTCAGAACAGCAAGGTATTCATCCGTGCAAAGGGCAATTCTATTTCAACTAGGGCATTTTCTAGGGTGTTGGCACCCTTCCTTCTTTGGAGAGACCCACCTGGGAAGTTTGGGATCAATTTTGAGGGGGATTCCATGGTTGGAAAAATCTGATTTCACTTTCATTGGATCGTTGGTCTCTTCAAGATCGTTTTGAGCATTGGTTTGTGTTGAAACTCCAAATATTGATGGAGTTATGAATTTTAGAAGTTTCAGCTATATTTGCACTTAAAATAAATTTATAAAATACATATTTGCTCCAAATTTCATCTTGCTAGTTTTATTGAGTATTTGGGATATTTTTATGTTAATTTCTAGTCCATATTGCATGTGAATGATTGTTCCTAAGTGTTGGTACAGTTCGCTGCCCTAGAGGGATATTAATTGATGTTCTAAGTTGATTTTGATACCCTAAAAGTGTACTTTCCAAAGGGTTTCTAACATTGTTGGATCTATTGTTATAAAATCAGATTATTTTCAGTTCGGTGTTGGTGTATTTTTAGATCCGATTCTTACGCTTGTGGCCAAACCCTTATTTTTGGTTTAAACCCTATAATGTCCCTTTCGGGGCTGAAAACGGAGAAAAAGGGTTTACCGACTATCCTCAATAGATCTGATCTGAAAACACCTTCAAGTACACAGACAACAAACTGAAAATAGCTGAGAATACCTCAGAATGATTAACCAACCCAAAATTTGCAGTCTCCTAGGGCAGCGAACTGCTTATGAGATTCGAGGCCATTTTAACTAAGAAATCAATGTAGAATGCCACGAAATAATTTATATAGCCACGGCAATATTTATACATCATAAATACATCCAAAGATTGAAGAAATATCTGATTACTACAGTTGGAATTGAATATTTATAACAGCAGCAATCTAGCCAAAACCGAGGGCTAGGAAAATAGTAAATCTTTACCAAAATTCGCATAAATCCAGATTACGGACTTATAAATTATGTCGAACAAGAATATCAAAGAATTAGTGAGTTATGTGTCCTAGTAGGCACCAAATCCCACTCTAACCCAAGTCACTCCCCTAGGGAAGAGCTACAAAAATCATGCAAAGCCTTTGTAGGTCTTCTTCTTGATCCAAATCTGCAAAGAGTCTTCAATGGAGATCTTCAAGTCACCAAAAGGGAGAATTTTCCTCCTCCACCAAGCCACAAGGAAGGTTTCCATCCTCCTTGGATGCCACACAAGAGGGTTTTCATCCTCAAGTGGAATGATATTTTGAGCAATCAGCCCAAAAATCAAATGTAGGTGTAAATGCATCAAAATGATCTCAAAATGAGGCCACACCTCCCTTTATACCTCTTGTTTGGCGCCAAAGGCCAATTAGAAGTGGACCGACCTCTTTAAGCTTCTTTTTGTCTTTTAATTTGCCTTTATGACTCTCCCAACACAGCCGACCTGCCTCATAAAGGAAAACACTAAAAGAAAACATAAAAAACAATAAAAAAAAGCTGAAATGAAGTGCAATTCCTTCCCTTGTTCACTTATTCTTCTTCCACGGAAAGGAAATGGCAATAAGTCTTCATTTGGCCTCAATATGAAAAAGGGGACATTACATTTCTGCAGATGAAAGAATTCCTTGGATTATATTTCTGCATTCTATGTATCCTTTAGTGATTAATGCAATTGTGGTTATGGCTCATATCTACCCTCTGTTTTTGTGTTGATTTGCTCCTTACCTCTTTGTTTTACTCATAGTTTTTGTATATTTCATCTGCAATGTCTCATTTCACCATGTCACAAGGTTTAAGAGTGGAAATCTGATTTGGATGCATATTTTGGTTGTGGCTATTATCTGCCCTCTAGATCTGTATTTTGTCTTTTCACTTGTTGAACTCATTGGGAGGAGATCCACTTTCACTTTGGTGCATCGCCACTTCCATTTCCATGTCTCTCTAACCCTTTTCCCTGCATTTCAGTAGTCAGTTTTAGTTTAGTGGTTAGCATTAGAGTAGTTTAGTGAGGGGAAGCCGGCCCTTTCTGGAGGTCTACCTCGAGGAGCCAAGATTCCCACACCTTGGAGGTAATCCCATGTGTTGAGTTCCAAACATCTGCCAAATCAGAAAGGTGCACACAATTCTTCGCCAACAGTCGTAAAGGGAGTGACTCAAGTTCAAATATCCACATCACGACAAGGTAACCCACAACTCAGCAGACATGCACATGTAGTAATATGTCCAGGACTGGGGCGTGTTCATTCCTAGAATCCAGTTTTGGCCCAATGATGCCAGTTACCCTAAACAAAAACAAAATTTATTTCTGAAGCCAAATAGAGAGTTCTCTGGAAACAAGACTACAGTTGCTCAGGGGCTACTACGACTTAGAGAGCAGATGGATTTCAAAGCTACACACATTACTAGACATTTCCACTGTTTTGAGAGAGTACTGACTTTTTATGGTTGGAGAAACAGCATCTTGAAATCTTACGGCAGCCACAAGGCCCCTAACCTAAGAGCATGTTTAGAGGCCTTACATAACTCGTACTTGTGACTGCAAAATATATGGCTTGGAAGACCATAGAAAATTTCCAAAATTAATTGGCGTCACTGCCAACCACTCATTGGCTTCTCCATTTTCATGCCCTTGTGTCTCACTTTGCCTCATGTTCATTCTACATTTGTTTGTGTTATTATTTACAATATTAGGTAGTTTAATTTGATTTTGAAAAGATAATCTTCAGTTTTAAATGGATGATGAATAACCCATAGTTCATGGCACTTGTTTTTATTGAAATCAGTGTGCACCTTATGCAATTTTCCATTTTCTTTTTAATCATAATGTCTTTTAAATTCAATTCCTTGGTTATGAAAAATTGCTAATATTAATGTAGCTTTTTTCATTTTACATGGCCTATATACCCTAAAACCAAATATCCTCAGATAACTAGAAAAATACACGAGGAGTTGAGTAATATGGACCAGCCAAGTAGAACGGATCAGTTCCTAGAAAATCCATATGTGATCAATTTTTTATACACTTTTTAATGATGATGTATCTATCAATCCAATTCATCAGTTACAAAAATTTAACACTAATATAATTTCGTTTCATTTTACTACTCTAAAAGAATACCCTTGTGGGCTTCCCCAAGGGGTCTTGTATACCAAATTAGCGTCTCACTCAATAGTGACCTAAAAACTACCTTTACCTTTATCTTTGTATACTTGGAAACAAATATGCTTTTTATCTTGCTTATTGTTCTCATAGCACATACATTCACATCATAACAATGAGTATATGCATCCATATATCAAATGTATATATAAAACAATATATCTATCTAGAAAGATGTAAACAATGGATGTTTGACCTCTTTATTCCATCAAGAAGGACGAGTCGTAAGGTACACAAAGGGATTGCTCTATCAAAATGGATTAGAACAATGAAAATGTTCCTAGCTCAACTAAGACTCTAGATAACATCATCAAATAAAGGAGGAGAAACTGTTGTAATAGAACCAGCAAGCTCATGAAGCAGAAAAACATAGATATATTTGAAAATTAGGCCCTAAAAACTCTGAAAATGCCTCCAAAATGAAGGTGTATGAATACACATTCATCAAGTGAAGCACAACCAAGGAAGATCTCTATCCAAGTCCCATGAGAGCTTTCCTCAAATCAGCTCCTCAACCAATTCTTTAACCACAACAGAATCTATCTCATACAACAATATGACTTCAATGGAGTCATGTACAACCACATGAACTAGACACGAGTACAGAAACTACTAAGATCTACAAAATATTACAAGACCCTCTTTAAAGGGCATCCATGGTAAGAATATGCCTTCGTAATTGATGTTCTGCACATATGCAATCCACAAACAGTCCCACAAGGTCTAAGAATCATACTTACCAAGTCCGGAAATCCAGTTCTATTTGAAAGAGCCAAAAATCCATAAATTATGAATTTTAAAAAAATTTGAAAAACTCCGGTCCAATATACATATATATAGAATGATTTTCTAAATATGCAAACTTGATAAATGTAATGAAAAACATTAATAACCTAATACAAAATATTAATAATAATATATTTAACATTATAAAATCTATAAGGTTGTTGGGTGTCAATTTTTTTGGCCAAAAATTTAAAAAATCAAAATCAAAAACACTGCCGACCCAGACATAAACTATTTAGGCCAGGTGAAAAATCTTGATCCTGCTAGATTTTACGCAAATCCAACCGGATTTGGTAACTATGGTAAGGAACATAGTTGGCATACTTGGCAAATACTCAGCGAGTAATCATCACTTTTAACTTGGGAGAGTAAACTACCAAAAACTCACCGACCTATGCCATACAAGTTTTTGACCAAAACTCGCAATTAATCACCCCACCAATACTCACCAGACACAGCTAGGGTGGGAAAAAACACTCAAAAAACATTGTATTTTGTCTTTTAAAAGACCCACACCCCCACACTTTGTAAGCACACAGCTATTGAGCATCCTTTGACTGATTTGAAAGAATTTTATAACAAATTCGAATAGCAGATTTGAAGAATTTCATTTGGAGGTTAATTTTTCCCCTTCTTTTCAAAGTTTTTCTATATTGTTAAAATTAAGTTTCCAAACATGATTTGCAAATTTGCATGCATTCCATTCAATTCCGATTAATTTTAATTGTGATTTATGCTAGTTTATCATCATTAATGAGCGAAATTGTTGGAATTATTTTTAAATGTTGTTTTTAAATTTTGTCTTTATTCTTGTTTGTAGGGTTTACAATTACAATTAAAATTACATAGTGTTTTTGTACTTAAAATTAAATGTTGTATAAAAATTACAATTAAATTACAAATTTACGGTTTTGTAATGTTTTTATATTTTTTGTATTTAAACATGTTGCAAGTTAGAACTTGGCATACAATGGCATCCAACTCCGCATCAAGCTCAAAGCATCAATAACATGAAGTGTTGTCGCCCAATGCTAGTATCGCTGCTTGGAAGTATATCGTAGGTGGAGCGGTCGGGGAGAGTGATTTGCAATTTCTATGGGATGGCGCTTAATGGAGGCATCAATCGCCTCAAGTACCATCTTGCATGCATTGTTCGTTCTGAACATCACAACATGTCCCACTGCTTATGCAAAAGGCACAACGAGAGATGAAGGCAGAGCTTACATTGTTGGATGAGAAGAAACTAGAGAGGGCAAGGGTGCAAGAAGCCATTAGACCTGAAATGGAAGTAAAAACAGCGGGAGATGCAGCAATGATTGTGATTTCTAAGCGTTTTCCATGGCTATAGGCACATCCGCTTCATCGAGTTCGAGCAAAAGGGCAAATATATAGCTTTTTGTACCTAGAAACATACCTAGGCACAACCTTTACTATAAGGTACAAATTGGAACAAGGAGATGCATGAGGAAGCAGATAAAAAATGTCCAAATTTACGGTATTACAACAACCTTCCTTGATGTGGCGACAAGCTGTACTAAAAATATTTGGTGATGACATTGTGATTGCGGAAAAGGATACAAGTCACCCTCTCCAAAAGACTTAAGTGGTAAGTCACTCCAGGGTGCAATTGTAGAGGCAAAGTCAATTGTGGAAGATCAAAAGAAGCAATGGCAGAAGTTCAAATGCACCATTCTTTCAGATGGGTGGACGAATGGAAGGAACCACACCCTCATCAATTTTTGGCGACTTCAAATGATGAGATGTTTTTTCTAAGTCAACTAATTCTCTAACATAGTAAAGAATGTAGAAAATTTGCACCTTACATTTGAGGAGGTTATCCTAGAGGTGGACATCAAAAATATTGTGCAAGTTATCACCGACAATACAAAGCATATATGGCAGCTAGGAGACTACTTCAGAAAGGCATCCATCACTCTGCTGGACCCATTGTGCAACTCATTGCCATGACCTTCTTTTGGAGGACATACGCAAAATTGATTGGTGATACCGATTGTAGAAAATGTGAAAATAATAACAAAATACATATATAATCCCCTTTGGGTTCTTAGCTTGATGAGAGAACACACCAAGGGGAAAGAGCTTGCGTGAGCAGTGTGACGAGGTTTGCAACTAACTTCCTAAAGTGCAAAGTATTTATAGTTTGTTGACATCGTATAAGCAAATGTTTACAAGTCAAACATTGCTAAACTCACCATACTCAAAGAAAGCTGATGGAAAGAGAACCGCAAAGACAATTTTTTATGATGTCTTTGCGAAAAAAGGTACAAAGATTATCAAGGTAACTTCAAACTTCAATTTCAAAGATTATCAAGGTAACCCTAAACCCTAAACCTCACCCCAATATTTTAATAGAACGGGGAAGAGGAAATTGTAAATTATTGTAATTTGTAACTTGCGTAGATATGCAATTTATGATTATAATTTTCAATGACAATCAATGTAAATTCATAAGACTTATCAACTAGTTGTTGCAATCGCATGATGACGCAATTTTCTACTTTATTTCTATTCAAATCTAGCAAAAAACACTTCCCCAACATTTTACAAACTCATTTGATACATTTTGTAGCTAAATTTTGCATTAAAAAAATTAAAGAAATTTCAGTATTTTTTAAGTTTCTGAGTTTTTGCTGAGTTAATTTTTTTGGTCTGTCAAGTACAAGTATGCAAACTATGGTAAGCAATATGGTAAATCTGAAATGACACATTTACAAATAATAGGGTTATCATTGTGGCTAAGGAACATAGATGATAACATAAGTCTCCAAGCTCCAAATGCATCCTCCAATGCTCCAAACATCTCCATGAAGGAAGCCAAATTCACTCTCCTACAAGGCAACCTAACAATCCCTCAAAGAAAATGATAAGGGCTTACTCCCTCAAGCAACAACATAGAACAACACCCTCCTAAGTTCTAGCATGCTTAATATGTATATATACAAGATCAAAGAAAATGAGATAAAAACATCTATCATCTCTAATAAACATCAAATCATAGCTAATAGTAAATAAGAGATAAGATAGAACCATATCGAGAAGAAGGTACTGCAAGTTAATCCTTCTTAAAGTTGAGCCACCTTCTGTGTGCGTATTCACCATTCAGCCACCCCGAGTTGATGTGCAAGGCATGGGGGTGATACGATACAACCATATCAAGAAGTTCCTACAAATTGAGTCTTCTCCAAGCTGACCTTAATCACCAAATGTGGTCCATATTCATCATCCAACCACTCTCGAGTAGATGTGCAAGTCGTGGGGGCAAACAGCATATACCTCAATGTCTATGTTTGTTATAACTTATGAATACCAATTCATTAGTTTCCTCTACCATATAAGTGTCCCAAACACTTCCAATCGAGAACACATTGGGGCCCTCTAAAACCAAAGGTGTACTGAGGGTCTAAGTGGTGTCCCAAATATCCAAAGGACAGTGGGACGGGGACAAGATGCCCCTCCCCCTTGTATCCCAAACAAAGAAAACAAAAATAGAGGGCATCCCTATTTTTATGAATGTGTCGGGGACATCACAATGGTTGAGAGCACTCCCCCAAAAAGATGTTTTTATTTAAAGAGCATATAACATCAAACCTTAACCCTAAAAGCACATTGAAAAAAATTTAGATGGATTATCGGATCAATGATTTTATTTAGTAATTTATTGTTTTAAATTCCAGATTACTTTAGTTTGTTAAGTTATTTTTAACTTTTAATTTATTTGTATTTTACATATTCAAATATTGTTTTAATAGTCATCCCCGACATCCCCGAAATCAAGGAAATTGTTTGCCACCCCGAATCCTTGTCCTTGAAACAAGTGGTACACTATCCGAAACAAACCATGAACAATACTAAAATAAGGTAAAATATTCATGCTTCTTAACTAACACAAGTTTGCATCCTCTTAATGTGTAGTCTCGCTAATCTCCACAAAGTCATGCCATGGCCTTTCAAGGCATACTAAATTACAACAAAGCATAAGCCCCTTCAAGGTATCTATCCAAATACCTACCTTAAATTATCACTCAAATCATCAATTCTCAATCAACATGATATCATTAGGTATCCTACTAATATCAAGGAGGCCCCTTGAACTTTTACTCTGTCCTATTACAACAGAACCGCCATTGGTAGAATGACACCACCACCCTATAGCACAAAGTGATATCACCACTAAACCAATGATATCAATTGATTTACTCGGAAAAAACACAAAGCATTCAAAATATTCAACTTAACCCTTCGAACCAATCACTCAAACTTCCTCACTAGATAGGCTCGTGTCACATGAATCAAGATCAGCCTTTTCTCATTAAAAGAAGTTAATAAAATGGGCATCAGTGGACAAAGCTAACAAAGCATGGTATAGAAGGGATGAGAAATATTCCAAAGCTTTCAAGCAATGATCATCAATCAATTTGCACAAAAAACGCATTCAAAATATTGGACTTAACCCTTCTAAACACTCATTCAAACTTCCTCTACAGATAGACTTGTGTCACATGAATCAAGATCAGCCTTTTCTAATGAATATAAGTTGATAAAATGGGCATCAAATGGACAAAGTTGATAAAGCATAGTATAGAAGGGAAAATTTTGTTTGATAGAAGTTCCAACTTTTTAAAGAAATGGTCGTCAATAGATTTGTACAAAAAAAATCATAAGGCATTCAAAATATTGGACCTAACCTTTTAACCAATCATTCAAACTTACCCCTTCGTTGGCCTAATAGTGAAGAATTTATGCTCTTTGAAGAGAGGTTACAAGTTTGAATCTTGCAAGGGTAGAGTATGTATCCTCATATTTGAAGCACGTTAGGTGCCTCCTACATACTAGAAGTATGATGTAGTACCATATGTATAAGCCACCATGTGGACCCAAACCAAGGTGCCCAACATTGTGGGCTATAACAAAACATTCCTCTCTTTTCCTTTCTACGAGATAGGCTCAAGTTACATGAATCAAGAATAGCCTTTTCTAATGAATAGAAGTTAGTAATATGGGCATCTAATGGACAAAGTTAATAAAGCATAGTATAGAGGTTATTGTTTGAGAAAGATTCCAAGACTTTCAAGTAGTGATCATCAATTGAGTTGCATAAAAAAAGCATCAGCCATTCAAAATATCGGACTTAAACATTGAAACCAATCATTCAAACTTCCACAAATAGGCTCACGTCACAAGAAACAAGATCAGCCTTTTCTAATGAATAAGTTGATAAAATGGGCTTCAAATGGAAAAATTTAATAAAGCATAGGGAAAGGACCCTATAGTTGTGCATGCACCAAAACATGTACATCTCTTTTCACCATAGGTTGTTGAAAAAAGTACCAATAGTTGTTCACTTTTTGATTAATGACACTTTTTAAGAGCCAATGAAAATGTGACACATAGGGCACTCGGTCATTGGTCCCTCTTTCAAATGCTTTATATTAATTTTCTTCATATTAAATCAATTCAAAACTACTTTTCCCTCCAAATAAACATGCGAAACGAAAATGCTAATATGGCACGATCATACGCTACAGATGATATAATTTTTTACGCTCACGAGATACCTACATATATCTACGTGCCCCTAAAATTAGGGTACACGGCTATAGGGTCTTGTCCCCTAGTATAGAAGGGAAAGCACCGTATGAGAAAGATTCCAAGGCCTTCAAGCAAGGATCATACTCCAATCAACCTCCCCTATTCCCTTGGTCTCCACATAAGGACCATCCTAAGAATAGGACAACCAAGGAACTTCCCTTTCCTCTAAAACCCACGAGCTTTCCCTCGATTCCATACCCAGCAAACGAAATTAAATACAACAAGGCCTGCAAGGCCTCTCTAAGCTTCTACATCAACATCGCCTTCTCCATTTCCAAAGTCTGCAATCTCTACCAAGAAGAACATTCAACACTAAAGTTTGATCCATCAAGAAGCAAAGCTAAGGAAGGTGCTTCGCTAAGCCTTAATCACATCAACAAATGACCTAGCACATTGGCTTTAACATGTATGTTTGATGACTGATAGAGCATTCCATCAAACAACATAAAACCTCCATTCCCAGCAAGATACAAGTTTGACCGTTGTGGACTTGATTTTTAAGGAGAATGATCGTGAGGTTCAACTCTGCCAAATATTTCCAAGGAGCTTGCTGCTTTAAGAGTTATCAAGTGCATGATGGAAAATTGGAGAAAAGTATTAAAGTGTAAGCTCGTCAACTTCAACTATATGAATCCGGATTAATGTTTGAATCCCCTCCTCAAACTTGTTTGTATACATGATGGGCATTTGGAGAACATGGAAACCGGTTTTTCACATGGTATAACCCGATACTCCTATCAGGCATATAGCTGGGAAGAAGCTTATGAATAAATAGAAATGTGTTTCCTCTTTTCTGTTTAAAAACAAAAATAAATGTCAACAGGAAGAACATAGGACGCCTTCATTGCAGGGACGTCAAAAGGTGCTGATGAGCACTAACAAATTCAATGGAGTTGAGTGAGATAAACAGGTAAAACCCCAAGAATTGTCACTGGACAGTCATACCTTCAGGATCTATCCACTCTTGGATAAAACAAATTAAGTCAAGCCACTTTCCAAAACCCTGGGAGCCCCTAATTTCATGAATTTTTAGTTTATTGAAAATTACTTTCAAAATTTCAATGGATATTAAATTCAAGTAAATAAATGGAAGAAAATATTTTCATATACCCCATAAACTTCAAACACGCTTGACAGTTGAGGAGGAATTGGTGATAGTTAGAACAGCAAGAGAAGATCGACTTACATTCGAAACTTGGTGGAGGTCTTATTAGAGGCAGCTGCAATCCCCATCCCCTTCATTTGTTTTTGGCAGGAAGAGACGATCGTTTCGTCATATGACTGCCCGCTCTACGAATGCGTTATGTCCTGTAGCCAATTTTCCTTCCGCCACACTCTAAGCCGCCGACTTGAATTATGAAAGTTCCTGGATATTATATAGGTATATGTTTTTAAATGAATGAATGAAATAAAGATTTTAATAAAGTTTATAGAACCTCATTCCCTAGAGCACCTCGATATAAAGGTTGCCCTATCAATTTTGTACATTTTCTAATCTTTTTTTGAAGTTGGATTTTTTTCGTTGTGGATCTTGATCAAAAATTTGACCGTCTTTTCAATTCTTGCCACCTCAAACAAGTCGGTTAATTTATCAACTCTTACGATGTCTTCATACTTACTTACGATGTCACTATAATTTGCACACTTTGTTATGTAATGTTGTTACGTCTCCACCACCCCCCCCGTGTTACAAAATAAGCACATTCTCATTTCTCAATCATCCTTTGGCGTTGTCCACCTACTCTCTCTACATCAAGATGATGTGAGTTAGTCCTCAATGGGGCCATCAACATTTTCACCTTCCACTTGATTTTTGCTCCTATATATGCTTTTTCAAATGTTCCCATATGGGATTAAACTTTGATCTAGTATGTTTTCTTCCACCCAAGTTGTTTTATCTACACCGTTGTCTTGAATTTTTCTCTTACATACTTTTTTATTCTCTCCTTATTATCTGGACATTTTTGCATAATAATGTCTTGATTACCCGTCCCACTTGTTTTGTTTCATCCATGTATTCTTTTCTCGATTAGCTCTTCTTCCATCGATGGTTCTCCACAATTTGTATATTTTTCAAATAACTTAATGTCCATGTCATTGCCTCTGCTTCTATTAGGAAGGTCCTTATTTTAGTCAAAAGAATCTCATACGAGACAGGATGTTTTGACATTAAGACTACTTGTGATAATAAAAAAATGGATTCTCTATATTTGTCTCCATTTTAGATTTAACATGTTGATGCCCCAAACCTCACAAGTGTAAAATACCACCGCAGCGATGACAAGTAAATCATAACGGCATTGTTGCGGTGATGATAAGAGAAACATTTTTTAATTGATGATGATATATTTATTTTTAAAATGATACTTTTTCATGGAGGATTGTAGTTTCAAGCATAACTTGCATTCTTCGAGGAAGCGTTGAATTTGTTTTGATGTTTTTATCGCTTTGCAATTGTTCAAGGCCATTAGTTAGTCGGTTTCTTTTTGTTGCTTTTAATACCAAGTTACCAACCGACTACCTTTTTAGACCATTGTAACCTATTATTTATTTTATAATATTATGCATTCATTAAAAAAATTCAAAAGAGTTCAAAGGCATCCCGTACATGAAATAAGTCATTGAAATGAGTCATTAACAAGCACATTATGAATAGTATGAACAAAACATAAAAGTAATGAGGAGCAATTTGTGTCACATATCGTTGCGGTTGTTTGGGGCAATTCTTGATCTTATCAATAACAACAATTTTGTCCTAGCTTGGCATGTGGATCTGCTCCAACTATAGATAAATGCTAGAGCATATATGAATTTGTTGAATAGCTAAAGTAGAATAATTTCCATCATGTAATTATTTGCATCGATGTTTTTAAATTTGGAAGAGTATAACTAGCTAATTAGTATTTCAAATGGTGAAAGAGGGAGGGAGAAAGAAGAGCAAGAAGTGTTGTTTTTGGTTAAAATGAGAGGGATATAGATCATGAAGCGAAGAGAGAAGAGCAAACCATAGCTTGGAGTAGGAAGGGCGTGCACTTAAAAGACAAGGAATAATTTCAAGAGTGGGTCAAAAAAACTTTCACATGTCGAAAGGTTAAGTTTAGATAATGTGTGACCAACATGTAGTTTCATATGAAGAATATGCCAACCCAATAATTAGCATTTAGCTTTGACCAAGGACTACCAAATATTACAAAACATGTGTTACTAATGAGGGAAAATGGCATTAACCATTTAACATTGATATATTTTTCTAATGGAAGTGGAGGTTGTATGAGTCGATGCAAATTTCTTGGTGTGGATGAGGTTAAACAAGTGGATTATGTTGGTGTCAATCTTTCCATGGGGATGTAGAATTAGTAATGATTTGAGGGACTTCAAGAAGAATTCGTTGAATGAGTGATATATAGGCCTACATAAGGTAACATATAACCCAAATATAAGATGCAACAATTCCAAGGAAGCCAACTATAAGCGGCTAGATCCCATGTATCCTTTATTGAGATTATGTTTATGCTTTCCAAAAAGGGGCTATGCATTTAAGGTGAACAATAAGAGGAAGATTTTTAGCTTGAATAATCAATCTTCCAACAAGGATTCATGATCATCGAGGTAAGTCTTTTTCAAAAGAGTTTTTGTAATCTTTGAAAGAAAACTCCTTGATATCATCTATTAAAGAGACCTCCTCTTCATTCTCCGAATAATAGAAGAAATTTGCTTATAAAGAATGTTTATATTTGTCGAGCATACTATTAGTGGGGACACATGCTTATTTAAAGTGGCCTCTAAAATTCTCCTATTATAAAACTTTGTAGACACTCAAATTTGGTAATTTACCCTTTTGACACTGCTTATTACAATTGTGCTTCTTGGCTAAGACAAACACCCACATTTTATTCTCACTTAATTTTGTCATCTCTTTCCTAACTCATTTATTCCTACACGCTGATGTGTCGATAAATTTTGGATACAAGTCTATAAATTCAATGTTCAAGCCCTTACCATCATTATACAACTTCCAAATTTGATTTGCCTTCTCCTTGTCCAAAACCATATAGTTTGATCAAGTTGTATAATCCGGTCTTGGCCAACTGTACAAACCTACATCAACACATTCTCCAACTTTATTTTTGATGCAATATCATTTTTGGGTATCCCCACAGTCGGCCTTGTCATAGTATTTTACCTTTGTAACCCTATATAAGCAAGTTAGCACTACCTCATTTACTCACCTAGAAATCATATGACATTCTATTAACATACTCTCTTGTAACACTCACAAAAGGCACTCAAGGATCCCTAAATCTTCATAAAGATGATGCACATCCATTAAGGCAGCCACTACTACAGTTCTAAAGAACTCAACCAAGTCAAGGATTATATCTTACCTCACATCCAAACACACCAAGTTCATATTTCCAAGTCTTAACAAGAGCACAATACAATCAAACATGATCGAAGGGGTTCAAGTTGCCAAATAGATGCATCCATATAGATATCACATGCTAGGTGGAGAATTACGTGTGGTTTGAGGCCTCTTTATAGTAGTGCTGACATAGGTGGTCCATGAGGTGCACCACAACCTAAATATTAACCTCCTTGCAAGGTCTTCTAACCATGGTTAGGGTTTTGGAGTGATTTGACTAAAAACAAACAATATTGAGACTGTGTGACAATTAGGATTTGATCGTGAAATATAATTTTAGGCCACCAAAGGACCCGAATAGTAATATAGCCCAATTTTGAAGGCATCTAAGACCATATAGAAGGGGTAGGACCGGATTATACATCTTGACCACCCATACGGTCTTGGTCCAGGAGGGTTTCAAGTCACAGTTTCAATAGTGAAGCTTTGACAGGCTTTGCATTATTATATTCTCCAATTTATCTTCCCATATTATTCTTGTACAAATCTATATAGTTAAGTCTCTCTCCTTGTATATTTGAGCTTATATGCATGCATTGAAAGAACCAATACGTTATTCGATTTGGGTACAGCTTAATGTTGGAAATTAATTTATTATAATAGTTCCTAGTTTCCTAGCCATTGTAGACACAAAATCATGCACTTTAGGCATTATTTAGCCTGGTCTTATACTACTATTTAAAAGGTTCTCAAGTGAATAAAGTACTAATTAATCCTACCTTTTAGCCACCTTTATTTTATATTTTATTTCATCATTCTCGCACATTTCCTCCCACATATCCACCTATTTTGCAATCTGTACGGGCATTTTAGCCTAAACTCGGGCACCCATGCCTGTAATAGGCTAGCCTAGTGTGCCCCGGTCCCACCTGGGGCACACCGATCCATGTTCCACTTTCCTGCTTCTTTTTAGGGTCTTTCTAGCCATTTTTCATCTCTATCTTTTTCCTAGTCAGCCATATCGGGGATTAATTACGAAATTAGAGTAAGAGAACCATATAAATATAAAGTTATAAGACCATAAATAAGGGTCCTAACGTCACATACTACTATCACTCCATCTAGAGTTGCATCCATTGCATCACTTGTATCCACATAGTGTCATGCATTAAGGCTAGGATAAATGTATCAACACATACAACATAGGGTGAGGGATTCTATTCTATTCCATGCACATATGTTATTACATTTTATATAGTTATTTTTGCTTGTTATTTCACAAAGTGCAAATGGCACAAGAGCACCTAGGGCACGAACATGGACACATGCACCAAAACTACATATGAGTCTGAAATGTAGTGCAACGCTCAGTGATAAGACAACTAGTTTGGTGGTTGAGGTTAGTCCACCCATTCATTCTACATCTTTTATTTTTATTAGGGTTTGATACTTCCTTTCTTCTTATAGGTCATCATTGCATCATTCAACACATTTGGCACAACTCAAAGGTGAATCCAGTGTAATAGACAGACAAAGTGTTTCGATCATCTTTTGACCATACAAAATTCAGTTATTCTCGGATTTTACAAAGACCAGGGGCACCTAATCTTCAAACCAGGGCACCCAGTGACTTCCTAGTGCCCCAGCTTAGCTCAAATCCTCTAGATCTCGCCTTCAGGACTTTTAGGTGTTCGTTCTCCTACCTCTGGGTTTCATTATCGACTTCATGGCAGGTCTTCTTTAATCAGCTAAGTCATTTCTCCTTCTTTATTTACATACTTAGGGTTTTATTTCACTTATTATAATTATTTACAATTATTCCATATTGTTTTAGTCCATTTATTACAGCATTTTAGTCCTCCTATTTAGATTAACTAAGTGGTTATACTTCCCATAGTATAAGTTTAGTTCCATTTTTAGTTAATCAAGTAGTACATACTTATTTATGTGTTGTGTATGACATAACATTAATATAATAATATTAAAAAGGGCGTCAACATTTGGTCAACCTAACTTCTTAATCAAATATTTGTTGTTCAAACCCTAGTTGCACTAGGGTTTCTTTTGTTCTATTAGTATATGATTCTTTTTTTCTTCTTTATAGGACTTGTTCTTCTTAGGCACCTTAACGGATTCTTTTAGTGGTCCCCTCTCAACCTTCCTTGAGCTCATGCAACTTCATCCTAAATGTAAGAATATAATCTATGAGGTCTTTCAAAATTCTCATATTCATCCTCACACACATATTCATCATCTAAAATATATTCTCTAGGCATATTTTCCTCTTATTACTCCTCCCCCAAATATCATGGATACCAAATCTCTCTTATATTATGCAATTGATACTCTTTCCAATACCAATTCTAATGGTATTACACATGATTGATTCTTTTCCTTCTCTTGAAATGGACATATGCATGGATACGCTTAAAACTCATGTTATAATAGAATCTAAACTTAATCATGTTATACCTCTACTTCTCTTTTACATCATACTGAGGATATTGTTTATATTGAACATATTTCTCCTATTGTTACTTCAACAATACCTATGATCATGGGGCCATCCCATATTCCCCTTCGAGAATAATAGAACACCCATGGCTTTTAATTTTGTTACATGGAATCAATCTCAATACATATCTAATGATATTATGATTTATGATCCAAATAGTTATATTGTTACCTCACTTCACTACTTACTACTCCAACCTAAGTGGGCACATTGTCTACAACGACTCATATTGATTTCCTTCATGCACTTTCCTAGTGAGATTTTATTCCCTATGACAACACCAAGTATTATTACACTACAATGCTTACCTCTTTGGTGGTAAATCATATCCTCCTCCTAGTGTTACACTCATTGTGAATTTTACACATACTTCTTTGAACATGCTTAATTCCTTGTCTAATATTATGCAAATGGATGCCATTATTTCTTCTAATCTTACATCTCCTAATAAATATGCACTTATCTATGCTATATGTTCATACCTTGTATGTATGATGTCATTCATGTCAATCCTACATATGTTCCTTTCTTGTATACCTTGGTATGTTTCTGTTAATCCTAATGATTTTATATCACCTCTTGTCTTGGTAGTTGGCCTTGTGTCTCTCCCCTTTTAGAGATTTATACAAAAACCCTCATGGCACCGAGTCTCTTATGTATTTTTTTACAACCTCGGATCCTCTTTTTACTACACTTATACTTATCCCATATGTGGTTAAGCCTTGTGTCTCTATATATTTCTCCCATCTTACTCATATTCATTGAACATCCAAAGCCCACACTGTTTATTGTGGATCTAGTCCACCTAATTCTCCACTCAGGACTCATTATGACACATATTATCACCTTTGAATCACTTGTAAATGATCATCATTCTTTAGCACTCTTGAGGCTTGTGCCTCCCATTTCTCTTGGCTTAACTCTTCCTCCTTATGAAGCCCTTATTAGGTATCTCTTATGCTACCCCTTGATTTAATAAAATCTAAATTATTATTAAATATATTTGCAGAGTCACTACAATGATATACAATATGCTAAGCACTCTAAAGATGTAACTATGCAAGTAAATGACAGAGATAGAACACTTATCTTATTTTTGGCTTATCCTCAGAGTAAACCCAAAACTTAGAGCAAATCGATGAACGTGTTGGGAAGAATAATATAAAAACTCGATATAAATTATGGAGCTTGCAGAGTAACCTAGACTGGGGCACCTCGGTAGGGGTGAGGGCACCTAGGCGCCAGAGACCTTCCATAGTCAATCTGTGATCAAGCAAAGGGTCGGAACTCGATTTTCTAGTATCACTAGGGTTTTGCTACCCTTTGTTGTTGATCTCCTATAAATCGTTAGAAGATCACCGATTACGTCGATAACTCGCAAAACATATAATATCTTGTAAAACCCCAAAACACATCAACTCTTAAAAATAAAATATGCAAAATGGGGAGTCGACTGACCCCGACGGTCATCCGACTGAGTGAACTTATGATCCTGCACGCACTATATCTCAGACTCCATGTAATTATATGTGCTTGTGTGTGCAATAGTGTCCTTAGGTTACCCTCGTGCCAATGATGCCAAGATAGTGGGTTAGCAAGCTAGAAGCTAGATAAAATGTAAATGTATGGATGGAATTCAGAACTTCCCCTTCCTATGCAGGTGTATGCGAGTAATAATCCTAAAGATGCAACCCCTTTGATAGTATGTAGATAGATAACCCTTGATAAATTGTTTGTCCTTATAATGGTATGTATGTTGTGTTTATATAAGGATCTCTTGTTTGAATTTCGACACTAATGATACGACATGCCGACTAAGACCTCAAGATAGGAGTAAGAAAACTCAAAAGGCCGACCACAAATGTCAAAAATGTGAACAAAAACAAAGGGGACACAAGTGCCCGGTTTGGGCCGAGGAGCACTTGGGCGCTAGTGTCCTGAGATAATTGACGACAAATGTGGGAGGACTGAAAATAGGGATCCCACGACTGACTGATTAGAACTAGGTTTAGAAGTGGCAAATGTGAGAGATAAAAATAATAGAAACAATCAAAGCAAGTGGATGGACTAGGAAGTGTGTCACCAGTGAATACTTTTCTTACTCAAAATCCATACATAAAACAACATACTTGGCAGTATAGTAAATAGTAGTATGTGTGTGATTTTGTGTCTATACCCCTCTCCTTATACATAGTTATATTCAATAATATAGAAACATTCATCTATTTATAAAAAAATACAAAACTAGGACATATACACATAACATACATTGTTAGAACTTTAGAAAACATTGATTGTTAGTCATTTTGGTTAGATTGATATCATATCATTTATACCATTTGCACACATGTATTCACGAGGTATCTTGAGCTTGATGTAGGAGACATAGATCGTTACATGCTATTAGGAGCTACCATGGTTCCTTACATTCTTTTCTTAGGGGTATCCCTCCACACTATACAAACGTTGTTATTTTATTATACTTCCTTTCTACTTCCCCATTACACTTGATTACATAAATTGTGTACATACTATTTTTCGAACTAACATGAAAAACACATGTTTCTTATGCAATGTTGACATATCTCACTTCATGTACTCTCTTGTTTCTTATCACTTTTATCACTGCTTGAAATTATTATTTGTTAGTTATGTGTGTTACTACGTTATTTCTTCATCGCATGTGTAGACAAAAAATTATGCACATATCATGACTTTACTATGCCATCGATATGTTGTTATATGCATGAATCTTAAGTAAGAAAAGTACACATTGGTGACACCTTCCCTTGACCTTCTAATTTTTTTGATTGATTTATATTATGACTCTCTTATACACCTCTTAGTTATGTATGGACTTTTGTCAGGTCACAGGGATCCATGTTTGTCTATCTTGTCACATTTTTCATTCTTGGTCTCTGGACACTAGCGCCAAGGAACTTGTGTCCCTTCTAGGCACTCTTGTCCTCTTTATTATTTTTGCACATTTTTGACATTTGTGGTCAACCTTGTTTCTTTTCTTATCTTTATCCTACATTCTTAGTCGCCTTCGATGTCATTAATGTCAAAATTCAAGCAAGAGACTCATATATATACACAACATACTAACCATTATTCTGGCTAGCAAATCAAGAGGGAATATCACATCTACATATTACTACTACTATTTAAAGGGATTGCATTTTAGGTTGCATACACTGCATAAGAAGGGAAAGTGTTGAATTCCATATCACACATTTGTATTCTTACATCAAAGTTAGCTATATCCCGCTATCTTAGTGTCATTGACGTGAGGGAAAACCTAAGGAAACTATTTCACACACAAACACAAAGAACTACATGGAGTCTGAAATGTAGTGCAGCGCTCAGTACTAAGTTCACTCATTGGGTGACCATCGGGGTTAGTCTGACTTCACATATTGCATATTTTTTTAGACCTAATGTGTTCATGAGCTTCTGTAGATAGCTAGGGTTTGTTTTGCAGGTTACAAGTGCAATCGGAACCCTAACAGAGAAATCAGAGTGACAAAGAACAAGTAGAAGTGAAGACCTTATGACCTAGAAAATATCATATCTTGAACATTCACGTAGTCACTAGTTCCTAAAACAATCACTAGCGCCCAAGGCACTTATGTCCTCCTGTGGGCACTTATGTCCAACACAGCTTCCAAGTTCCATAACTCTTTGTGAGCCATTTCAACATTGTTTCCAGCCAGATCCAACACTCAAAAAGTCTAGATCACTTCCATATCAGGTTGATATCAACTAATTCATATTGCTCCCTCCATTTGTTTAGAGTTTTACATTGTCAAATACTTATTGCTTGTATATTATTGTATTTTACTAGTTGAGTATCATTTATTACATTAGTTACTCGAAATTTAGATTTAATTAAATTTAGATTAAATCATTTGTACACCCTTGGGCAAACTCCTTGCCCTAAGATCCACATCCCTCATGGCTAAAAAATGGTACCCATCCCCAGATCACCCTATGACCTTTATGAGCATGCAACCAATTTTTTCCAATGCCTCTGTAGAATCTGAATTTCGTGCTTTCATGCAAAATCCTGAATATGATCCCCATGTCATCCAACAACTCCTTGCATTCCAAGCATCTAATCATGATGATCTCCCAAGTCCTAATTCTTTCTTTGTCTCTCCTATTCAAAAACTTGACGAATATTCTCCCCATCCATACGATATGAATGGTGCTCCATCCTCTTCTCCTTATACTATGGTAAATGATAACACTAATGTAGATTCTTTGAGTGATGAACTTTTTGCTTGTGAAAATATAGATGATAGTGATTATGCTTCTGATAATTATAATGCACATGCTAATGACAATATTTCTTGCATTAAAATTGTTGAATGTGAATCTATACCTCATATCTCTTCTATTTCTAAAATTGTTTTCAATGATTGCCATGTTGAAACAAATGTTACTCCTAGTGCATCTCCTACTATTCATGATGATCATACACTCATTGACTCCTCACACACTACACCTTTAAAGCCTTCACTTACAACCTCTCCTTCCACATCCCATTCCCCTCCTCAAGTCCCTATGATCACTCATAATGGAAATATTTGACCCCTAAATGTGCCTCTCACTTCCTGTTACCATATTTTCCACACCAAGAACTTCAATTTTATTTTTAGAAGTTCTAAAAATAACATTGGCTAAAAATAGTTGGTGCTAAAAATGGAAGTGCTAAAAATAGAAGTTCTAGTTCTATTTTTAGGAGTTGAAGGAAGTACATGAGTGGATGATAAATATAGGATTAACTAAATATAGCATGACTGTTGTTCCAAATAGACATGACGTCAAAAGGAGAAGGTTTTATTAAATTTAGCAACTGTTAATTTTAATTATTTTTGGCGCTAAGGGTGATAAAGAGGAATTAAAACAATCTAATGCATGTAATTGTTGTTAATAGAGTTGGTGCCAAGAATGATAAAGGAATTTTATTAATAGAAGGAAATTGATGTTCATATTGTTCTGCGGCGTTAAAAATGGAGTAAGGTTTATTAATAAATCAGATTGTTGTTATTGGTGGTGCCAAAGATAGAAATGTGGCAATAAATAAATAAATAAAAAATTAACTACACATCATTATTTTATCATCCTACATTCCTATACAATTATCTCATCACATAACCATTTCTATTTATTTACTACTCAAAGGCCACATTGCATCACATATATATCTCTATCTAGCATATGCTATAATATTCATTTTTATTCACATGTGATTCTTATTCCATTCATCACTTAACAATTCTCTACGCATCATCATGAAATTCAACATTCCACATTATCTATCAACTTAACAATACCAATAATCCATATAAAACCAACAACATATACAATCACTACCAATGCAATAAAAATCATCACAAAGTACACCATAGACATCAACACCGGATAAGCCATCAATAACACATATATATACACCATATAGAATTAAAGTTATACAATACAATCACTCGGGATAAATCCCCTCGTGCCTCACTACATCCTATAAAACACATCAACTATCCTCATCGCTATCACTATCTACACCTACGAGAGTTATAGAACTCGAAGCTTCACCGCTAATCCTATGTCATTGATCTTGGGTCCCGTGTCTCTCTAGCTAGCTCCGTAATACACGTTCTCCACCCGCTCTACATATTGGACATGGAGTTCCACATATCGTGCAAACACATCCCGGCTAGGCCACCCTCTCCACAACCTATCTCTCTCACTCCATATCTACGCGAGCCTTGTCCTACTCACTCAACAACACCGTACATGTGGCCACTACTATTGCCATTAGCTCAAATAAATGGGCATGCTTGCTTGCAATCACATCCACTCGCTCTAGCATACCTCCGCCCGAGGACATACGATGCACATTCTCGATTCAATGTGCATACGAAGGTATCCATGATCAATGTCCAATAAACATCGTCCCAACCACATGACAAACACTTCATATTAACAACTACATAATCATCATATTCATCAACTAAATTAACAAGTAAACAAATAACAATATACAATACTTACACTATGTTCTCTTTATTGCTGCATCATCTACCTCATGAATGGGTTCCCGACCCTCAACTCCTCCACCTGTTGTTCCACCCTCCACATCTACAACCACCGGAAACAAAAAAACCCACGGTGTGTCTCCCACCACCGATTATGTGCCTCAATGTACCCCACATCATCCACCTCGTATTGGTCCTATGCCCTATTTGCCTCATCTAGACCCTCTGGGGCACTAGTTATTCTTATGTGGGGCCAAAGCTCGACCTTGGTCACCTCGTTACCCTATTAGGGGACTGACACCATATATATGGCTCTAGGGGCATGTCCTGAGCCACACTAAATTGTTGAGGCACCCGCTCACCCTAGAATAGATTTGTTACTCCTGGAAATTGTTCCTTCAATCACATGATATGTTGGATACAACACAACTCAATATCATCCTCCACCCGCCCCCATAACCTCTATATGGCCTCCGATAAGCACCCCAGTGGCTCATGTGATCCAACATCGACATGTAAGTGGTCATGTCCATCCTCTTACTCTGGGTCCCAACCCACCTCGCTATAAATATCTTTGGCCAAGGCCAATAGGCCGTGGTCCACTAAGTGATATCACTATAGGTATATGCTCATACGCCCATACATGTAATAAAGTGGTCGCTCCTACCCCACCACCATGGTCCTCTTGTGTGAACTAATACAAATCCCTATATAAATGGGCCAACACACATCATGCCCATGCATATCTAGTACCATGCTCCTCTATAATCTGACAAATATTATGCATCTTATATAGAATGTCAACTCTACCACCCTCCATGGCCACTGATGAAGCTAGACCTACTATAATGAACTTTAACAAGCGCGGATCCCCGTAACTCACAATCACATCCAAACTAATATATGTCTCGACAAGCACCCGAGACCCGATAAAATATTATCATGCGACCTTCATTTGGCCACGAGCATCTAATACGGCCATAATCTATGCCCTCTCTCCAATAATAGGTAACCACAATATCCTATATACATCCTCCAAAGTTGTCACCATCATCTCTCATGTCGACAACCAAAATATGCAAGTATCTAAACACACCTCTCGCACAATGTCTTTCAATAATGGCATATTATGGGGTACCTCCCCCAATCTCATGATGTGTTACAAATCTTCATGGTCCAATATGCCCCCACTCATTGTTGCTCAGCCCCAAACCAAATAATGTACTTAAATGGTGCCCTCTTTGGAACTCCCTCAAGGGTATATCTCTTTACATCGCACAAAAAAACAACAAAACACAATATTATCTTGCATACATACTTCAAAATCCATCATAACAACATCAAAACAACCTACATTCACCGAACAATACAAGAAATTGGCCCTCTAGACACTAATATCCAGAGCTGGACACTAACGCCCCATGACATGTTAGTAGCAGAGCCAGAACTAGCGCTAGTGTCCTGACAAAAAAAATGCCCTCACCGCTTCCATCTCGATTAAAACACCAAATTTTAAAAAATCTTTAATTTTGCTAAACATGATAAAAATAGACTATTTATGACAAAATTTCCCAAATTTGATCATACATACTACCTACTCGATCGTATGTGCATCCACGACCGCCATCACCCTCTCGAATCTCATTAAAATAGCCTCCCTAACATATGGTATCCCTTGCAAATTAGAGCGCAAATCACACTCACTCTCGGTTAAAATGAAGTTACTCTACACCTTTTTCACATTAATATATATAGTAATTCAATTTTACTCTGCACTTTAGTCACTACTTTCTCATATTCTCGCAAATTGATACAAGCACATGGTTTGACTCATATCTTGAGCTTTGTTAGTTAATTTTTCTCCCGTTTGCATGACATTCGGATCATGTCCTTGACTAGCACTATACTATACAATTCTAAACTTTCTATCTTTAATTCTGGCACACACACTATTCAATATCTATAAACTTTATCAATACTATTGATTAAGTAAATATTTAAATAAATAAATGTTAATCTAAATATGTAACAACACCGAATATAAAAAATAAGGTACATATTTGACCCAAGCAAAAAGTAATTTAAATTTGAAACCCTAGTTATAAATGGAGGGAATAAAATTATTAGCTGATTCGTAATGATCCCGAAGGTATGTCTAGCTAGAAAACTGTTGGAACAGGAACTCGAGTCTCACAAACGAACCTAGAAAATTGCGAAGTATTGAAAATGCCAGGACTAGGGTGCCATGGAGGGTCGGGGCGCTGGGCACCAAAGACTTGTTTTGGGCGCATGTAACTGCCCAAAAGCTGTGAAACCCAATTTTACAGGGTCGTAAGATGTTCACTGGTTTTCACCTTTGATTGTTTGTATGTCACTACACTTGGATGTTGTTTGCCTCAAACCCGTAATAAGAAAGAAGCACTTGTAAAACCCTAAAAGCGCATCGAATCCCAAAAATAAAATAATGCAAATAAGGTTTCAAACTATCCTCACTGTCAAACAAGTGAACTTACGACCAAGTGTTACACTACATCTCATACCCAATGTAGTTTTTTTTTTTTGTGTGTGTGTGTGTGTGTGTGTGTGTGTGTGTGTGTGTGTGTGTGTGTGTGTGTGTGTGTGTGTGTGTGTGTGTGTGTGTGTGTGTGAAGAAATTGTTCCCTAGGTGGCTCTTGTGCACGTCGCACTTGATAGCGAGCAATGAATAGATGCGTAAAAATTTAGATAGATGTGTGCATGGAAAAATGAACTTCCTCCTATGAAGTGTATGCAAAATAATGCAACCCATTATCCTTGTGTGGATGCTAGATGAATGATTGAATGCTCTTGTAAATGCCTTTTGATGCAACCTTAGGTGGTGATAGATAATGCTTAGTGCTTGGTCCTTTATTATTGCCACAACTTTATATTTATATGATTCCTTTGCTCCAATTTTGTAATTAACCACTAAAAGGATGACTAGTAAAAATTAAGATGCCCAAATGGCTAGAAGAGACCCAAAAGATGCGAGAAAAGTATGAAGAGATCGGGGCGCATAAAGGGGATGGGGCACTGGGCTCAAGGCGTCCTCTGGTAGGTGTTGGTGTCTAGAGTCAAAAATGTCAAAGTATGAAAAGACATACTGGGAAAGAAGGTGTGTAAGACCAAGAAGGAAAGTAGAAAGAAATCGAAAAATGCCTAAGACAACGGTTAATTAATACTTTTCTTGTTTAGGAATCATATGAATAATAGTATGTGATCATGACTAGATAGATACCCAAACTGCATGATTTAGTGTCTACAACTACTACATATCCTATACTATCTCTAAGCATTACTACAATCCCTAACATTATTTCTTTCGGCTTAACACTCCTTTCTCCACCCCTTGCCCTTTCACCAAAAGGGGGGCATATAATCAGGTTCATCTTATAATCCCTCTCAGGATACAACACAATCAATTGACACTCCTAATACGTTCACATTTTCTCTGAGCTCATTAAAATATAGTTACATTTATTTTATCTATAGTCGATAGTTTTTCTATTTCAAACACATTCCCCAAATGACCTAATTTGGGGGCAAACAAAAATCTCTCTGTGAGTAATCTTCCAAATACATCCTATTCAATCAACTCCTATCATTCAAATCAATCAATCAATACAATAATCCTACTTATTATCGCTTCTAGATGACCTAACTTGGGTTCCCCCATTACATCACTATTGTTTCCATATGACCTAACTTGGAAGCCATATAATACTATTCAAATCAGAACACCCATTACTATAGGAGTGGGGAAATGAGACATCATTTCCTTTCCTATATTGCTCCTATGTGGGTTCTTCAATTGGAAAACAAATTTCAATCAAAACAAAAGGTAACAATTCGGTCCTTATCGGTCTGCAATAGTTGGACCTTTTAGGGAAGCATCAATAGATGGAGAGAAAAATAGACTTCTCTCCCCAACACTCTTCCTCTAGTAGTAGGACACCCAAATACTTCAATTATCAACAAATTGGGTTGGGAATTGATCATTCCCTACCTCTTCTATCACCTTTGACAAAAATATGAAATCTCCAATATCATCACAAATATTTCTCCAAGTTTCTCCTTACAACAATTTGTTATCTCCTCTTATGTCGCATGGGTCAAAACGTTGATGCATAGTTCACCACGCTACAAGTTTCTATATTCTACACGCACTCTGCAAGATGGTTTCTTTACACCCTATACATGTATGTTTCTTACTTTCTTTACACTACTTGAATTTCCTTCAAATAACATAAAGGTGGGGCAAGTGTAGACACAAAATTATGCACATATCATCACTTTACTATCCCATTGGTATGTTGTTATATGAATGAATCTTAAGTAAGAAATGTACACATTGGTGGCACCTTCCCTTGTCCTTCTATGTTCTTTGATTGATTTCTATTATGAATTTCTTATACACCTCTTTGTTTTGTATGCACTTTTAGTCAGGTCACATGGATCCTTGTCTATTTGTCTTGTCACATTTGTCGTTCTTGGTCTCAGGACACTAGCACCCACTCTTGATACTAGTGCCTTTGGTGCTTGTGTCCCTTCTGTGCGCTCTTGTCCTCTTTATTATTTTTGCACATTTTTATCATTTTTGGTTGGCCTTGTTTCTTTTCTTATCCTTATCTCATATTCTTAGCTAGCATACGGTGTTACTAATGTCGAAATTCAAGCAAGAGACTCATATATAAACAAAACATACTAACCATTATTTTGGCTAACAAATCAAGAGGGACAATCACATCTACCTACTACTATTCAAAGGGACTAAATTTTGGGATGCATACACTACATAAGAAGGGAAAGTGTTGAATTCCATATCATACATTTGCATTCTTACATCAAAGTTAGTTATAACTCATTATCTTGGCATCATTGGCGCAAGGGAAAACCTAAAGACACTATTTCACACACAAGCACAAAGAACTACACAGAGTTTGAAATGTAGTGAAGTTCTTGGTACTAAGTTCACTCATTGGGTGACAGTTGGGGTCAATCCGACTTCACATATTACATATTTTATTCAGAATTAATGTGTTGGTGAGCTTGTGTATATAGTTAGGTTTTGTTTTACAAGTTATAGGTGAGATCAAAACCCTAACAGAGAAATCAGGGTGATAAAGAGTAAGTAGAAGCAAAGACCTTCTAACTTATAAAATGTCGATCTTGAACATTCACACAGCTCACTTATGCCCAGCACATGGTCACTAGTGCTCGTGGCGCTTTTGTACAACATACTTCAAAGTTCCACAACTCTCTATGAACCATTTCAACATTGTTTCCAACTAGATCCAACACTCATAAAGTCTCGATCACTTCCCGATCGGTTGAAATCAGCTAAGTCATCTTTCTCCCTCTGTTTGTTTAGAGTTGTACATTTTCAAATACTTATTGCTTGTATATTACTATATTTTACTAGTTGAATATCTTTTGTTACATTAGTTATTATGAAATTTAGATTGAATTCAATTTAGATTAAATCATTATGTGGCCTAAGTGTTTTGTTGTCTCGTGACACCATGGGTGTCTCGTATTTTTGGTTATATGCTTACTTGTGTGATATTGTTTCTTTTTTATGTAACATAAGTGCGTTTATTGTCTTGTGACACCATGGGTGTCCCATGTTTGTAACTTTATGTCTTATGGTGATTTTTTTGTACGTGTTCTTGCTCTTATTTTCTCACTTGATCGTTATTTCTTCTCTCTTATATTTCTACCGCATTTGTATTGTTGTTACCATTTTTCTAGTTGTTATCACTACTTCTATTGTTCCTTTTGTTATGGTTCTTTGCTTATTTGCATGTCATGGTTACCACCATGCATAACCCCCTTTTATAGGTACAAGTTCTCTAAGGTGACAACCTCTCCAACATCATACACTCTACTATAGATTCTTAGACATACAATGCATGGGCACACATATTTTCTTTTGATTCACGTGTGTAACTATTCTTTCACATGAACCTCAAAAGAGGGGGCATTCATTGGGTATATTATACACTTAGATGAATAATCATAGGTTCAGGAACAAGTTTTCACAAGGAAAAAGTAATAAAAAACAACTCCGGATATCAAAATTTGACAGAAAATACACAAAATCAAAACCATATAGAAGGGTCAAGACTGTACAAAATGGCTTGCCTACCATATTTTCCTACAACTCCATATTTATCAACATAAATAAATTTTTTTTGGCACAATATTAGACTCATATAACATAGTTCAATCAAATTTTAGGGGCCATGAAATATTTCAATCCTCTTCAGTACTCAATCCCAATTGTAAAATACATGTTTTAGGGGTAGTTACTAAATACTTTGATACATGGTATTATTTATTCATGGGGTGCATTGGTACTTCTCTCTTCTTCCCTCTCTCTAACTTCCATTCGATGATGGGTTACATGCACACAATACTCTAGTTTCTCCTCTAACATAATTAGGGATTGATCACCCCTAATATTGTAGAAAAGTTCAACAAAAACAATCAAAATCTCAAATATCCCACTAAAATCAATGAATAGAAATCTCTTCCCTTCACAAATCAAATAGGTGTACTCTTTCCATGTTTTACATCTCTTTATTTCACTTTATGAAAGTTCAAATTATACAATTACTATTGAGTTATAATTCAATTTTCTACTATGGACATTGACTACACTTTGTGTTACAAGTTTCATCGTGGAGTGTGTTAACACCAACACACATTGATAATTAAAAATTTGAGAAAATACAAAATGTGTCTACACACTCGGTATCTTTTATGTAAGCATGTAATTTTTATTTCATACTTAAAGAGGGGAAAATGTATACACCCAAATTTGGTAATTTACCCTTTTGACACTACTTATTGTAATTGTGCTTCTTGGCCAAGATAAACACTCACATTCTATTCCCACTCAGTATATCTTTTCATCTCTTTCCTAACTTTTTTATTCCTATACATTGATATGTTGAATTATTTTGAATAAAAGACTATAAAATCAATGTTTAAGATCTTACCTTCATTATGCAACTTTTAGATTTGATTCGTCTTCTTCTTGTCCAATACTCTATAGTTTGGTCAAGTTGTATAATCTGGTCTTGTCTAACATGTACAAGTCATGCACATACACATTCTCCAACTCTATTTTTTATTCAATATCATTTTTAGGTATTTTTCTCCCCAGGTCAAAATTATCATAATATTTTACCTTTAGAACCCAATATAAGCAAGTTAACACTACCTCATTTTCTCACCTGATAATCATATGGAATTTTATTAACATACTCTCTTACAATACTCACAAAGAAACTAAAGCCCCACTAAAACTTCCTAAAGTTGATGCACATCCATTAGGGAACCACTTTTATAGGTTTGAAGCAATCAACCAAGTCAATGAGTCTAACTTTCCACACATCCAAACACACTAAGTTCCTATTTGCAAGTCTTAGTAAGAGCATAATACAATCAAGCATGGGTGAAGGGGTTTAAGTTACCAACTAGTTGCATCTATATAGATATCACATGCTAGGTGGAGAAATACATGTGGTTTGAGGCCATTTCAAAGTAGTGCTAACGTAGGTCGTGTACAAGGTGCACCACAACCCAAACACTAACCTTCAGAGAGTCTTCTACCTATGATTAATATTTTGGAGTGATTCAACTGATTACAAATAATATCGAGATTATGTGGCGGGTAGGGTTTAGAAGTGAATCACAATTCCATGTCATCAAAGGACCAAAATTCTAAGAGCCCAATTCTAAAGGCGTCCAAAACTGTACAAAAGGGGCAAGATCGAATTATACGTCCCGAATAAATCGTAAAATCATGCACTATGAGGGTTTCAAGTCACGCTTTTAGCACTTAAGCTTTGACAAAATTTTCCCTTCCATATTGTTCAATTTGTCTTCCTAGATTCTTCCTATATAACTATGTGTAGATAAGTATCTCTCTCTTTCTTGTGTATTTGAGTTTGTATGCATGCTTTGAAAGAACCAATATATTATTCTATTTTGATACAATTAATATTGGAAGTTAATTTATCGTAATAACTTCTAGTTTCCTAATCTTACATATCTTTTATGTGTTGTGTATTGTATAACATTAATCTAATAATCTTAAAAAGGTGCAAACAAACTTAGCTTTATAAATAAAACAATAAAAATCCTAGTGGTATTTTATAATAACAAATAACTATATTAAATTAGTTTTGCATGAGGAGTCACAACCTCTTCCCCCTAGGGTGGATGGCTATGTCTCAACCATCTCCCATTTAAAAGGGATTCCTAAGCAGAAAATATGAATGAAGTAATAATAATAATAGATTCATTACATATATATGATTGCATATAAAGTATAAAGGTGCTACTGATAATATTTATACTTTTATGATGATTAGTAATGGAGATCCTATTTTCCCAAAACCTCGATTTAGTTTATTATTTTATAGGTTACTAATAACATGAAAAAAATAACCTATTAGAATTTTAAGAAAATATAATTATATATAGTTAAATGTATGATACTTAAACCACATTTCTTAAACTTTGAGTATATAGTTTTTTTTAACTATTACTTTTATAATAGGTGGGGGAAGGCTTGGGCTCACCCTCACCCCATTTATTTAGATTAAAATCCTTTGCGTAATAGGAGTAAATATATATTTAAAACGAGGATGGAATGGTTGATGGAAAATGGGGAGTAGAAGGTGGTGATGTGGAGTCACCCCCTCATCCACTCACCCACCTTTATTTATTTAGTGGGGTGTTTTTTTGAGTTAAACCAAGGGAATATTTTCTTATCCTACAAAAAGGTTGTATAACCTTCAATAAATTTATTAATTGTTTTTTTTTCTTCTAATTTTATCTTGTCAAGCGTTAATTGTTTTATTTAATATTACGGTTTATAAACATAAATATTTATTTGGTTTTTACCAAATATTTAATTCAATGTTTTCATTGGTTAAAATATTTTTATAGTCATATTAATTTTTTCATTAATAAAAAATCTATTTTTCTTATTTACCTCTCTAAAGAAGATATATGACAAATATTTGGTCTTTCTATAATTTAAACATTAGAAAAATTTCTTGAGAAATTATAAAAGACCTTACATTAAATACTAGTATTACACGTCATTATACTTCCTACATCACACAAATTAAATGTTCCACGGAAATGATGGACAAGAGACCCAAAATGTAGATTTTAAATAATGCAAGTGACGTTGTTAGAGCATAGTGACAACTACCATTACATTCAACCATTTTTGCGCGAGCCTTGTGAAACAATTGAGCAAGCGCTATTCAACCTACTTTATTTCGTTGGGATTTATTACACTAGTTTCCAAATCTTATCAACATTTAGGAGTAACATAATGGCCTTCTTGAGGGCATTTATTTTATCAGAGACACAAAATATATGCACTTGCGTACATTTCTAGGTCCTAAACCATACTAATGTATACATGATTCCTAAGCAAGAAAACTAGCAGTTGACAACTCCTTTTGTCATTTTGGTTGCTTTATCTCTTACACTTTACTGACTTTACACATCTTACACTTATGTCGGCAACTTAAGTGATTTACCTTTTAATAGCCTCGAACACTAGTGCCTAGTTAGGATAGAAGCGCCCAGGTGCTCCTATCCCTCCTAGGCGCTCTTGTCCCTCTCTTTATTCTTCTTACTCTTTTGAGTCCTTTTTGCTTTTTGGTCGCCTTTTAACACTTTGGGTCATCCTTTCAGTTGTCAATTACAAAATTCAAACAAGGGAATCACACACACACACACACACACACACACACACACACACATATATATACACTTAGGTACTTCTTCTAAATAAAGGTCCAAGCACTATATACATTATCTATCATCACCTAAGATGGCACAAAGGCATGAGAGCACTATAAAGTACATATCTAGCACATCCATACAAGGCACAAGGGTTGCATTGGTATACATACACTACATAAGATGGGAGTTCATTTTATTCCATCACACACATTTAGCATACTTAGGACAAATCTAGATCTAGCTCGATATTATCGTGCAACTTATGAAGGGAAACCTAGGGCACGAGACATGATACACACACAAAACTACATGGAGTCTAAGATGTAGTGTAGCGCTCGATCATAAGTTCACTCTTTGGGTGACCATTGGGGTTAGTTTTTAGACACTAAATAATGCACTTTGGGTATTTATCTAGTCCTGATCACATACTAATATTCATATGATTTCTAAGAAAGAAAATTACTAATCACCACCGTCTCTCAGTCTCTTTTCTTTCTTTCTATTTTCCTTCTTGGTCTCACACACCTTCTTACCTAGTCTGTCTTTTCATACTTTGGCATTTCGACTCTCGACATCATCGCCCAACCAAGACACCAGCATACTAGGTGCCCCCTTCCCTCTAGATGCCCCCCGACCTCTTTGTACTTTGCTCACATCTTTTGGGTCTTCTAGCCATTTGGGCATATTGCTTTTTACTAGTTGAACTTTTAGTGGTTAATTACAAAATTGGAGCAAAGGAATCATATAAATATAAAGCTATGTGACAATAATAAAGGACCAAACACTAAGCATTATCTATCACCACCTAAGGTTGCATCCAAAGGCATTTACAAGAGCATTCAAGCATCCATAAACATCCACACAAGGGAAAGGGACTACATTATTTTGCATACACTTCATAGGAGGGGAATTTAATTTTTCCATGCACACATCTACTTACATATTTTACATCTAGATATTTACTTGCTATCAAGTGTGACTTACACAAGAGCCACCTAGGGCACGATTTCTTCACACACACATATAAAACTACATGGGGTCTATAATGTAGTGCAACGCTCGGTCATAAGTTCACTTTGTTGATAGCCAAGGATAGTTTGACCTCCCATTTTACATATTTATTTTTTAGGATTTGATGTAGTTTGGGGTTTTACATGTGCTTCTTTTTTCTTATTGTAGGTTTCATGCGAATAAAAATGAAGTGCAACGATATACATGCGATTAAAGGTGACAACCAATGAACATCTCGCGACCCTGTAAAATTGGGTTTCCCAAATTTTGAGCACTCACAGCACCTGAATAGGTCTTTGGCCCCCGACCCTATATAGACACCATGATCCCGATTTTCGACACTCCTACGTTTTTTTGGGTTCGCGTGTGACGCTTTGAGTTCCTATTTCAGTAGTTTTCTAACTCGACATACCTTCGGGATCATTGCGAATCAACTAAGTCTTTTATCCCTTTATTTGCAACTAGGGTTTCATATTTTATTATCTTACTTGTTTGGGTCAAATATGTACTTAATTGTTTATATCATTGTCTTTGGTACATTTTTAGATTTAACATCTATTTATTTAAATATTTTTTTAATCGTTTGGTTAACTCCACGCTGCGTTCCACCTTTGTTTCTAGGAGTCTTGTTTTAGTTTCATCATGGATGTACCCTTCACCGATGATGACCTTTGTGACCTCAATGCTCATCTGGTTGAGCATCCTCGGATCTAGATATGATTTTATTTTCTACTCATGAGGAGGCCACCAATCTTGCGAAGCTTAATGCACCCTCATCCATCCCCGCTTCCATGACTATCGTTACTTAACCTCCTGCTTCCACTCTTCCACTTACTTCTATTGTTCTTGTTTCTATTCCTACTCCCACCAACCATTTCACTCCACCTCTTGTTTCTCACATGTGGTAAGTCTCTTCCACTGGCACTCAAGACTTAGCCTCTCTTTATCAAGATCTTCAAGTTCAAATCCATCAATTGTAACAGGCTACTTCTTGTGCATCTCCATCTTTGGATTCCACTTTGTTACTTCATACTCCTTTCACACCTACCACTTCCACTCATGTGCTTCCTCCTAATTCTCAATTTTGTCACTCCCAAGCTCCCATTTTTAATGGTCATGGTGACCCTCAAGAGCATTTTTGAGCATTTCATGTGGCTTGTCTAGATTTTACAGATGATGATCATACTCTCTTAGCTAAGATCTTTCCTAGAAGTCTTCACAATTATGCAATGTGTTGGTTCTATGATCTACCTATCCACTTGGTAACATCTTTTATGCATTTATTCAATGCTTTTCTTGCTCACTTCTCTATTAATATCGGCTCTAAGATATCATATGCTCAACTTGTGCAACTTAAACAAGGATCTAATGAACATATAGTGAATTATGTCTTGCGGTATAAGAACAACTTAGCTAAGATGTCTAATGTGCTTGCGAACTCTAAACTTCAATATTTATTTGTCCAAATTCTATTTTCGCCTCTCCAGGAGAGTGTTATCTTTGAGACATCTCCTCATTCGATCATTTATGTCATACTCTTAAGTTGCGCGAAACTAAACTCTTATCTATATGTAAGCTTAAGTATCATGAGAAATCTCCATCTTCAACGTATTTTCAAAGTACATCACCTTTCAAGCCATCTACAAAGCCTCACAAGCTAAAGCCAATGTCAAAATTGTATCTAATACTAAAGAGCTTTAATGGAAACCACTTAAGTGTACATTTACTAAGCTTCCTATTGCTCCACATCTTCTATTGCCATAACTCGTTGAGAGAAACCTTATTACATTTTCTCCTTTGCTCAATCTGGACCCATCTTGTCCTAAAGGTCATAATTACAATGAAAATATCAAATGATATTATCATTTGTGCATTGCATTGGAATTCTACAAATCTATATTATAAACTATGAAATCTTATCCAAGATCATATTGATAATAATGCAATTGAGCTTCCTGAGTCAATGATAATCATAAGCTCAAGATTTTCAACAATCCTCTTCCTAAGCATGAAAAACAAATGACTGTCTCTTTAACCAATCATACATATCATGCAGTGCCTTCTCCTGTATCGAGGGATCTTGATTTTATAGTTTCTCATGTTGAAACATTTCCACCGATCATTGCATTTTTTGTTCATGACTATCATGCTACATTATCTTTTGAAAAATTACATATCGGTGCTTATATTGGATTTATTTCCATCAATAACACTATGGTTGATCCATCATTTCACATAAGCGCATGTTCTATTGTACTTCTTTTCACTCTCGGCTATCCACTCTTGTGAATTTCATAACTAGTTCCTCAATCATATGGATATGTCGAGATTCTAATCATTATTTGTCCTCTTACCATACTTGTGCCTTTCCTTGTGGCACCTTCGATCAAAGGGTGTGACATGCTCTTAGGTCTTCCCTAGCTCCATGCAACTCAAGCTATCATCTCCATGAATCACTTGTGTCTCAAGTTTATTCACAACAAAAAAGTCATTACTATCAATGGTGTTCTTCCATCCACACCATGGTCACAACCTCCTCTTGAGGTTACCATTGCAATTACTAGAGCATCTAGGTCCCGTGCCCTTTTAAATCAAAAGCAAAATCTTCTCCTAGCTCACATGTTTGCTCATGGCGTACATAGTCTCATAAGTCTCGCTAGCCCATCACATCACTCTAGGTCCACCACTTGGACAACTCCCGTATATAGGTATACATCATCGTCACGCTCTCCTTTACATGGGTGTCCGTTGCCTTCACAATCTCATTCACATAGTTGTACATCACCATCACACTCTCCTTTACATAGGTGTCCATCACCTTTGCACTATCATTCACATAGGTGTTCATCACCTCTTCACTCTCCATCACATAGGTTTCCATCCCCTCATGGGTCTCATGTACATAGATCTTATTCACCGATACATCATGTGTCTCATTCACCGCCAATCTTAGAGCATGTTCATACATCCTTATCTCCGCAAGCATCGGGTGGAGGACCCTCAGATTTCACTTTTATCGGGTAGCATACTCATCACTATACACTCGAGGGACATCATACTTAGTCTCCTACTTTTAACATCATTAGGTTTTTTTAATTTCTACTAGATCACTTCTTATTTCGTGTCTAGTCATTCACACACATTTTACACATCTTGATACATTGGTTCACACTTGACTATTGTGGATTACTACAGTCATGAACCTCACATCACATCACACAATACACGTCTACACTCAAAACATTCACAACACATATTTCTCGCGCACATTCAACACAAATCACTACCCTATGATTCACTCTAGTTCCACGGTTCATAGTCGATCACTTTGGGTCTAAATCTAAAATGAACATCACCACACTCAATCACTCTCTACAATCTAAGTTTTATCGATCATATCTTTCTAGCACACTATTCAAACCATTTCCCATGATGAACAATTTTTCTATGGTTCATTCTCGACTACTGAGGGGGAATTTATAAATGAACCTCATCTCATGCATACTCATCCACATTCACTCGGGGCATGCGACTCCTATCACACATATATCTTCATTCCATTTCATCTCACTCATCCATAACATACTGCATATCTTGGTTACACATTATTCTTGCTTACTTATACTCGCATGATACATCTTGCTTACTATGTTAGCTAGATACATTGTATGTCATTATCTTTATCATACACACATGCACATTCACTTTCCTTCTAGTTGTGATCATAAAATTTACACAAATCATTAAACGCAACATGGATGCTTGGCTTGTACTTCTTATGAGTCCCATAGAGGTTCCTTGGGGCATCCACTTTCGTACACATCATAGGTGATATTAATTCATTTTATACTATTTCCTATTCTTACTAAAGCACACTACATTATATCGGATCATATATGATTTGGCATACTCTCTATCTTTCTAACATGCTAACAGTGCTTCATGTACAACGTTTTCTTTATAGGAATTCTTTTCTACCATGGTTATCTTTTACATTGATTTCTCTTGCCATTGTATGCCATTATTTACGAGCTTTGCCCTTTGTCTTGTGCACATGGTATGCCTTTAACCACTTTGGCCTTGATTGTCATGCGACATTGTGGGTGTTGTCCCATGTTTCGCAACCCACATTTTTCATTCTACATTGTCTTCTTCCTTGTTAGCTTACATCTTGTCTTTTATATTCATGTTTATCTTGTTTTCACTAACACTTGTTTTCCATCCACTTTGTTTGTGCGTGCCTTGATTTTTACCAAACACACTCCCTCCCCTTGCGGGCATCAATTTCAACACAACGTCAAGTCCTCCTTGGGGTTACATACTCCTTAAATAAGTCACATGCACCCCAAATGAGGGTGAAATCATTAGGTGAATCAATCACCCCATAAAGCAGCTTTATAATCATAGTTCAACACAGCTTCAATACCGGTTAAACACACGCCTTAGTCTCAACAACGACCTAGAATCTGACTTGGGTCCTTAGTAAAAACACAAACATTGATGCCCAACATCGATAAGTAGCACCTAGGTGCCCTCGAACCTTCCCAGGCACTTTGTGACCAGGGGCGCACCAACTTTTCTTAGTTCAAGACAAATTTTGGCAATTTTCACAACAGATTTTATAGACAGACAATCCTTGAAGAATGTTACATGCATGTATTACACCTTCTTTTCTACTTTCGCATTGGATCAAACTTGATCGAAATGGATCGGATTTACACACACCATTTATAGTGGTGTTTTCTCTTTGGGAAATAATCAAAGGTTAGAGAATAACACTAGACTTTTCTCCCTACACTTCTTCCATACTTGGTGTAGTTGGCATGAGATCACCCAAAAACTCTTTCTTCTATAACATCTTCATGATGATTTCTATCTCTTTCACTCACCATGGATCAGGTGCACATGTTCCTTTTTCACATTTTTCATATACTTTCTTACATAAGTTTTATGCATTTTTCATATATACACGTATTTGAGTGCTTATTCGTTCTTATCTCATGCAGTTTATCCTTATGGGAAGTGGTAGTCACACCAATTACACATCATCACACATCAAACTACATCAACAACATGTACAAAATGACATATACATATACACTCTCACCCTAGGGTCATCATCATAATTTTTCACTTCCTCTTCTTTAGCTTCCACGCTCATATTTTTATCACTCCACACTTTTTCTTGTCTCCTCGGCACACTTTTCACCATTGATCTACATGGTTATCATGTACACATCTCTTATCTACTTTATGTTATTTAGAATTCACTCAACAACATAAAGTGGGGAAAATGTATACACTAAATAATGTGCTTTGGGTATTTATATAGTCATGATCACATACTATTATTCATATGATTCCTAAGAAATAAAAGTACTAATTGACCACTTTTTGGGCCTCTTTGGTTTCTTTCTATTTTCCTTATTGCTCTCACACACCTTCTTGCCTAGTCTATCTTTTCATACTTCAGCATTTCTAATTCTAGACACTAGCGCCTAGCTAGGTGTAGATCAAGAATTTTGCGCTTGTTACCTATCCAAGTTAATGCACCAAACTAAACACAAAAACCCTGAAAAACTCCAATGAAATCGATACCTGATGGACAAGATCCGAAGATGTAGATGGATAAGGAAGCCGATGTAGATAAGATGGGCGCACACGAGCAATTCTGCACAGTAGATCCAAGTAACCTGCGAGACACCGATGCTTGACAGAAAAAGACCACGTTAAAAGATATTTAGGTGGACTGCCCGAGAAGCGGATCCGGGAAGCGATAGGCTCCCTCGGCGGATGTCAGTCCACGTTTTCAATTAAGTAAAGAAATATACATGATAAAAGATGTACGTACAAGACTAGATTTTCTGATCAAAGTAATAAACAGAATCTAAACAGTAGGCAAAAGCAACAGAAAATAGGGAACTGTGAAAAACAAAGCTGGATTTGTGTTACCTGCGTCTTTTTACCTGTCTGCAGGAGATCGGCGTCGATTAGGTAGAATCGGTGTCGACTGTTTAAAATCGGCGTCGACTGATGCAAATCGGCGTCGACTGATATAGATCGGCGTCGATCCGAGATAAAGTGCGAGAAGATTTGGAAATCGGAAAGCGAAGGCCAGATCGTCAACGTCTGCTGGATCTGCGGAAGCCGGAGAGATACTAGCAAGACTCCACCCGTGTTGGGTGCAGGAAAAGAGTCACCAGAAAATCAATGGAGACGTGAGATGTTGATGTGATAAGAGCAGAGTAACGGTGCTCCTCTCAGGGATTGATTCGGACAAGATCCACTCTCATTCGATACACTTGATGCTAAAAGATCTCTCGTTCTCTCTCTTACTTAATCTGCTCTCGTGTCACGATCTATCTCTCTCTCTCTCTATTTTTTGTTCTCCTCCTCCCGGCCGAGTTACAGGCTTCCATTTATAATCGGCACCGCTCAAAAATCGGCGTCGACCGAGTACCGGTCGGCGCCGATCACGGAACAGACTCCCGAGACGGCCAAAATGAACGATTTCTGGAAAGATAAGAGTTATCCCTCCACTTCAAATACGGGAAATATCCCGCTTTGGGAAGAGGAGAAATAGGGGTGATACATAGATAGGATAAATATGGGGTAGATAAGTGGTTAGGATACATGTGAAGAGGTGTAATTAAATAGTTAATATTTAATTACTCACGGGTAAGATATAATGGGGTGAATTAAACTTAGGATAGGTGTTTAAATCACAAATCGAATAATATCCCAAGGGGATAGTGGTGATATAAACGTGCCCCAGGTTACCTGAGAGAGCAAACGCACACAAGGGACACCAGATTGGATAATCAATTTTAGGTGTCTACATTTTGCCCCTTTTTGTCAAGTAACTTGCGATAAGCAAGGTTATGAGACAAAAACAAGGAGATGGAAGAAGGGAAGAAAAAGTGATGATGTGATCCCCCTCAAACTAGGGATGGGATGGGTGATAGAACAAACGATCCCAAGTTTGAAAAAGGTAGATGAAAATGCAAGAAGCCCCAGCTAGACGTCTGGAGTAGACCGGATCATTAATGATGCACAAACATGAATAAAGAGATAGCCACCTAAGGAACTCATATTGGTAGGGCAGACTAGACGGTCTCCTCATGAGACGATGTTAGTACCTACAGACCCATGAGTGTAAGGAGGGCTGCAAAATAGTCAGCATCTAAAGAGAGACACATTGGTAGGGACAACTAGATGCGTGCAAGCGAGCAGCGTTAGTGCTATAGAGACCGTTTAACTCTAAGTTGCCAAAAAAGTACGAGTGCCCCATGCAAAGGGAACAAACTCGAAATGGACGGTGATATCGAAAATATGTGCCAAAAGGCAACATTCAGCGCACAATAATGATCGATAGATAAATAAGCCAAGCATCAACACTATGGCAAAGAGATATGGAAAATCGGCGGCGATTACACTAATCGGCGCCGATCTAAATAAACGGCGCCGACCCAAAATAGTCGGCGCCGACCGTTCAAAGCACATATAAATATGTGGACGGAAAACGTGAACGATTTATTTACATCGTGACGATCGATTCAGAGAGAGTCAAAAATTGGATTTGAGCACCATGGAAGCCTCTGGAAGCGGTCAGAAGCGGAGGAGGACACGACCTGGGGTAAGTGGTTCTTCTTGAACCCGTTGTACTTATTTTATTATATATATATATATATATATATTTTTATTTTGGGTTTTGCCTCAGGTGGGAGCCAGGTGTTTTTTACATCCGGCTGAGCAATCGGTGCTTCGATTGGTATAATCGGCCCGATGTATTCAAGCGCGCACGCGATTGATATCAATCGCGTCGATAAATAAACGACGCGATCGATTGTATTTAATCGCCCGATTTATCGATATGTATAGACTTGTGAATAGATTGAATTTTTTTTTTGTTTTGGATGTTCGGATTTGGGTAAATATGAGGCTAATATTGCTCTTGATGTCGTGGATGCAGGCACGAGAGGTTCTGCACATGAGGGATGTTATTCCCGAGTTCTTAGAGACTATTCTCCCCGATGTGGTGATGCAGATTGGCGGCATTTAGAGTTAGCCGGGCTCGGGGCTTTAGGTACTATGACGAGTGCCGCAAGAGATGTAGAGTTGATGCGAGCACTAGTGCGATGGTGGGATAGCCAGACGTGCACTTTTTGGTTCAGGACGGGTGAGATGACCATCACCCATGAGGATATATATAGGATTTTGAGACCGCTGATTCTTTGGGGACCCGATAGAGATTACACCACGAGAGCAAGCGAGAGGGGGCCCTAGTTCGATTGTATGGAGATAGGGCGAGATGATTCGAGAGATGTTTGCAGGGCGTGCGGATAGCCTCGCATATAGATAGGATAGTCCCTGAGCGAGACGGATAGTTTTGATTCAGATGGCGATATCCTATTTTGCTCTTCCAGATTCAGGAGGCGGGAGATTCCCATTATTATTATTAGATTGCGTTTGCGACATCCTGCAGTTCAGACAGGTGTTTGCTTTTGCTGATGCTTTGATAGCTCAGATATATCATGAGCTATGGATGTATACCACTGGCCGGAGGATAGGTATTGATGTCAGTTTTGTGCTCCATTGCTGGGCATATGAGCATATAGCAGTGATCAGGCCATCCGGGCTTCCTTGGATGCCAGCAGCAGTGGGAGCTATTGATTATGGATTCCGGCGATGGCGGGCTGATATGGCCTCTGGGATACAGGGAGATCGGCGGATTGGTATACTGAGCGTTTCAGGACGCTGACACCGGATCAGGTTATCTGGAGGCCATATCGGGTATTTCCGACATGGGCTGGTCAGGATGCTCACTTGGTGGCATTGAGACGGAGCAGGGTGGTTAGGGGCCAGCGGCTGATATGTGGGAGTGAGTCCCGTTTATGCGGGTATTGAGACAGTTCGGCCTAGTGCAGACAGTGCCGACTACTTACAGGCCTTATAGGCGAGATAGCAGGGAGACTGATCTGCCGATTTTGATCCCGGCAGATCCATTGAGAGAGGCCCCACCCTCCACAGACATGATGATGATGCTGGAGTAGGTGATGGTTATGCTGCATGGTATGCGACAGAGCTACCACGACATCTCCCGGCATCTATAGATGCCGACGAGGAGGATATGGCTACGGTGCTGGAGAGACTGGAGGGAGAGCACGCCACCACCCGACATGACACACCGGTGGCTCTTGAGAGATCGAGCTCGCGACGAGAGAGAGGATGCCCTAATTTTGGAGAGAGACACCGCTCGCCAGGAGCGAGATACAGCGATCCAGCAGAGGGATCGCTACCTTCGACATAGGGAGGCCCTCAGGGCCAAATATGGGGAGACAGGTACCATGTCAGAGTCTGGTACACAGGGCACGACCCTAGGAGGAGCACCACCAGCAGCACCAGCAGCACCATTACGAGCACCGGGTACCGTGAGCTTGAGCACATATCAGTCTCTCCTCGCTGAGGTGAGATACTATGAGGATGCCTTAGCGCAGCATGCCCCAGATGTGCCTCGGTATGGGGCGAGGAGGAGATCAGCGACGGCCACAGCGAGCGGGGCCTCAGGTGGAGGGAGCACCGGAGAGACCGAGGTGGGCAGAGGCCTCCAGCAGCAGGTGCGTCTAGCTCGATAGGCGGCGGCCAGGAGAGACAACCTGGTCCAGAGGAGGGTGGAGGAGATAGTGTCCTCCATGCATCAGATTTTACGATATAGGGATTGATATATTTTGTATCAGTGTAGTGATGTAGCCTCGATTGGAAGGCATTGTATAGAGAGCCACCCATTTTTTGTTGTACAGACACTTATGTATATATATAGATTTATCATTGTTTTTGTCATATGATTGTTCTCCTGTTTTTAATTTTGATGTGCATGGATAGATGTAGCGTAATTGTGATGGATGTAGACATAGATCGATAGATGATAAATAGATGTGATTGAACATAGACATAGAGGATAGATAGATGTGATGTAATTTGATGTGATTGATATGTGGATATAATTTTGATGAAAAATAGATATAGATAGATGTAATGTAACTTGGATGTACATATTTTTAGATATTTTGATGGATAGATGGATAGATGTGATTGATGTGTGGATTTAATTTTGATGAAAAATAGATATAGATAGATGTAGTGTAACTTGGATGTACAAGTTTTTAGATGTTTTGATGGATAGATGGATAGATGTGATTGATGTGTGGATTTAATTTTGATGAAAAATAGATATAGATAGATGTAGTGTAACTTGGATGTACAAGTTTTTAGATATTTTGATGGATAGATGGATAGATGTGATTGATGTATGGATTTAATTTTGATGAAAAAAATGGATATAGATAGATGTAGTGTAACTTGGATGTACAAGTTTTTAGATATTTTGATGGATAGATGGATAGATGTGATTGATGTATTCGGTATGTTTGAGATGTTAATTTAATTTTGATGAAAATAGATAGCCAGATCCACATGTGTTGACAATACATGCTTTGATAGATAAGATGAAATTAGATAGATGATAAATTTTGATTAAATTAACATGTGAAATGTCAATTTGACTGGATGAATAACAAAGAATAATGGGGAATACTCTTTGCGAGAGCCAAGGATGTAATGAAAATGACCTTGACTAGAAATAAAGGAAATATACCCAGATAAGAAAGAAAATGATAAGTTGGACTCTCAACCGACCATAGATAGAATCTGGATAGGAAATCAAAAGATCATGCATGCAAGGCCCTATATGAGGTTAAAATAAACCTGACACTAACTAGCCGCAAACCAGATTTAGGAGGGAAACGAAAGGAGCAGTAAGTAGGTATCTTGTCGGAATTTACAAGGGACAGAATACATGTCCATACTGGGAAAATAGGATTCTCCATATGATCGACAAAAGGTCTTATATCTCAGCTTCATGATTTCTGGCAGAAAAGCAAACTGATCAATGCGGGAAGTTTGCTTGATATGGAAAGACTGATCAATACGGGAAGTCTTTCAGTGATGCTAAAAAGTGTATAAACTGACTGAAAGGCTGATCAATTGCAAGAAGCCTTGAATATTTCTTTGAGAAACAACCGTCCTTCAAGGGAGCGGTCTGTATTTTGAATTTTAATGATAGCCATCCTTCGAGGGCATGGTCTATATCTTTTGATTCATTTGATTGTATGGGTAGCTGTCCTTCAAGGGATCAGTCTATCCCCCCTTTTTTTTTTTTTTTTTTGAAAAGTTTTTTGGAAGAAGCTGAGTTTAGACCTAGATAGATCAGATAGAGGGGAAGAAAATGTATAAAGAACATACACTCATGCCCCGAGTAGATCCGATTAAGATAAGCACTTGGGACAAATGAAACAGTGATTAAGGTGTTCCTACCATGAGGAGAAACATATCCGAAGAAAAAAATGCTATGAGTAGAGCCGCGATACTCATATTTAAGGTAAACAAGACAATAGGCGGAGAACCACATAATTTCGAATCACCATGAAAGTATATGACTGGTTGTTAGACGGATGAAAGATCTGTCTTGCGACTAGATTTGTGTAAGATAGATTTTAACAGTAGAAGGGCCGTAGATGCAAGGCATTAAGAGGTTCCACTTCGGGTATACCATCCATGGAAGATAGACGATAAGCCCCAGATCCATATTTATGGGTGATAACATACGGACCCATCCAGTTGGGAGCAAACTTACCACGCTGACTCCTTTCGAGTGTAGTGACATTTTGATTTTCTTTAAGAACAAGATCACCAATTTTGAAGTCACGGTGCTGCAAGTGCTTGTTATAAGCACGTTTGACATGCTCAAGATAGACTTGATGATGTTCAAGAGCGTTGAGGCGCCGCTCATCTAATAATTCAAGTTGTGCTAGATGATTTTGACGATAGTCCTCATCGGAGACGAATTCTCTAAGAGAAACACGGAGAGATGGGATTTGGACTTCCAAAGGAAGAACAGCCTCAGACCCATAGACGAGAGAGAAGGGAGTAGCACCAGTAGGAGTACGAATGCTAGTCCGATAAGCCCAGAGAGCAAAAGGGATATGTAAATGCCAATCCCTACCAGCTCGACTAGTTACCTTTGCGAGGATATTACGCAAAGTTTTATTGGAAGCTTCGGCCTGACCATTAGCTTGAGGATAGTATGGAGAGGAAAAGTGAGCTTGATATTGAAAGCGTCGCAGAGGTTCTGCAAATCAACGTTCTTGAAAGACTTACCGTTATCTGTAATGAGTTTGTGTGGAACACCAAAGCGACAAATGATGTGCTGATAGACAAAATCAACTATGGGTTTAGCTTTTGTTGAAGAAAGAGGGATAGCTTCCACCCACTTAGTAAAGTATTCAGTGGCAGTAATGATAGAATGATGACGCTGTGAAGAACGGGGATTGATGAGACCAATGAGATCAAGACCCCATTGTGAAAAAGGCCACAAATCCGCTGTAGGTTGTAAAGCTTGACTAGGGATGTGTGTGAGATTGGAATGTTGTTGACACTTGACGCATTTCTTAGTGTATTCACAACAATCTCGATTAAGAGAAGGCCAATAATATCCCAAACGTAAGATGCGTTTAGCTACGGCCAAGCCATTAAAGTGTCCACCACAGATACCGTCATGGACCTCCTGGATAGCTTTAGATGATTCCAGGGATTTGAGGCACCGAAGCAAAATGCCATCAAAGCCGCGTTTGTAGAGGATCCCACCTAAAATAGTATAGCGATTAGCACGTAGGATAAAGATCTTCTACCATTGGGAGTCGATGGAGGAAGCACCGAATGAGATAGATAATCAACGATCTGTTGATACCACTCATCCTGAGTATGGGTTGTGATAGCATGGATTGAAGTTAGTTGCCTAAGATGAGATGGTTGATCTAATCGTTGTACAGCCACATAAAGTCGCGAGTCCTCGGTAAAAGGTGGGATAAGTGAGGCTAACGAAGCCATTGTATCTGAATCGATTCGCAGTGCGAGGAATAGCTTGGATAGTGAATTTATCGAAAGATTGGAGTTGAACGAGAACGATATCACGATATTTTTGAAGGATATCATTCTGCATTGATAGACACCCGTGACTTGATTAACGATGAGTTCAGAATCACCAAAGATGTCAATATGATGAGTGCCGAGGTTAATGGCATTTTGAAGACCCAAGACAAGAGCTTCATATTCAGCCATATTATTGGTGCATTCAAAGTTCAATTTGTGTGCGACTGGGATAGGCGTACCCCAAGGAGGAATCATCACGAAACCCGCACCTCCCCCTTGCTGGCATTTGGATCCATCAAAGAAGAGCTTTACTTTAAATGGAGACAGACCAAAATCAATTTGTTGGATATATTCATCGGGGAATTGAGCAAGGGGGACTTGAGTGTCTGGAAGAGGAGCATCAGCTAATTGATCTGCAATGACCTGACCCTTGATAGACTTTTGTGGGATAAACTCGAGATCAAATTCTGTCATAAGCATGAGCCAACGAGTGATACGATCATTGTGATAAGGCTTCGCATGAATTGTCTTGAGTGGATTGACACTTGTGACAATGTAAGTTTTGTGATTAAGGAGGTAATGAAGAAGCTTAGAAGTTGCGAAGAAGAGAGCACAACACAGCTTTTCAGCTTGAATAACGTGTTTCATACTCATGAAGGGTGCGACTGATGTAATAGACAGCTTGTTCTTTACCGCAAGCGTCCGTTGTGAGATCATGGCTCCCAGAGCATGGTCAGTCACAGAGATATAAAGATAGAAAGGCTCCCCCTCGCGTGGAGGTGTAAGCACAGGTGGGGAAAGAAGATAAGCTTTGAGATCATCGAAGGCCTTTTGGCAATGTTCATCCCATTCAAAATGAACATTCTTACGGAGGAGATGATGAAAAGGTTGACAACGGTCCGACAATTGTGAGATAAAACGACGCACTGATTGAAGACGTCCTTGGAGACTGCGGAGTTGCTTTAAGTTAGAAGGGGGAGGCATCTCAAGGATAGCTTTTATTTTTGCGGGGTCTACTTCAATACCCCTAATGGAAATGATAAAACCTAAAAGTTTACCAGTGAGAACGCCAAACACGCACTTAGATGGATTTAGACGAAGACAAAAGTGGATAAGCCTCTCAAAGAGAGGTGCAAGGATGAAAAGATGATCCTGCCGACGCTTGGATTTACCGAGGAGATCGTCGACGTAATCTTCCACAGTTTTGTGTAAGAGATCATGGAAGATGTAGGTCATTGCTCACTGATAGGTTGCTCCAGCATTCTTAAGACCGAAAGGCATGACACGATAACAAAAGGTCCCCCAAGGAGTTATGAAAGAAGTCTTATGTTGGTCTTCTGGTGCGATGAGAATTTGATTATATCCAGAGAAACCATCCATAAGAGAAAGCATCTCATGACCCGCAGTTAAATCCACGAGTTGGTCGATATTAGGTAAAGGAAAATCATCTTTTGGACAAGCAAGATTAAGATCCCGGAAGTCGGTACAAATTCAAATTTTCCCAGTAGCTTTAGTTACTGGTACTACATTGGAAACCCATTGTGGATAATCGATGGGTTGGATGAAGTTAGCCGAGAGCAAGCGCTGCAATTCTTCTTTAACAAGAAGGGCTACTCTAGGGTGCATTTTACGTAATTTTTGTTTAACTGGTCTGATGTTGGGAAGAGTAACGATATTGTGGACCACAATATCGGGATCGAGTCCTGGCATATCCTCATATGCCCAAGCAAAAGCTTGACGATGGTTGGAAAGAAAAGTGGTAAAGTCTCCTAATTCCTGTGGATTAAGAGACTGGCCGACCTTAATGATGCGAGGGTCTTTAGAAGTCCCTATATTAAGGTCGACAGTGGCTTCGTTGAGAAGCGTAGACGTGTCAGAAGGAATAGTTTTGGGAAGATAGGAATCCTCTGCCCCCAGATAGGTGAGGACAGAATCATCATCCGCACAGTGGATAGTGTTGATAGTAGGAGAGTCGTCTCCAACTATTTCAGGGAAGATTAACGGTATGGAAGTGGACTTGTCGTTAGTCTTATAGGCTAGCGGCCCTAAGGAAATGGTATTGATAAAAAAAAAAGTTAGACGGGATGGAAATGTCGTCGTCCACATCGAGTGATGCTTCTGACTTAGCGGGAGAAGATGGTTCCTCAATAGGAAGAGGCTCATCGAGAACAGTGATGGTGGCTTTTGAAAGAGGTTTAAATCCTAAACCAAATTTTTGATGTGGCTTGAGAGTTGGAATGGACGCGAGGTCATGCACACCTTGTTCATATTTACCCAAGCCAAAGCCCTTCCATGCGCATCGATATAAATAAGTTTTTACAAACGTGGGATTTTGTAGATAATCGAACCCTGTTAGATAAGGTTTGGTCCTAGGAGGAGAATCCGGGTGATAGTGAGGCGTGTCAAGACCACCGTAAATGAAATTAGTCTGTTGATTGGGCAGACCAATGGTGACGATGCGACCAAGACCTGGCTGATATTCAGGTTGTTTGTCTAGTCTACCATACTCACTAGGTTTAAGATGGTTGTCAAAAGAAAGGAGAGGAAGCTCTCCTAGTGAGAAACGCTGCAATGTCTCTTCTAAATTTTGTACATCCGGTAGTTTGGTTGCAGGTATGGAAGAAGATGAGGCCCCGTCAGGAGAACAGGCATTTTCCTTTAGAGGGGCAGACCCTGTGGTCATGTCGCATTGCGTGGAAGGAAAAGGATCTCCTGGATGAGTATATATTTTGCCCTCATATTGATATTTTAAGCATCGATGGAGGGTGGATGGGACACAATGCATTGCGCGAATCCAGGAGCGTCCGAGGATCATATTATAGTGGAATTTCCCTTCAACAATGTAGAAGAGTTCGTGAAGCAGCTTCTTACCTACTCGAATGGGTAAGACCACAGTTCCTAAAGTAACTGCTAGCTGATCGTTAAATGATCGAAGGGCGAAAGGCGGGGGTGACACTACGTTCTTTGGTAACTTAAGTTGCTCGAATGTGTGCGAGGAGATGACGTTGAGTGCAGCTCCACTGTCGATCATAATGCGTTTTAATGTAGTGTTGTCGATTTGGACTGTGATAAAGAGGGCCTCCAAATCTTCTCGAAGAAAGGGGAGGAATTTCGAATCTTCAAAAGAAATGGCGGTTGATGGTCTATTCAATCCAACAACCAACTCAAAGGGTCAGGGCTCATCTGAATTCAACTGCGATGCGATGCATTATCAATCGAGCTTTGGCGATGTTGCGGGAGGATTGAATGAGGTCGAAAAGAGACATTTTGACCGGAGCCTGGGTGAGTTGTTTCATAACACTCTCCTCAACTGACACGGGAATTTGAGCCCGAGGTGCAGCACGAATAGAGACCCGAGGTCGTGGGGCTAATGAGGAAGGAGGAACTCCTTCGGGGGTCTAGAAATGACAACCTGTGGTCGAGATGCTTGTAGATGAGGATGGATTATCATACTGTTGGGTTCTCGTGGCGATATGGATTGTGTCGATTTGAGAAGGTGGAAGATCAATTGGAGTGTAATCACTAGAAGTAGAGGCCTGAGTAGATCGTTGGGGTTCAGATGGAGCTAAGATGACAGGAGGTGCTTGTTTCTCCTCCTCCAGCAAAAGATCACTTTCTTCCAAAAGGTTGTTGACAACAGATTGAAGAGCTTTACATCCCTCAGTATCATGACCCAGGGTACGGTGGTAAGCACAAATCAAATCAGAGTTAAACCAGGTAGGTTTAACTCCTTTAGGGTTATAGGGTTTAATCGGAGGAAGAGATATGGATGAAGATTGGATAAGTTGGCGAAGGATTTCGGTGTAGAACCCGGTAGACGAAGATGAGGACAGAGATGATGAAGGCGCCTCTTTTACTTTAACAGATTTGCGGTAAGGTAAAAGAACTGCATGTTAGGTTTGACAGTCTTTTTAGGGATCATCTTATTTTTTGGACATCGGAGGAGCAGCCTTGGGCACTTGAGATGGAAGTAAGTGAGACATGATTGATTTTGGTGGAGGAGCCCTAAAATAGATTTTGAAGATGATGGAGATGTGACAAGTGTTGTGGTCTTCGAGAGATAAGGGAGGTTGCTTGGTCGAAACTAATGATGATTTAGATGATGTCGATTTAGATGAGGGAGAAGCTTCCAAAGTAGGAGTAATCGGAGGAACATAGGGCGCCCTGGCTTTTGGTAATGAAGATGATGATTCGATAAAAGAGGTGACGTCCTTTTAGTAGGTAAGTCCACTTTTCGGTCTTTGGTGAAGAATGTGTTGTAGAAGAAGATGATGGTTTTGATAAGTGTGTAGAAGAAGATGCCTTCTCAGCGGACAAATCCAATCTTTTATGAGGCGTAGAGAGAGATTTTTGTGGGAAAGCACCAAGAGTCTTGATGGTTCGAAATATGGGCTTTCCTTTTTCAGGGATGGTGACAACTTCAACCGCATAAGGTGATTGTAACCTTTTCGGGGGAAGAAAATGGGGAGGTACTGATGGCGCAACGTTAGATTCCGGTTGTCTCGGTCTAAGTTCAGGAACCGAGCGTATAGGTGTTGGTGCTACTTCTTTAGATTTTCCCTTAATAGGCAAAAGTAACATTAGTGATGGAAGAAGTGAGTGATGAAGAAGCAGTTCCTTGCGAGGGGACTACTTCTGGTGCAGTAATTATGGGTGAAACTACTGTAGGAAAGGAGACAGGAAGAGTCAAAATCGAAGATGCTTCCATCGAAGTCGGCACAATTATAGGTACGTTTACCAGGGGCATAGTCACAGTGAGAATGGGAGAAACAAAAGTAGATGTATCTGCAGTGGAAACTCGAAGGGATGTAATTGCCTCGAGCATTGAAAGAATGTTTGATGATGAGACAGGTGAGGATGATACGGTCTTGGGTATGGACGGGAGATCAGACAAAGAAGCAGAGAGAGGTGAATCCGTATCTAACAATGTTGGAATATTCAAAGACGGGCTATCTGAAGATGGTGGAATCCCAGCGATTGACGAAGTGGAAGGAGATTCTGATTCGGTCGATGTGTTCGCAAATGGCTTAGTTTTAGAAGAAGATTCTTACGTAGAGATGAAGCTGATAGTATGAGTGTTTGGTTTTTGAGACTCTGAAGCATCATGGTTCGGGGAATGATTGGGAAAAGGTTGTTTAAAGACATCCAATGCTTGATTTGGGGGAGCATTTGGGTTATCCAGAATGAGCTCGCCTTTATCAATGAATTTCTGGACAAGATTTTTGAAGGTCTGACATCGTTGATGTCATGACCTTTGGTTCTATGATAATGACAGAAGTCATTTTCCCTATACCAGAATGGACGTTCTTGGCTTTCATCAATATTCCTAATGGGGGGAAGTTCGATCATGTGGACTTCCAACATTTTTTTTAGGATAGAAGCATATGATTCCCCCAATGAAGTGAAAGATCGAGATGATGAGGTCCCTTTTCGAGAAGATGAGGGGTCTCTTCGTGGTGTTTGATTAGAAGTGGTATCGGCTCGTGGTGTTTTTAATATGATAGCGTTGGTGGATCCCTGATTCTTGTCTTTAGAAGTGGAAGGATTTGATTTGGTAAACCGAGAAAAATCTGGTTTAGATTTAGAGCGAAGTTTTAGCTTCCCTTGTTCAATGGCGAGATTCAAGTTTGCGTGCCATCGTAAAGGCTTCTTCAAATGTATGAAAAGTCTGGATCCTTAAAGTGGAAGAAATATGATTAGCACAAGATCGAGTAAACAACTCGATCTGTTGGGATTGAGGAAGGGAGAAAGACAATTGGTTGATTATCCCTCTCCAACGAGTGACAAAGTCTGCAATAGACTCATCATCGAATTGACGAATGTTATAAAGATCTGTAATCGAGATCTTATGCGCGATATTTATTGAAAAGTTTTCAACAAACATCTGGGCCAATTGAGAGAAAGAAAACAAGGAATGTTGAGGAATGTTATTGTACCAGTCTAAAGCAGGACCTGCTAGAGACATAGGAAAAGTACGGAGCATAAGCTCCTGATCCTGGACTATGAGGTAGCAAGCATGTTTGAATGCTCGCAAATGTTGTTGAGGGTCCTCTCGACTATGAAATTTTGAAAATTTAGGAAGTTCCCATTGGGGAGGATAAGGCTTAAAAGCCACTGAGGGATGAATGGGTTCATTACACACTTCTTCAAAGGAGTATGAAGGACGAGCCCCTTTGGTGGAGGCTTCCAAGTCTGTGATTTTCTTGAAAAGAATTTGAACCACGTCAGATTGAGGAGGAGGCACACTGGCATGTCCTACATAAGAAGCAAATGGTGGATGTTGTTGAGGTGTCAACGGGGATTCATCTGTTGATTGATAGGATGATAAGAGGAGTAACCAGGCGTTCTGGGTGACACCTGGTGGGGTATTTGCTGTGAAGGAGCCTGTGTATAGGCAGGTTGTGAGATAATAAGTGGTTGAGAAAATGAAGGTTGGATGACGGACGGAGCCTGTGATTGGTGGACTCCTATGCTTGTTGACTGAATCGGAACAGATTGAGGAACATGGGTGCCGATTTGATTGGACATATTGGGAAACAAGACCGAAAGAGGCTTTCTCTTGCCGGATTAGGTATTAAGGGCGCCGATCTTTAGAGGATGGGCGAAGGTCACTTTATTCTTTGGAACATTGGAAGAAGGACCCACTGGAGGACGAGAAGCAGGAACCAACTGACTAGTCGAAGGGGGTTGACTCATAAAGGGGTACTGACCTTGGGACACGATGGAGGGCATAGATGAATTAACAACAATATGCGGGTGCACAGACGCACTCATTATAGCCAGAGCAGAGGACCTCTCAGAAGTAGGTTGTGGAATATTCGAGGTAACTGCGGTGTTAGGAATAGGTAAGACTATTTGAGAACTAGTCGATATGGTCGGTGGAAGAGAAAAAGGAGGCACAGGGGCACCGCCCTTCTCCGTGGCTCGAGGCGAGAGAGATGATGCTAACTGTTCTACAAAGGCCTGGGATGGTTCACGAGAATAATCATACACTTGCTGGATTGGTGGTCCCCGATCGAGATATTTGAATAGACTTGTGTATTAGGTAGTCCATGAGGGCTACCGGATTGCGATCGAGGCGCTGAAATTCGAGGATCCCCGCGAGGAACATACTCGAGTCGAAGCGGATGATATTTACGAAGGACTAGGGAAGGCTGGACGTGATGGGGTTGCTTTGGCACGATAAAAAGGATTATATGACTAGGATGGGGAACCAATTAACAGTGGTCAGAGGAAGACACAGGGGGTGCCGAAACATCCACACTAGTGGTGATCTCGGAGGAAGAAGAGGCTAATTGAGCCATTCTTCTAGATTGTAACAGTGATGACCATCATAAAACAAGCGAAAAGAAGATTGACCTAACTAATGCACAAAAATTCAAGCAACGTAGGTGATTATCTCTTTTAAGTTTTATGCTTTTAAGAAAGAAAATATTAGGGAAGGCCTTTGAATAGGAACTATTCGGATAGCCAAACTAAGGATGGTTTGGGGATGTTTTGGTGAGGAGTCCCGAAGGCACTTGATAAAAAGACCGTCGTGGCTTGATATAGGGGCCTACCCCCGCACTTCACACACCGCTGCGATAAGGGAGTCGGGTGCTTTGCCAATATATACCAGAACTTCCGTGAATTTATAGCGCGGCCCGAGTACCGCGTAGGCTCTTCCTCTTGGATGTCACTTCCAAGTAGGCGAGGCCAGGGAAAGAATTTTTGTTTAAATGCTTTACACCTAATGATTTTGGCTTTGTGTGCAAGGGTGAAAAATAAAAATCAAATAGTGTCACTACCGATTTTGATCAATTTTCCAGCCTAATTAAAACTAGATGAAAAACATACAGCAGAAATGACAAAGAAAGAGTTCCTTTTAAGCACTTAAAAATGAAGTGTTTGATTTCGATGAAGACAAGTCAAACAGATTCTTTCCCAAATGCGATTAAATTCTTTTTAAGTACCAACAATTGAAATGTTCGGATGTGATAGACAACAAACAAAGAATTTTTTTTATTTTTTTTATATTATATATATATATATATATATATATATAGTTCTAAAAAGGAGAAAACACCATAAAGAGAAATACCTGTAGACTTAGCTCTCAGGTGTGTGGACTTCAAAAAGCGTTGTTGAGCTCTTCCTTTCGAAAAATCCCACGAACAAGCAAAGTGCCCATGAAGAGGTTAAGCAAACACCAAACAAAATCCGAAAGATATATCCAGATAATGGTGAAACAGAATTTTATTTTAAGGAACTAGAAAAATTTCAAGGAAATAACAATTTCACATAAAGAGCAAGATTGAAATGCGATGAAAGGAAATGCTCAAGCGAGAATGATAAAATCGGTGAAGAAAAAGAACAAAGCTCAAAACTAAAAAGAGATGAACTTACCAATAAGGGACTTTGGTTGGTCCCACCGGGCGTGCCAGAATGTAGATCAAGAATTTCGTGCTTGTTACCTGTCCAAGTTAATGCACCAAACTAAACACAAAAACCCTGAAAAACTCCAATGAAATCGATACCTGATGGACAAGATCCGAAGATGTAGACGGATAAGGAAGCCGATGTAGATAAGACGGGCGCACATGAGCAATTCTGCACAGTAGATCCAAGTAACCTGCGAGACACCGATGCTTGACAGAAAAAGACCACGTTAAAAGATATTTAGGTGGACTGCCCGAGAAGCGGATCCGGGAAGCGATAGGCTCCCTCGGCGGATGTCAGTCCACGTTTTCAATTAAGTAAAGAAATGTACATGGTAAAAGATGTACGTACAAGACTAGATTTTCTGATCAAAGTAATAAAAAATCTAAACAGTAGGAAAAAGCAACAGAAAGCAGGGAACTATGAAAAACAAAGCTGGATTTGTGTTACCTGCGTCTTTTTACCAGTCTGCAGGGAGATCGGCGTCGATTAGGTAGAATCGGCGTCGATTTATTTAAAATCGGTCGTCGGCGATGCAGATCGGCGTCGGCCCGATATAGATCGGCGTCGATCCGAGATAAAGTGCGAGAAGATTTGGAAATCGGAAGCGAAGGCGGATCGTCAACGTCTGCTTTGATCTGCGGAAAGTCGGAGAGATACTAGCAAGACTCCACCCGTGTTGGGTGCAGGAAAAGAGTCACCAGAAAATCAATGGAGACGTGAGATGTTGATGTGATAAGAGCAGAGTAACGGTGCTCCTCTCAGGGATTGATTCGGACAAGATCCGCTCTCATTCGATACACTTGATGCTAAAAGATCTCTCGTTCTCTCTCTTACAACCTGTGTCTCTGTGTCACGATCTGTCTCTCTCTCTCTGTTTTTTCCTCCTGTCCTCCCAGAACTGAGTTCTGGGCTTCCATTTATAATCGGCGCCGCTCTAAAAAATCGGCGTCGACCGAGTACCGGTCGGCGCCGATCACGGAACAGACTCCCGAGACGGCCAAAATGAACGATTTCTGGAAAGATAAGAGTTATCCCTCCACTTCAAATACGGGAAATATCCCACTTTGGGAAGAGGAGAAATAGGGGTGATACATAGATAGGATAAATATGGGGTAGATAAGTGGTTAGGATACATGTGAAGAGGTGTAATTAAATAGTTAATATTTAATTACTCACGGGTAAGATATAATGGGGTGAATTAAACTTAGGATAGGTGTTTAAATCACAAATCGAATAATATCCCAAGGGGATAGTGGTGATATAAACGTGCCCCAGGTTACCTGAGAGAGCAAACGCACACAAGGGACACCAGATTGGATAATCAATTTTAGGTGTCTACACCAGGATGTCAATGCCTGTGCACCCTTGCCATCTTTGTACCTTGCGTGCATATTTTGGGTCTCTTCTAGCAGTTTGGGCATCTTAATTTTTACTAGTCGATGTTTTAGTGGTTGATTACAAAATTAGAGCAAAGGAATCATATAAATATAAAACTATGTGGCAATAATAAAGGACCAAACACTAAACATTATCTATCACCACCTAAGGTTGCATCCAAAGGCATTCAAGCACCCATCTAACATCCACACAAGGGCAAGGGACTACATTATTCTGCATACACTTCATAGGAGGGGAAGTTCATTTTTCCATGCACACATCTACTTACATATTTTATATTTAGCTACTTGCTCGCTATCAAGTGTGACTTGCACAAGAACCACTTAGGGCACGATTTCTTCATACACTCAGAAAACTACATGGGGTTTGCAATGTAGTGTAGTGCTCGGTCGTAATTTCACTTCGTTGAAAGTGAGGACGAAAGATCGACCTCCCATTTTCATCTTTGTTTTTAGGATTTGATGTATTTTGGGGGTTTTGTAGGTGCTTCTTTCTTATTACAGGTTTTAGGCAAATAACAACGAAGTCCAACACCATACATGCAATCAAAGGTGATAACTAGCGAACATCTCACAACCACCAGTAAAATTGGGTTTTACAACTTCTGAGCAATCTTAGGCACCTGAGAATAAGTCTCTAGTGCCCCATGTGCCCCCGACCTGCATAGGCACCACCGGTTCGACATTTCGACACTCCAACATTTTTTTGGGTTCAGTGTGCGATGCTCTGAGTTCCTGTTCCAATAGTTTTCCAGCTCAACATACCTTCAGGATCATTGTGAATCAACTAAGTCTTTTATCCCTTCATTTGTAACTAGGGTTTCATATTTTATTAGCTTACTTGCTTGAGTCAAATATATACTTAATTATTTATATCATTGTGCTAGTACATTTTTAGATTTAGCATCTATTTAATTCAATATTTTCTTAATCACAACATGAATCCACTTTCTTCATGTTTTTATTATATTTTATGTGGTTAGTGGGCATGCACAACTAGTCATTTGTTTTATAGGTTATAGGTGTGATCAAGACCTAACAATAAAATTGGAGAAACAAAGAGCGAGTAATGAAGAATTTCTAACCCGAGAAAAGAACAGTTCTAAGCATCGAGAAGACACAAGCACCTAGATCAATCATTAGTGTGTAGGGTGCTCCTTTCCTTATGTGGATGCTTCTGTCCTATACATTATTGGGGTTCTAAACCCTCACTGAGCCTTTGCGACATTGTTTCTAGCATGTTCTAATAAATACACAATCATGATCATTCCCAGATTGCTCAGAATTCAACTAAGTCATCTTTTCTCCCTTCATTTGCTTAGGGTATTACATCTTAGAATTCTTATTTATTACATGTTACTTTTAATGTACTTAATTATTTGAATCTCATTTGTCACAGTAAGTTACTCTTAAATAAGATTTAATTCAAATCGATTAAATCATTTTGCGATCAATTTCATTTCTTTGCAAATATTCCTTGATATCGTTAAATCATGGATGACATGCCCTTGTCAAAGTGGATTTATACACTTTGCATGATTTCTCCATTTTTAGCTGAGTTATTTTTAAAATAGAGCTAAGATTCAAAATTTGAAAAGGTCATCAATATGCGTTCATTGAGAAGAAAATAAGAGCAACATATTCTCCATTATCTTTATGTTGTTTAACTTTTATTATTTTTGCCTTAAAAATTTGGTCTTTTCAATATTTGGGGTTTTAAACTCAACACATAAATAAGATCTAACAATTTAAATGTAAAAATTAGAAAAAAATTATGTTTACTTTCCCTAAGGTGAAAAAAATTGAGATTTACGACTTAGGAATTGCCTCATTTCTACTAGGAAATTTACATATATATCCATAGGGTCTATACCTAATTCACATTTGTTTGTCTTGATATTAGATGACAACATTTTCCTTTTAAATTAATAATCTTCTTGGTCCAAATTATTACATGCTACATATTTGTTTGTTTGGAATGGTGGTGGTACGAGTTCATGATTATTCTCTACGAACTTATAGTTGATTATGTTTGAAAATGCAAAGTTCCCATTGGTGCGTCTCTTCATTTTCTTTTACTTTTGAACCTACTCCCTACTATGAAGAAAAAAATCCTTTCTCATATTTTCTTAAAGTTTCAAATAAAACATTATTGCTAAAAATTCACCCAATCGGGCTCGTTCGTACCACATCCCGCATTCAAAAACCTAAGGTAGCAAGTAACATATTAACCAATATTTTGTGCCCTTACAAGACATGCATTAAGAAATATAACCACATACAATATTTTGCATAAGGTTTTCTTAAGTGGAAAGTAGAAACAATCACAATAGGACCACATAATAAATGTATATGATTGAAAAATGTAGGTATAAACACCTTCATGTTATCATTAAAAAATAACTCTTGGGGACTCAATCTAAGGGAAAATTAAATAGTTCTTTAGTAATTGATGCCTTCAAATATTTTCGTATTTCCCCCATTTGTATATATTCTCCTCAAAGTATAATAGTAATGTTAAATTTACAACAAGATGAGCACTCACCAACAACAACAATAATGACAGTCGATACAATATTCCCCCCCCCCTTTTGGGAAAAATATATTTTAGTGAACACTGAAGTGATAAAATAGGCAACATCACCTAAAGTAAAAGGTAATATTTGTGTGTAATTCACCATGTCAAAATTTTGCGTTGGTTAAACACTTCTAAAATCCCCCATGCACTAGTTCGACTTATAACTTTCTCTAACACATTGATACTCTAACATCAACTGAGAAAACTTTTGGGTGTGATCTTCCACTTCAAATCTTCACCTCAACTAAGACAAACCCTTTCCTAGCTTTCGTATTTAAAATATATTCCCTTGAAATGTCATACTTTTACACAACTTCCTAACCGGGATCCCTGCTAGCACCTAATCGGTCTGTAAAACTCATTCCAAGAGTAGAATATATTCACTTTAGCACTTCTTCTAAGGATATGCCATCCACAACCTTGTTTATTATGTTATGCACTAAGTGGTGATTTATTATAATTAAGTTAAATGAAAAACCATATGGGTATAAAAGATCATTTTGTAATAAGCTAAAATAACTACTAGATAAATAAACCAATTGCATATCAAGTCGAGATGATATGGCCATTAGAGCTCAAAATAATGTGTGCACTTGTAGTGACACATCGACGTTAAACATTAAATAAGATTAAAAATACATAAAATCATTTGAAAGTAATGATGAAAAACATTTGAAACACACTAGTTTTATCCCACTAAGGAATGTAGTAACAAAAACTGAGTGTCATTATGTAGTTCCATGCTCATTCGTGCGTGGCCATCAAACCTTTCTATGACTATTAGGTTGTTAACTATTCACTGCATAATCTTTGTGTGAATAAATTGATTTATTGTCATTTTTCCGTGTCAGCGCCACATGCGTAGTGCTCCGGTCGAGATTTTCCTTGTGAGTAGTATATGAAACCTCATCACTTGGTTTGTCACGAGTGTACGTGTGTCGAACCATTTTTTTAATCTTATCAAGCATTTCATGTCAGATGTGTAATGAATGTCAAGTAACGATTTTGGAGATTATCATAATAAAGGTTATAATTTGTGGTCAACATTCGAGTTTTAGCTTGCAGTGGTGAACGTCAACTAAGTGATATGAGAACCCCGTAATGTATAGTTTAGGGTAGAACCCGACCCTGAATCCTTTTTTCCTTGATAAGTAACAAAGTGTCAATTGTATTAATAAATTTTTAGTAATGAAATGAATAATAAGGAAATAAATAAAAATAAAAATAAAGTAAAATAAAATGGTACAGGAAGATAAATGAAGTGTTAAAATATCTAATGAAAAATGATAATAAAATAAAAAAACAATAATAATTAGATATATAAGATAAGTGATAATAATAATCAAAATTTCACAAATGTGATATAGTTATAATAATAGATATTTTAATATATATATATATATATATATATATATATATATATATAAAAGTAGTTAAATAAGTGATAAGACAAAGATTACAAAAGGATAATAATAATAAAAAAACTAAAAATAAATAAACTAGAATGCAATAAAATAGAATGGATAAAATAAAAAATAAAAATGAAATATGTTTAAATGCGGTGGGTGTGCAAGCTATGATGTGTGGGTAAGGAGACATGACTCTTGTTGGTTGTTGCGGTTGGATGCCTTGGTGCGAGATGATACACTAATGGAATTGTTGAAAATTTCTTGAAATGTGCAAGTAAATGCAATCAATAAGTGTAAATCTTTGGTTCCATAGCTCATTTCTTTATCCCTTCAAATGCTGCATTTTTAAGGATGTGAGATTGAGGTTGGCTATGGATGACATTAGCTTTGTATGTTATTTTGTTACAACAAGGGATGCACGTTCTTAACACTTGGATGATTTGACAAATGCTTGATAGAAATGTGTCTCATGGAAGATCTTAAGAAAATGTGTAGTGCCTCCTTCAACTCGCCCCCTACATAATGTTGTCAGTCTAATATTTGTAGTGGATGGTATTGTATTGTGGACACCCAACTTGTGCAAAAATAAGTGTTTTTAAATATATATGTATGCGCCCAACAGTTTGAGAAATCCTAAGCAAGTTTGGGCACTTGTTTTCTTTCATTCTAGGCTGTTATTTGTGTCTCGAGCTCATCCAAGCCAATATAAGAGCTTTGGAACAGTATGGACATCCATCAAAGAGTAGTGGAAGGAATATTTTTAAAAATTGTAGTTGTAAGTGCCCGATAGACGTGCATGTAAAATGTGGGTGCATACAAAAGGCACATTGAATGTTTACCAAAATTCCTCTATGAGATGCTTTCAATTGGAAACAAATTTTGTAGAAATACAAAAAATGAGTTGAAGAGATGTGGGATCCTAGATAAGGCATGTAGACTATTTGATAAAATTCCTAAGAGAAATGTGGTCTTTCGAGAAAACAATGATTCTTTAGAGGTGCCCAAAATGGGTTGTTTAGACTTTAAATAATTCCTAAACAACACAAATTACTAGGAGTTTAAATAAAGGGCCTTATAATCCTTGATAGTAAAGGCATGGAGAGTATATATTCTATTGTTTTGGTAGCCATGGAAGGAGCTCAGTTGTTATTTTGGTGGTTCACAAAGACTACTAAAAATTCTAAACAAAGTTAAAACTAACACCACATAGTCTAATTGAGAAAATTCTTATTGAATCTAACAATAGTTACATCAAAGATAAAATCTTAATGGAATGCTTGAAACAACTAACATGAATATAATTCAAAACCTAGCTAAAACATGCCTACTAGTATGTTCAATTACTAACTAACATAAACCTAAATAGATCTAGGAGCAATCAAATTGGGGTTTTTTTGCTACTCAAGGAAGGTGAGATGGTCTCTCCAACAATTACTACAAGATCATATTGGATACCCATCTACTAACCCCATTGAAGACTTGAGGCAAGGATTGAGCTTGGCTATTAATCATATTTCTTATATGATATGCAATTCAAAGCATGGTGTAAAGTTTAAAGGTATGTGGTGAGTCCTTTTTATAGTTTTCTCTTTAAGGAAAACTAGCATCTTGGTGCATGTGGGACTAAAAACACAAATTAGATTAAGGATTGCTAATCATGATTAAGGCTTTGCTAATCACAATTAGTGAATTAACAAGTGATTAAGATGTGATGAGCCTTAATCAACCACTTAGGGTCAATTAGAAGGCTAGGATAAGCTTTTGAAGCTTGTTGAGACATTGTGGAGGGAAGTGGGGTGATTTTTAGTGGTTAGAAGAGGGGTTTGAGCCAATAATAGGGTATATTGACCAAAATAAGGGTAAAATAGGCTTAATTAGCTAATAATCACTAATTATCTGTTTAGAAGAGGATTTTGACTTACGATTCATCGTAAAGTGGCATCCTGAATGCGAAAGGGGTTAGGTAATCAACAAAGCATTGTTAATTGACCAAAATGGTAAGAAACATTAGTTAATTAGTAGAAATCACTAATTATAATGGAAATGGTAAGAATGAGAGTGATTTGTGTGTGTTTGGCAATAAGATTGCAAAAGTAAAATTTAGGTGTCTACATTTGCCCTGTTTGAGGTGAAGTAAGTAACTTCACTTCAAATATAGTAGATAAGCATAAGAAAGTAAATTTTTGAAGAAAAATTAGTAGAATGAAGGATGCCCCCTCGAGTGTCGATGGGGTGATAGAAGAAGTCAATCGACGATCGAAAATATGATTGAAACAAATAGAAGAAGTAAGGATAGGGATAAACATGGTTGTTTATTGCCCCAAGTGATTTGGAAGAAAAATTAGTAGTGATAAGAAATGATAATGGAGAATATAGGACCAACCCAATCTTTGCATCCAATCTTTCAATAAACAACTTTGTTGTATCATTTTCCCCTATGATCTACATCATCGACCTTTATTAAAATAAACAAAAGTGTAAAATAACATGAAAAGCTAAATTACTAACATTTGTTCATTGCTAAAAATATGTAACTCCATGTAACATACATAATGCAATGCAATACGAGAAAGTAAAATGATGCTTAACTCCATGCAACATACACAATGCAATGTAATATGAGAAAGTAAACCAACTAACCTAACAGAGAAACAAGTACAATCACACGTACTCAAATAAACAACATTCAAGACAGTTGCACCAATGTTTTTTTATCAAGCTTCAATTCCCGAATGTTCGTGTTGTAACTAATAAGGGTTAAAAATGGTGCCCCAAACAAGGATACATGCGAGGGAAAAATGGAGGACACAAGTAGTCCCATGGAAAGCATTTGTGCACTATGACACAGTCTCTGCAACTCACTATTGCATGGGAGTACTAACATAGTAAGGAAGCCAACTTTGTTAATGGAGGTAGATCACAATGATCCGTGAGTCGTTTGAGACAAGAATAAGCAAGAACCTAAGAAATATGTTTTTGTAGGAAAAATTTTGATGTTTAAGGATAATGCATTTGATATAGGCTTTAGCTGCGTGCATGCCATTTACCAATTTTTGATTTGTTTTGAATTTTTGCATTTTTTGGATTTTTAATGATTTTACCATTTTTTTGAAAGTTTTGGGTTTTTTAATTTTTTTAATTTTTACAGAAGAAAATATTATAGAAGAAATAACGAAGTCGTGAGACATCGCCAAAATTCATCGGAAACAAAAATATGCCCCAAGTAGTAGAAAAGGTCACCGAGGCAAAAATATGCCCCAAGGTAGTAAAAATGGGCAAAATAATTATTTAGCATCACGATGGCTCCAGTGAAGTGCCTCGGGGGGGGTAAGAAACACATCGTGGGGGGTAAAAATGGGCATATAAGCCATCGCGACAAGTTTATTTACCACATTCACTTACCTTTTACTATTGATTGAGCTCTGACCTATAGGAGAAGATGGCGAGGGTGAAAAGCCCAAAACACTGTGAAGACCGTGTGAGAGACTACATGAGACTTCCAACGATGGCCCATAGGTACAAAAAGCTAAAATCTGCACTCTGTCAAATTCTAACATTTAATTTTTGGTAAAAATGAATTAATTAGGGTAGTTTTAGGGTAGGAAAAGGTAGGTGAATGCAATGCATGATGTGACCCTTGGGGTGCGTCGTGCTCACTCACGGGTGTGTTAATGCGCTGTGAACATGTGTGCATGTGCATGTGCATGTGCATTAAGGGATGCACTCATGCATTTTTTTGCTGAGCGGTGTGGCGCGCATGCGCTGCACTGCGCAAGGAGAAATGCGCCTATGCATATGATAGGGTTTGGGGGAAAAATTGAGTGTTCTATGCAAATAAGAATACGTTGATGCACTTGAGGGGGTTTTAATGGAAAAAATGAGTGCGGCTATTCGTGGATAGGGAGGTTGATGCATTGAGGGGTGCCGGTGCTTTGAGGTGCACATGCGGTAGGGGGTGTGTTGGTCTTTGCTAGGGGGCACCGGTGCATAAAAGCCATTTTTAGAATGTTTTTAGAAGAAAATGAAGGTTTTAGGAAACCCTAGATGGTAAAAATAGATGAATCATAGAAGAATTAGATGATAGACTAGAAGAATAACATGGTAGAATTAAAAAATTAGATGATAAATAGAAGAAGAAGAATATGATCATAATAAATGACTTGATTGGTTTTGCAAGATGGACTTAGAGGTATCAGAGACGCGAGAATGACATGGGTGGCTCTGGGCCTATGAGGTGACATTCAGATGCCGAGACCATATTTTCTTGGAGATCACACTGGAGGTGACTGATTTAGCACATGTGGCCCACATGCCATAGATTACTTTAGACCACGGCTTTGCTCACATCCTTACCGAGAGATGGCGAGCAGAGCAGAGTCGACGTTATGTCTTCCTACCAAAGTGAGATGAGCATCACTTTAGAGGATGTGTGGCAGATCTTACAAGTTCCTATTCAAGGTCACTTGATCACATATGATGGTCGTCAAGACCGTATTGAATGATGCATAGCTTGAGATGTTTGGAGTGGTAGACATACCCCATGGGGTTTGATGGTCTTCATTAGGAGGTGCATGATCGATCAGTGGCTGGGATGGGTCCCTATACTTTTGTTAGCTCTTGTCAGTGACATTTTTTTACCTGACAATACTGGTGCCTGGTTCCCTCTAGGTCTCATTGGAGTGATTCACAACCTCCTTCATGGAGAGGTTTATTGCTGGGGTTAGTGTATATTGGCTCATTTATATGCAAATTTACATTTGATAGCTTACCATGGATAGAGGTCCATGGGTCCTACCACTTTGCTATAGATATGGGCTTGGGATCATATTGTGATAGACTTCCTGTAGGAGCATTGAGAGCTCGAGTTATTGGAGAGCCTTCCGTCATGGGTTAGGTTCCAGATGAAGATGACATTTGTGGTCACATGAGGGATATAAACTATTATAGGTGAGTGTTTGATAAGGTACAACCTCACATGATCACATGATAGCCATATAGGTTATACCATTAGCCTCAAGATGCAAACAGATGAGCATTGTTGTATTTTATCATTTCATCCTTCTTGAGCACGAACCATGTCATGGAGTGGTACAGAGTGAACTCGGGTCCAATGATAGTTTGGTCTCATCTAGGGGATTCCTGGTATACGATGTGGTATGCATCTAGATATAGATAGGCCTTCCACATGGGGCCCTGGATCAAGCTGGCCAAGCTCGTACTAGCTTTTTACAGGTGGTTCCACAACCTTGGGTACAACAGGCGCAGATAGTGGATCTAGGGACTACCCTGGATTATGTAGTGTGGTATGCGATAGTGCTACCATAGAGATTGACCATACCACAAGAGGTATTGGATGCAATAACATAGGGGATATGGCTCGATCCTAGGGCACAAATACAAGATCATGCACAGAGGTCCACAGGGAGGACTGCATATAGGGGTACCATTTTAACAAGTGCTAGTCTAGCAACATGTTTTAGTGCAACAATAGGTAGTGGTGTGGCGATATGAAATAGCACCATGGATGCCCCTTCATGTTACATTACGGGCACCATTACAGGGCACCATTATAGGCACCTCCATCACCCCCTCATGTGAGTCCACCACATAGTCCACCAGGAGGTAGAGGAGATGGTGGGGGTAGAGAGGCTATGGAGGAGGATGCATAGGTTAGTGGGTAGGTGGCTGCCTTGTAGTAGCAACTACAATAGGTTGTAGCCCTACAACTTCAGGTTAGAGCTGAGAGGAACAAGGCCATTGCACAAAGAGACCATGCTATCATAGAGGGGGATCAACTCATGAAAGAATGAGATCAGACCAAGACAAAGAGAGTATAAGCCATGACTGAGTGGGATTAGGTGATCAAAGAGAGGTTATAACTGCAGGTGGAGAGGGATCAACTAGTGGTCGAGCAGTTCGAGTGGACAATAGAGCATACACAGTTCATGTAAACATAACTAGAGTGATAGGAGAGTGTGATGCTCTACTACGGGCATCTTCAACATCTAGGATGCCAGACATATTAGTAGATACAATGAGAGCTAGTGGTAAGGCCTCCTACTACATAACTTTGTACCACCAGGCCATCCTAGAGGGACAAAGGGCTACCCCTTTTGATCAGTTAGATGTTAACAAGTCCAGATCTAGATCCTAGAGGACCTCACGATCAACCAAATTAGATCAATAACCTATAGTGCAACTGAGCATAACGGCCTCTGCAGGACCGTCACATTAGTAGTTTCCTCCTTAGGGCCCTAGGCTAGGCAATCTTGGAGAGGGTGAGAGTCATGGTTAACTCTCTTATTGATGTACTAGATGTATATTTTTGGTGTATTGCCTCAATATGAAGGCATAATTTTGTATGGATGTATATGTATTATTTTTATCATGCCTCGTGATGAAGGCACATTTTTGTACAAATGTACGTTATGTATTGTTTTTTATTATGCCTCGTGATGAAGGCACATTTTTTATCCATGCCCATGATGGCTTTTTATATTTGATATGTATCGAGACACATTGATTTTGTACACAAACATTTATATTATGATGATGTATGATGATTGATGGATTACTGATGTATCACATTTTGCTTATGAGATATCATGTTTAATATGTATGTTTATGTTTGTATCACATGTTGTTAGATTTATGAGATATCCTTAGCTGATGTAATATTGCATGTTGATGAGACACTTTGAGTAAAACATGTTTTTATTTTTGATATTGGTGTGGAGGATATATATTTTGATCATGTGCAACCCCTCTTGCCACATTGATTATATGGTACTTGATGATTAGCTTAGCATACATGTGTGATGTAGACTTAGTATTTATTGATATATGATGTATAGATGTGATGGTTTATTTGATATGATGATGAAATGATAAAAAAATGTAGAAGTAGAAATAACAAGCACAAGTTAAATAAATTTAATCAAAGAAACACATTTATCTACAAGTATGCAAGACAAAATGAACTCCATGCAACACACCACAAATTAAAGTTACATTCAATCTAAGTAAACAAGTCAATCTAACTTAAAACACATAATACGAAAAATCAATACAACTAAAACCATACAAACCAACAACTAAAAGTAAGTAAACTACTACTTTGTTTTTATGGTATAGTTTTGGGACATTTTCCACTATTTTTGGGTATTATCTCAAGAAAATTTTCTATTGTTTTGGAGTTTTCTACAAAATGTATTTGAATGTTTTTGATGTTTTCTAAGATAGTTTTCCAAAGTGAATGTGCAAGGAAATGAAGAAACGTGGATGCCCCCAGTGTTAGATGGGATGTATAAGGGCAAAATGCCACGTGTTATGTGTAAGAAGGTGACAATGAAAAGTTGCCCTAAACTACACAGTGCTAGAAATATTCAAAGTCAAAATCTCCGCATTCAAAATTAGGATCAACTGGATCGGGGAAAAGAGGGAGATTCTCACAGGACTTAGATGAAGGTAAAGACCATCTTAGAAAAAATCTATCATACTCTAGACCTAAAATGCTTGTGAATAACTTACCCTCCTTTGTGCAATGGAAACCAAAGGACTTATCCAAAGTTCCACCATTGCGTAGTTTTCACTATTGGACACCCTGTTTTTTTTTTTTTTATACTTTACTTGTTTTTCTAATTTTTAGAGACCTCATACTTAAGCGTAGAAACTCTTAAGATACATTATGTTCATGGGCTCTTGAAGCTCTTTCCATCTGAATAGGCAAGCTTATAGGCACCTGAACTGAACTTGGCAACCATAACATATGGCCTTAGCCAATTGGGTTTAAATTTTCCTTTCTTTTGATAGTCCTTATTGGTGTTTTTTTGATTCTCTTTTAACACCAAGTCTCCTACCTCAAATTGACGAGGTATTACTCTTTTATTGTAGCTTCGCCATACTCGATCCTGATACACTTTAAGGTGATTGAGGGCGTGAAGTATTTTCTCATCTAATAGCTCCAAATTTTCCAATCAAGCTACTCTGTAGTCCTCCTCTTCATTCAAGTAATCTCTTAGCTCGATACACAAAGAAGGGATCTCGATCTCTAAAGGTAACAAAACCTCTGTGCCGAATACTAAAGAGTATAAAGTTGCACCTATAGGGGTGCAGATAGATGTTTTGAATGCCTAGAGGGCAGGGTGAATATGTAGATGCCAGTCATGACCTGTTGTATTCACCATATTATCCATAATGCAAATTAGGGTTTTATTATAAGCTTTGACTTACCCATTACCTTGAGGGTAATAGGGGGTTGAGAACTTGAGGGAGATTTGAAAGCATTTGCAGAGTGCTTTCACAATTTTATTTTTAAATGGCTTACCATTATCAGTGATAATAACAGAGGGGATACCATAGCGGAAAATGATATGGTTCATTATAAATTTAGATATTTGGGCACCTTCAACATAGGTAAGAGGAACAACCTCTACCATTTTGTGAAGTATTCAGTAGCAGTTATAATGAACTTGTGGCCATCCGAGGAGACAGGGTTAAGTTTTCCTATTAGATTGAGACCCCACTTTTAGAACGGCCCGTGTTGTGAAATGTTGTAAGGATTAGGCACTCGGCGCATGTATCAAATTACCATACTTCTAACAATCCACACACTTCTTCACATGGTTACAACATTCATGCTCCATGGTAGGCCAATAGTAGCCTACTCTGAATATTTTCTTTGCAAGTACGATCCCATTAGTATGAGCCCTACAGATGCCTTCGTGTACCTCTTTAATTTCTTGGATAGATCATCGAATTTAAACAACGCAACAAATTCCCATCGTAGCCTCGGCGGAAGAGGGTGCCCCCAAGTAGGGTATAATGAGCTATATGTTGGATGAGGGTTCATTTTTTAGCATGGGAAATGTTTGTGGGGAAGGTTCCATCATGGAGGTAATTAAAGATTTCAACATACCATGGGAAAAGGGACCAACAATGTCACACACCAAACATGACTCTAGTATGTCATATGCTAACATTCTTAGATGTTCAACAAAGAATGACATATCGTTGTTCCCAGTAGAATACTCAACATGGATCCTACTATATCCATAACATCTGCTACTCTATTCTAGGCTCTTAGTATTTTATCAAATGTTATTTTCTCGAAGAAATCCTTCAAAGAATCAACCATTCTTTTATATGGAAGAAGTTTCTCATCTTTGACCTTGTATTCATCTGTGACTTGTTTTATAATGAGCATTGAATCACCAATGCAATTGACTCATTTGATATCCCATTTAATAGATAGCTTTATCCATGCAATCAGAGATTCATACTCCACTATATTATTCATGCATGGGAACCTGATCCAAAATGCTTAGGGAATCAAGTCTCTCGTAGGAGTGATCAACACAACCCCGACACTGAACCATGCAGGTAAAGGAGCCATCAAAGTATAGTTTCCAAATGATAGATTCCTCAAGGTACATGATGGATGCATCTGGTAGTTCCAGACTCAAAGGTTCGGTACCTAGTAGTGGAGATTTTTCTAGTTGATCTACTAGAACATGTTCTTTCATTGAATTTTTATGTACATACTCAATTTTGAACTCGCTTAATAAGATGATCCAATTAGCCATCTTTCCTGTTAGGGTGGGTTTTGACAACAAGTATTTTAAAGGATCAACCTTTGAAATGAGCTTCACTTTATTGTTGAGTAAATAATGACATAGTTTCTGGAAGGTTAAAACTACGGCTAGAAAATCCTTTTCAATATGTAGATAGTTGAGCTCATAAGCTATCAATGTTCTTCTTAAGTAGTACACAAATTTTTCCTTCTGCTCTTTTATCATATTGGGCCAACAATGCCCCAATCAAAAATGTGTAGCAGAAATGTAGAGCAACAAGGGTTCTCCTACCATGGGTGGCATGAGAATAGGGGTTTAGCCAAGTATTCTTTTAGAAAAGCAAATGCTTGTTGTTGTTTTGGACCCCAGGTTGAAATTGACATATTTTTAAGAAGATGCGTGAATGTATGACACTTGTCTGTGAGTGTGAAATAAACCTTCTTATGGCCTAAATATTTCCTTGTAAGCTCCACAATTGTCTAATATTTTTAGGAGGAGGCATTTATGTGATAGTAGTGACCTTTGCGGGGTCCACTTCTATTCCTCTCCTTGAAACAATGAATCCTAGTAATTTCCCAGATAACACACCGAAGACACATTTCTTTGGGTTAAGTCGACTTTGTAGTCCCTTAGGCGTTGAAAAATATGTCGTAGAATGTCTGGATTCTCTTCTCGATTTCTACATTTAGCTAATATATCATCTACGTAATCTTCCATGATATCACTAATCATGTCATGAAAGATTACAATCATCTTCCGTTGATATGTAGCACCTACATTCTTGAGGTTGAAGGGCATGAATTCATAGCAAAATTTCCCCCATGGGGTTGTAAAGGTTGTCTTATGTTCATCTTCCTCCATAATATTTATCTGATTATAACCTGAGAAGCCATCCATGAGTGATAGCATCTCATAACCAATAGTAGAATCGACAATCATGTCGATGTTAGGAAGAGGAAAGTCATCCTTAGGATAAGCTTTGTTAATATCTCGAAATTGGTACACACTTTGATATTGAATGGTTTTTCTAAACTGGTACCACATTAGAAATCCACTCTGAATAGTCGATAGGCCTGATGAAGCCTACTTCTAATAACCTTTCTAGCTCGCCTTAACTAGTAAGGCGACGTGAGGATGCATCTTCCAGAGCTTTTATTTGATGGGTTTGGTGTCCAGTGTATAACAAGATTATGCACCACTAATGTAGGATCAAGTCTTGGCATGTCTGCGTAAGACCAAGTGAAGATATTTGTATACTCTCTCAAAATTCCTATAAATGTTTTATGTTCTTGATCTGAGAGTGAAGCTCCCAACTTAATCAATCTAGCGGCTCCTTTGTGCCGATGTTAACCTCTATTGTCTCCTCCACCGTAGTTTGGATTCATTTTCTATGTGTGTAGGATCGTGAGGGAGATTGATATCCTCCTCTACTAAAGGTGGTTCAGGGAGATCCTCATTTTTAGGTGGGTACACTATTTTTTCCATAGGTTGTTCTAGCTTGTTTTTCCACAAACACCTCAAAGAGGTTTTCACTATAGGACTCGATTTTTCTTTCTGCAAGGGTTTTCTATAGCATTTTTTCCCTTGCTTATTTTCTTACTTAAGTGACCACACAACTCTACTTCCTCTCCAAAGTATGCCCATGCGTTGAGCTGAATAGAGAATCCTTTCTTGTGATCATTTCTTGGAATGTTGTCTCTAATGCCAAGGAACTCACCAATAACCTCATCATTCTGAAAGACATCGATGGGTACGTGCTGCTATTGGTCCCAATTCATGAGTGATGGGTAAATGAGGTCCAACTTTGGAATGGTAAGGGGTGTAATAGGGGTTATGGTAAGGATAGCCATGTTAGAGAATAGGTTTGTGGTGACGAGGTATTTGTAAAGATTACATTGGGAATTTGTTTCACTTTCTTTTTGGACAAACTATCCTCACGCTCAGAAGAGGCATACTCGTCATCTGAAGGGTGAGACTCATACAAATGGATGTTGATACCAGATTTACCCATTATACAATGAGGGATTGGAAGATCTTCCAATGAACCTTGTTCTTGACAGCCACAACCACATCCTTTATACCTCATAGTAAGCATTATTTAGTTAGGAATAACATACCTAGGTGACTTGTAACATAAATCCATTTCATCATCTTGAGGATGAAATACAATATCTTGAGTATCCTTTCATCTTCTAGTAAGCCACCTGAAGTGAAATTGTTGAAAGGGAAGTTCTCCCTTGATCTTTGGAATTTGTAGCATGGTCTACCACGTGCTTGGGCTGATAGTAGAATGTTTTGAACCATAAGGGCTTGTTGTAGATCATACTCTCCACAACCACTTGGTCTAAACTTCATCTCCCATGTAGCGAAAGGAGTTTCTAGGTGGAAGCACCATTTTCATTGGTAGACAAGGTGTTTGAGTCCACTCATGAAGTGATGGATTTATACTAAACAAGAACATCGATCTCCATAGAGGGACACTCGTAAATGGTAGGAAAATAACCTGAAAATTCTCTACAATGAGCAAATGGTTGGGGATCTCCTTGTATTGTAAGTGTCTGTCCTTCATGTTGCAACTTTAAACACTGATGATACATTGATGGCATGGATTGCATGGCATGGATCCATGGGCGGCCGAGTAATATGTTGTAGGGGAGCTCCAAGTCTAAGACATGGAACTTCGTATCATGGTTTATGGGACCAACTTCCAATGAGAAAGTGATCATTCTAGCTAATTGTCACTCTTCATTGTCATACGCCTTTATGGTGATGAACTTTGTTTCCAAGTCATGTGCACCCTAGTTGATGAACTAATTTAAGATTACAAATATTTAGACTAGATCCTTTGTCCATAAGCACTCTCTTGACCTTCTTACACTTATTTATTACTTTAATGTGTAAGGGTAGGTCATGGAAAGGATTTTCTGCTAAGACTTCCGTCAGACTGAAGGTTATGTGTTCTAAAGGAGTGATTTGTGCTACCATGTCCTGTAAGTGTATTCGGTCAATATCAATGATACTCCTGATCCCTGTAAGGTTTTGCAAAGGATCTCATTATGGACATTAGAAATCTTTAAAAGGTCTAAGATTGAAATCTTAGCTTTGGTCTTCTCTAATTGATCTAACACATCATAGTGAATCTCTTGAGGAGGAGGGGGAGGAGGTTATGAGATAACAAGGTGATATCATCGTGTTGCCATGCCATACTCTCTTGCTCTAATTTTGACCAGTGTTAACATGCTTAATAGGTCAATCAACACAACCTATTAAGGCATCAAAATATCCTGGCTTTGATATATAGTTGGTACTCTTATTTTGAGACAATTATCCCTGATCCTTCTTTTTCTTTCCTTCGTGCTTGGGGAAAGGTTCTTTGAAAATCCCCATATTCGTGTTTGGATATTTGGTAGGGGTGGAAAAATCTATTTCTACATCACCACTATCAATCAAGTCCTAAATGTAATGTTTTAGTTTCAAGCACTTGTCGGTTTTGTGACCCTTAACACAGTGAAATCCACAAAATTCATTTTCCCTAAACCATGATGGCTTAGGTGTGTCATCCCCATAGGGTTGTGATTTAGGGTATCAAACCATATTGATGGCCTCTAACTACTTTAATATTGATGATATTGAATTAGATAGAGGAGTGAACGCATGACGTTTATACTCCATAGGTGGAGCCCCCTTTACAAGCTTCAAAGGAGTGTGGTTTTGAATGACTTGTACCCATTTAAAGTCTATTATTCCATCACCGACAACTTTTTTTCCTATTAGGGGTAAATTTTGTCTTTTCATTGGCTTTGAAATCGTTATGATCACAAGAGAAGGGATTTAAAGTCTCTTTAGTTAACAACACTTTTTTGATTTGACACCCTTTTTGATTAGCTCTTGAACATGTTGCCACAATGAATTTGCAAGTGGAACATGATGTCAGGGTGGAGGTTGGGAACACATATAATTATCAACTATTTTTCAGGTATGGATCAAGGGAAGTGACTAGCTAACCCTCTCCATATTTGTAGGAAAACAATGAAGTTTTCGTTGTTTTGCATTGCAGAGATCTAACATGGTAACATCACTCTCTATATTAAAAGAAAAGTGACATAAAAAATGTTTAGCTAATTCGACCATGTAGATATGGATCCCTTGGGGATGTGTAAAAACCACTCTAACACATGTCCTCCTAAACTCCGTGGGAAGAGGAGAATAAGGTAGTTGTCGCTATACGCAACCTCTTGACATGCCATATAAAAATATTTGATATGATCCCATGGATCACCTTTTCCCTTGTATTTATCAAACTTCAGACAATCAAAATGTCATGGGAAAGGTACTTGTAACATGGCTCTATCAAACAAATAAGGGAACACTTTGTCAAACTAGTATTTCTTGTTTTTATTACGGTTTGCATTCTTGTAATGCTAGAAGGGCATTCTTCATAGTGGATCCATCTTGATTAAAAAGTGGGTCTTGTGTGGGTGGTGTAGGTCTATATGAAGGGTTGAATCTAGGTGTATTCCCACCCCTATTCTCTGTGAGAAATTATTCATAAGGATATTTTTACGTCTCTCATCGAGGAGTATTTGTTTGGAACTCGTGAAATGAAGCTTTAGGTTTTTCCTTTGGTATAGCTTGTTTAAAAACTTTTGGTTGTTATTTATGTATATGTGAGGCCAAACTTTCCAATTGGCGAGTGAGGGCTTGTACTTGTTTTTCTAGTGTTACTTCTCAAATAGGTACTTCGTTACAATATTTGTTAGGAGGAGGTTGTGCATGATGAAAATGTTCCTCATGGTCTTCACAATGTACTCTAACCATAGGTATATGATAGTCTCCATCATTTTCAAAAGGTACCTCCTCATTATTCTCGTCATCTAGAAGTAGAGGCGTGTCCTAGGTTTAAAATTTCATTAATAGTGCAACGAGGTTGGTCTACTTCTTCTTCTCCATGAACCATTCCGGAAATGAGAGAAGGGTCTATTGTGGAAGGTAACCTGGCTCCTAATTCAACGACACGTAAAAGAACCTCATGCTTGTTCTAAAACAAGTAATCATCAATATGGGTGGGATGAAGCTCTATATCCGCATGAGGAGAATCCTCCTCTCCACCACTATGGTCAATCATGACATTATCCTCTAAAAGAGGGTTGTCACCTCCAAAGAGATCGACTTCTAACTTTTGTGACCCCATTCTTGTAGTAGGTATACTAGAAATAGGGGTACAATGCAAAATTTTTCCTTTAAGGTTTATTAAAAATGGACCCTAGGTAAATTTTTGCATAACGACGCTAAGTTGTCACAAAAAATGGTGACTATAAAATATCCATGAATCTTATAATTCTTTATGAGCACTAGGATAAAGAATAAAGAATGATCTACCCTAGCAAGGTAATATATGACACGATATTTCTATGATAATACAATAACATGTAAAACTCAAATCCAGTCACAACAAAAGTTTACTCCCTATGATTTTTCGAGATAGGTTTAAAACCAATAGTGACAACACAATATCACCAGTTAGGTCAAGTTTGAAACAAACAAGGCCTAAATGATAAGAGAGTGTTGACACGACCCTTTAATAAGGTATACTAAAAACTATTTTCTAAATTCTAACAAAGTCTAAGTCTTGTAAAATGGACGATACAAATGTGAGCAACGTAACAACACTATTTGGACACGTTAATCAAAATTTGTAAGAAAGTAAGATTTTAGTATCAAAATGGCATTATAGCGATGCTAAAAAAGTAACCTCAACACTCACAAAACTCAAGACAAGGATAGGATGTAAAAACTATGCCTAAGTATATCAAGGAATTACTATGTGTGCGAGCAGCGTAACAATACAATATAGAGATTTAGGCCAAGTTTCACAATGGAAACAAGACGTAAATATCACAATTATATGGCTATAATGCGGGCAACATAACAACTCAAAAGAAGTCAATGATAAGACCACCTAACTAAAAATGATAATAAGTCTCAATATGGGTTTTGAGACAAGAGGGGCTACTAGAAATTGATGACGTACCATTCAGAATTTTAACTCTTACATTCTAACATTGCAACCTAGTCATGCAAGAAGACTAAAAAAGTTGGTGGACACGATTGTTTCTAGTGGGTATCTGTATATGTTTTTTCATATTTTGTCTCTAAATGAAAAACAAGAAAACAAAGGAGTAGACCAAGTGGTTATGAAAAATACTTGGTGTAACTTTGGCAGAGTTTCACCTTGTCTTAAGACAAGTGAAAAACTAGGAAAAAGTAACACTAAATAGATTTCGTGATGAAATATCACGCGGTTTCAACTTTAAGATATTCTTCCCTTGTTCGAAAAACAAGAGTTTGAATCCAACAAAGTTGTCACTTTGTGAGAGCTCTCAAGTATAACAACTAAGAAAAAATTGGCTCCAAGTCAACAAGCTTTCCTAGGGGTTCTCTCTCTATGTGTCACAAGATATCTCTGCGAGTTTGATTTACCAAGAAAGTCACACTGACTAATCTTGGAGTATCTCAGCTTTACTTTACCCCCTTTAGTACAATGAGCATAAAAATGTGTTCAGTTGTACTTTCACTGGGGTTGTAATGGAAATAAATTTGAATCTAATCTCACCAAGGCGTACTAATCAATTGGGTAGTTAGAGCACTTTCCCATTTCATTCACAAGGTTCCCTCTTGTGTGAACTACTTTGGGGTTCCTAGGAGCATTCCTCTTGTTGTCTTAAGGCTTATGCCAAAGGAATTTTCTCCTAGTTAAGTAGACGAGCTGTAGCTCTTAACCAAAACTTGCAATACGATGTTTTGAATGGTGTGTTGGTGTGTTTTTTATCTTTTGGATTAAGCAATTTGGTTTAGACCACCAGTGGAAACCTACAACACGTGAATGTTAGAATTTGGTTTGAAGAGAGCCCTCTTTTCTTTGACTAGCATTAGGTCCTTCACACAAATGGTTAGTAGTTTAAAAAGATCTACAATATTATAGAAAGAGGATTAAGTGTTGCTTTTGGTTCTCAAGATCACACTAGGTGTAAGAGAAGAGCATACACAACAAGTAACCCAACTAGATGAAAATCTTGTAAATCAATTAACTACCATAAAAATTTACAAATCAAGGTTTATTCCCAATTAATCCAAGTGCTTCTTAATGAAAGACTAAAATTGATTTTGATTCCCAAGATCACACTAGGTGCAAGGGAAGAGCATACACAAATTTTAGCCTTGGTTATTTATCAAGTGAAAAATCTCTTTAAACTAAAAGATGATTTACATGGAAAAAAGAAAGTTTATTCCCTTAAGCATAACAATGAATGATGATTTTTCCTACTTACTCCAAATTATCAAAAAGTGGTTTAGAGGTGCTTTTGATTCTCAAGATCACATAAAGTGCAAGAGAAGAGCATACACAACCCTATTCCAAACTCAAACAAAGCATAAAAACAATATCCTTCATCAAACCCTAAGTCAATTTCAACAAAAATCACTTATTAAACCCTAAGCTATTTTTGTTAGAAATATTGCTCTAAAATTAGAAAATTGATAGTAACAGGAACTAAAAATCCCTAAAAATGACAAGAACACTAAAAACTATAAGTTTAAATTTTGAAGTTTGAGCAAACTTTACCTGAGTGCGCTAGTGCACATCTTTATTCACAAGCACATCCTATAGAGTATGGGCATATAATTTGAAACACAGTGCATACAGTCATGCATAGGTGTGCCTTTGTCAAATTTACAAAGTTAGTTATGCACATGCGCGACTGCAGAGAGGCGTGGGCACATACTTTGAAGCATAGATGCAAGTCACACACAAAGGCCCAAAATCTAGTGATGTATAGGCATGACCATAGAGGCATGGGCACACATTTTGATGCACATGCATTTTTATTAGAGCACATGTGTGACCTTTGAAGTGTGGGTGCACCCCTTTGAGCATAGGCACCGATTTTCCTATAGGTGGTCAAAATACAGATTTTGACAAGGAAATTTTGAAAAAGATCAAATCTTTGGCCTTTTGAGGAAATTTCAACAACACTTCACCTCCTTATATCCTACAAAGAACATGAAAACACAACATCTACTACTAATCTAGTTGTAACAACTATCAAAATGAAAATTGATCTGAAAAACTTTAAAAATTACTTAATCTAAAAACTTTGAAATTAATCTAAAAGTTGGAGAAATTACTCTACAAAGATTGAAAGTAATCTAGAAAATTTGAAATTAATCTAGAAAGCTTAAAATTAATTTTTTTGAAACTAAGTTAAAAATCTTTAAAAATGAATGTAATGGGGTAAATGTCCCATTAGGCGTGCGAATGAAGACTACTAAAAGTTCCAAACAAAACTAAGACTAACACCACGTAGTCTAATTGAGCAAATGCTTATTGAATATTATAATAGTTACATCAAATATAAAATCTTAATGGAATGATTGAAATAACTAACATGAATATAATTCAAAACCTAGCTAAAGCATGCCTACTAATATGTTCAATTCTTGACTAACATATACCTAAATAGATCTAGGAGCAATAAAATTGGGGATTTGTTTTTACTCGAGGAAGGTGAGATGGTCTCTCCAACAATGAATACAAGATCATATTAGATACCCATCTACTAACCCCATTGAAGACTTGAGGCAAGGATTGAGCTTGGGTATTAATCATATTTCTTATATGATATGCAATTCAAAACATGGTGTAAAGTTTAAAGGTATGTGGTGAGTCCTTTTTATAGTTTTCTCTTGAGGAAAACTAGCATCTTAGTGCATGTGGGACTAAAAGCACAAATTAGATTAAGGATTGTTAATCATGATTAAGGCTTTGCTAATCACAATTAGTGAATTAATAAGTGATTAAGATGTGAGGAGCCTTAATCAACCACTTAGGGTCAATTAGAAGGCTAGGATAAGATTTTGAAGCTTGCTGAGATGTTGTGGAGGGAAGTGGGGTGATTTTGAGTGGTTGGAAGAGGGGTTTGAGCCAATAATAGGGTATATTGACCAAAACAAGGGTAAAATAGGCTTAATTAGCTAATAATCGCTAATTATATGTTTAAAAGAGGATTTTGACTTACGATTCGTTGTAAATGGAATCCCGATTGTGAAAGGGGTTAGGTAATTAAAAAACATTGTTAATTGACCAAAATGGTAAGAAACGTTAGTTAATTAGCGGAAATCACTAATTATAATGGAATTGGTAAGAATGAGAGTGATTTTTGTGCATTTGGCAATAAGATTGCAAAAGAAAAATTTAGGTGTCTACAGTTCAAAAGACCAACCAAGAAGGAGATCTCTTGAGTAGGGTAAAGATGTGTACGAAGCCGTGGAGGTTATTTCAACGCTCATGAATTGTTTGATGAAAACCCACTTCTATTGCATGGTTTGGCAGATCTTGAATGTGGACCTCTTGGAGTCAATGCACCGGGTTCAAGTACCATGTACGGGCATAGTTTTATCACCTTGAACTTGAAAATTTTCTATATTGATAGTTTCTTTGTTCTTATGGAATCATATTCTTAATAAAACTAAGGAAAATTTTACGGTTTGATTAAATAAAGTGTAGTTCCAAATGACAAAAAGGGAGTTTTTTCCTATGCGAACTTGATTGATTATTTTACCATCAACTTTACTCATGAAAACCATGACCTAAGATGGTTGTATAACCAAGGTATCATAACTAGCTATCCATGTCTACTTGAATTGTCAAGATTGTGTTGAGTCAACAACTCAACTACCCTTTTGTTTACCTTGCAAAGTTAATAAAAAGTTATTTTCGGTGATTCGTACAACACCTCTCCAAACCTCAGAATGTGAAATTATAGTTGTGACTGTGTTCCCTCCCATGTGGAGTGTTGTATCCAACCTTATAATGCCCTCAAATGACTGTTCGTGCATGTTTCGTCACCCCCTCTAAGATCCAAGTTAACCCTTTTGGTAGTTTGGGAGGTCTTTGAAAGTCAAAAGTTAAGTTTTCTTTTGGATTTTCATTTTGGCCCTGAGCGAAGAAATGGATATCGACCTTTGTATACCTCTATTATTTATCCATGAAAATTACTTGAAACCCTTAGTTATGAGAAAAACACCTCACCGATTAGTTTTACAAGGGGGTTTTTTATACCTTCGGTCATTGGTTGACTAGGTCAAACTAGTCCAATTACGACTAGTGGCTTTGGAAAAGTAGTCATCACTCATACACTTTGTTTGGAAGTTCCATCAACTCCAGTGAATTCCTTGTATATAGGAGATCATATATGATTTATCTCGTGTAATACGTTCACCCATTAGAAATCAGTTTTTAAACGTAACTTATTAGCCCTCACGTCAAATTTAGATGTTTTTACAAACTAGTAGGAAAATGTGAAAGAATGTTGTGGGACCCTCTTCAAGTCAAATAAAATGAGAAAACTTGTAGGCACTTATATATGAATGTATGGAAATCTATTTTGCTACTTATTTGGAGAACTTTTATTATAGTGAAAATTATGTTTTTCTCTCTCCTTTCTCTCTCTCTCCTCCTCTAGTTAGGAAATGAAATGAATGTATCCTTAACTCTCTCTCTTGTTGTATGCTAAGTATTATAATCATGTGAATGGAAAACTATGAAAACATGAATTATGCTAGATTTTGGGTAGATGTCATGCCAATAATTTGTGCTGACCATGTGGTGGTTACAGGTACCAAGACAAGGAGGAATTGAAGTGTTATTGGTGATTTCATAATAACATGTTATTTTGGAACAATGTAATTTTATATGATATATCAACAATATTGTTATATATAGAAATGGTAATTATTGAATTTTATGATGAGTATGAAATTGTTAGCATTTTGGGGTGTTTGGAAAATGGGCATTTGGTCATGGGTGTTAACTTGATTCAGGATTATGTATTGTAAGGGTGTGGATGTATATGCTAACTAGAAATGAATTGATCTTTTATAGTGTGCTCCGGTGAAATTAATGAATGAACCTCTTGTGTGTTGTACTAATTACTTTGGAATTGTAGGAAATGAACCTAAATAAAAGGTCAACCATGAAGTAAAATTAATGTAATATTTATTCTTCTTGCATGATCACCTTCATAACGTAGAAAATTAAATGTTAGGATGATTCTATCTCCTTATACTCGATGACACCTCCTAGCTTTTGGGAAATAAGAGTCTAAATTCATGTTTTCATAAGAACATATATGCTTATTGACATTTTTGTGAAACCACACTAGTAGAACGGTAATAGTTAAACATTGCCTAGAGTATGTGGGTTTCATTTTAGGAATTATATTTGTGCATGTGGATGTTGTGCGAGGTGCTTTAGTTTATTGTATAGAGTCACTTTGGGACATGTGGGACGTAAGGTCTATACAACATAATTTTTTTAGTTGTGTTGAGGCTAGGCATGGAGGGATAAACAATGAACGTACTTGGTAGCATATGGAAAATAGGAAATATAAATTTGCAACACTGATGGGTGATTATACAAACTTTGGTGAACCGTAAAGTGAATGGGTCTCTTAAGTTAGTACCTCAAGAGAATCTAGTTTTAAATCTAATGCAAAACTTTTAAGTGACACATGAGTAGAATGAAGGGTTTTAGGTGACAAAGATAGGAGTTTCTTTTTAAATACATCTTAGAGGATTTGGGTTACGGATGAATTCCATACCTAATTTTAGCTATCAATTTGGTTTGCTATAATACAATATTAAGAGTTAATTGTGGATAATAGAAAAATTGTAATTAACGCTTAGTCTTTGAAAGTGTATTCATGAGATGTTTGTTCCGTAAGAAAAGTGAAAATTTAGATCTTTCTTATAACTTGATTAAGCCTTCTTATGTTGTGGGAAATGAATATAAGTTGCTCCATGTGAGATCAAGCATTTAAGAAAACATAAAATTTTATTTGAGAAAAAGAAACTCATGATGTGTAAACGTTAATATGAACCCAACCAATTATTAAAATTAAAAATAAAATATTGAACCTTAATCCTTTAAACTATAGACCTCTTCCCTCTTGATCTCATACTAGTTCCTATTGCGTAATGAAAGTATAATGCTATACCAAGTAAACATGCTCTTGAGAAAAGAATCAAATTAAATAGTACCGTTATAGGTGAAATGTTAAATGAAATAAAAAAATGGAGTATAGATAAAAAGGATAATGTAGGTTTTCATGTTAAGTTCTCTTCAAATAATGAAATAGGATTGAAATAAATATGTAACCATGAAAGTGTTGTGTTTTGGAAATGATCCGAGGAAATTACAGAGGAAAAAATTTCCCTGAATCTTCTAGGATCACTACAGTGTAGAAGATGACTCTGAGAGCTTTCTCGATGACTATTTGAACGTCAAAAACGGAGTTCGTATGCACATTGGGTGGCTGGTCAAAGTTTGGTCAACTAGAAAGTCAACCCTAGTCAATAGTCCAATCCGGACATGACACATGGCATTTGGTAAAAAAATAAAAAAGGTTCATTTTGTTTGGTTATCGAATTCCAGATTCGATAGGCATAAAAGTAAGAAGGCTCAATTTTTGTGACAGAAGGGAGCCCGACCGCCGTGAGAGCTAGTGGTGCTACCGACATGGTGGGCTCTCAAACCACTGTGTCGACATCGAGTTAGCTTGGTGGGGTGATCAAATCCCCACCAAGTTGATCACATTATATTACTACATGGATCGATTTTATTTTCCACATTGTTCGAGTTGGTTACTATATTACCACATTGTCGGGTTTATTCCATATAGTTCAGGATTAACATTACAATGACCGAGTAATTCCAAATGGTTCGGGATATTATAACCTCCCTATTACCTTGGTGGATTTCTACGCATATGACTCAGCCAATGGGTAGTCTAAACATAGCTTGGTGGGTCAACATTGTATTGGCCATTCAAACAACCGTTCGAACCAATCCACATAACATAGCCGGCACTTATCCAAGCGCAACAAACCAAAGTGACCAACTTGCCACGTAGTGGCTTCAACAATTGGGATGCAGTATGGAACCCAAAAAGGCTCAAATGTGGCTTATGCCATGGGATAGGATATTTTCTCATGCCAATTTAAACTCCAATCCCGACTGCCGCGACGAGAATGTGGGATCTTACCCCACCCACATGCAAAGTGATCCGCGCCACAAAAGGAACCGCCGAGATTCAAACACGAGACCTCTCCACACAAGTCAAGTGACTTGACCAACTCATCACCAATATCAGATGGGATAAAAATGAGCTTGCCTATATATAAAGAGCTCTAAGCTCTGTGTTGAACAAGGAGGGTCAAGACCCAATAGGGCAGCAGGCCTTCATCAGGCATTTTAAGGGTCTTAATGGCCGAATTTCTGAATGAAGTAAAAATAAAAGTTGCTCAAAATTCTGAGACAAAGACGATGGTGGTATTATTGTCTCATGAAGTGCTATATATTTTCCAGTGTAGATGTTTTTGACATAATTGCATAGAACGAGCACTAGGAGCAGGCAGAGATCTGCATTTTCCAACCACTTCGGGTCCGAATCAAGCCATGGAGTAAAAAGGGAAGTTTTTAAAAATTTCCTCTAGTTTCCAGAAATGTAAATATATTTTATGTAGGTATTTTACATTTAAATTTCTAGAAGTTTTTGAATGTAATTGTACATGAAACTATCGGGAAAACACCGTAGGGGCCATATATGGACTTGGGAACGTTTCTAGTAAATTGCAGTTCCAAGAGGTTTGAATCAATTCAATTGCAGGTATAAAGGTATGTTAAGTCAATAGTGAAGGGATATTGTACTTCATTGGGCAATAATAGATCGATTCTCATTACGAGAATCCAGAGACGTAGCCTTCAGGTGAACTTCGTTATCAAGTTCTTGTGTTGTGGATTTGATTTCAGTTTGTTTTAGAAGCTTTTGATCAGATAAAAACATTCAAGTTATTTTATTTGATTAATTATTTAAGCAAGTATAAAATTAGATTATTTGGATTGAAGTCACAATTTCAGTATCCATAACCCACAATAGAAAGGGAATTGCACATTTCAGATTTGGAATCAAGAATTCAATTTGAGTGCATTCTAAAATCAACTGTGAATTTTTAAATGGATTTGTAATAGATTCAATATATTCACTTAAGTTGAAAATTAAGGATAATTGATTTATCTGGAAGATTTCAAGGATTTGGGTTTCAAGAATTCCCAAAATTGCTAATACTCTTAGTCAGTTATCAAGTTTTTAAATCTGAGAATTTTCTAAGTACTACTTCAAAACAAATTAGTACCATTTTCGGATCGTGAAATAGCTTATCCATTAGCTTTTATGGTAGTTGGATTTTTGTTTTGTAACTTTTCATTTGAGATGATGTGGTTTTTATGTGCATCATGTGTTTTCATGTGGATATTTTTTATTCTTGTTGGGGTGAGGTTTCATCATTGATTATTAGAGGAATAAGGTGTAGCTAGTGAAGGGAGGAATAAGGGGAAGTGTGTGTTTTGTTTTGGAGGAACCAAAGGAATTTGTGGCTAGTCTTAGTGGAGGGATAAGCACGTGTTATAATGGAGGGATAAGGGGCTTGTTGAAGTTGATGTGGTGTGTATGATTTGGAGGAACCACAATTAGAGGTTTTTACCCCTTCCTCATCATGTTATATATGTGGATTCATGTTTGTGTAAATGTCTCATGTGATGTTGAGCTATTCTTGTGATCTTATGTGGTGTCACTCAAGATTGTAACAAGTAATGAAAGACAAAATTATTCCCGAATTTTCTTGTTGTATTGTGTGTTAAATATTTGGGTGTTACACATTATTAAAAATAAAAATTTATTGAAAATAATTTCAAATTTTAAATTGGCTATTAAAAAAACAGGCATTATAGTATTGGGTGAATACTCAATAAGGATAGGAAGAAAACCCAAGTAAACCAAAATTGGGGACTCAAAAGACTAAGGTATTGAATTTTTGTTCAACTCCTATTATTGAATCTCTAAAGAATTAATCCTCCAATGATCCTCTCCTTAATTGTAATATATAATAAACCCTAAAAACCTCTTAAATATATAAATAATATTTGTGAGAAAAAGCATAACATATTGATGAGTAATATCTTGAAAATGAAATTTGGTTGGGATAAGATAGGGACATGGGATTCAACCCTTGACTGATATAATTTGTGTGTGCAATAACTATGTGAAGAAGAGAAATGAGAAATCACCTTTATAAATAGCTTATGGAATAATAAAAAAATGTTTTTGGAGTTACATGACATCAAGGAAGTAAAGGATGAATTATAGAAGATGAATAGTTTTCACAATAACAAAGGTTATGTAGAAAAAATTACACGCATAGTTAGAGAATAGAAAGGTGTAGTATAAACAACACAAATATTCAAGGAGATAAAAAGAGTTCAAATTGGGAGATATGGTTCTTGAAAAACTATAGAAAGATGTGTTCTTGAGAGGATTGTATGTAAGTTGAAGTGGAATAAGATTGAACAATGTAAATTCCCAAAGAAATTTACTCCAAATGCATATGAAATAGATTTATTAGATGGGATATACATTTATCATATCTTCAATGTTTCATAGTTATAACCATTATTTCACGAGAAAAGTATTGAAGTAGATTATTTTGAATTATATTGGAAGATCAAATATCATAAAAAATGCATGAAGATATTGATACATACATAAAAAAGAAAACATGCATAAAGGAATATAAATAATATATGGTAAAGTGTAATGATAGAGGAGTCGAGAATTCAAATTTTCTTAGTGTAACCAAAGTTACAAATAAAAATCCAATACATTGAAGAAATTATGAAGCTTGAATGAGTAGGGTATATCTTTTTTGTTCTTACCCAAGGTGTATGATACATGAGCATTGAATCTCACTTGTAACTTACATCACCAAAAAGAGTTGGAAGAATAAAATTTATGAAATCTTTCATATCTTTAATGACCTTACACAATCTTAGGCATAGTGTTACTCATAATAAAAGAGAAAAGGAATGAAGAGTTTGAGGTTTTGAGAAGCATTATGATTTGTTCTTTTATATCTTTTACACAAGGACTAAACACAACTATACATACACACAATTTTAAATATTTTTACCCTATGGATACTATGCACTTTTTTCACATTTGTAGACCATGTGTGATTTTACGTGCTTGTTAATATTATTGATATTTTGTGCCTTTAAAAACCCCGTGTTATTTTACATTCCTTACAACATTGATATATTTAGTCTAAAAACATGGGTCTTAATCTCTTTTCTTTTCCAATAGGATGCAACCTTTTATGTTTTGATCAAAAGAAAATTTCCCATGAGTGATTACCTTCCAACTAGATAAGCTAAATTGACAATGACATGATCGATTAAGGTATCTTTATTAAGGTAATTTATTGTTTACAAAGGTTTATTTATTTATCCCATTAGAATTTATAAATAGAGTGATCTATAGACGTGTAAATTATATTTGAAGAGATATCAATAGAGATAAAATTAAGTCAAAACTTATAGGAAGGCAAGAAACTTCAAGCTAAGTGTCTAAGTAAAACTATAACATAAATCTATTATCGAAGGAGATAAGTTTGGTTGAATTTAAATATTTCTTATTATGAAGCATATACGGGTTATATTTTGATTTAATTAAAATTAAATATTAATTAGAGGAATGAGATCAAATGAATATAACAATAATAAGCAAGATCTATCATGTAAGAAACAAACAAGTATAAGCAATAGTGAAATAAAAATGACTTAGCTTGTATTTAGAGATTTGGGCTGATTCTAGGTTGGAAACTGAGTGGAATAGGATAGATCTAGACTGAGTAAGATTTTTATGGAAAACTAGAATATGAAATTCCCTTCGATAGTACCACCCGTTGATAAGGACAAGACCACTTAGGTGCTAGTGTTTGAGTTGGGCAATATTATCTTGGCAACAACTATAGATCTAATCTTTTTAAGGTCTGAACTTATATTCTTTCTTTCACTCTTTTTCACTCTAGGTTCCCTATAGGGTTTCATTATCATACGTAAACCTATAAAAACCCTAGCTTCCTGCATAAGGCTCAAGAAAACATTAGATGAAACAAATAATGCATATGCTTGAGTTGGAATGACCTTGACAATCACCCCAATGTGATTGTCACCGAGTGTTGCACTACATTTCAGACTCTATGTTTCCCTTGTGATAGTTACACCAAGATAGCGGGATACAACTAATTTTTCCTCAAGATGAATGTGTAAGATGGAATTCAGAAAGTCCATCTTATGTAGTGAATAATGCAGCCCAAATGTAGTCCTTGAATGTTACTCTTTGCCCAAGTAGTAGATAGTAAGTAATATCCCAAGTTGCCTAGACCCTTATAATAGTTATTAAGTCATGTATATATATGATTCCCTTGTTTGAATTTTGTCATTAATAACCAAAAAGGCTAACCCAAAGTGATAAGAAAGATTTTAGAAAATATAACAATTGATGTGGCATTTAAAATTTAAGAAAAGGAGGGAAAAGGACATAAGCACCCAAAGGGGACAACAATGTTTGGGCACTCCTATCACTAATGAACGGTAGTGTCGAAGA